>VZRS01009391.1:0-274503 GCA_013398055.1 Ifrita kowaldi
GCCATGAAGCTGGTGAAGGGTCTCGAGGAGAAGCGTTATGAGGAGTGGCTGAGGACACTGTTCAGCTTGGAGAAGAGGAGGCTGAGGGGAGACCTCATTACGGTCTTCAACATTCTCGTGAGGGGAAGCAGAGGGGCAGGTACTGATTTCTTGTCTCATGCCCAGTGACAGGACTTGAAGAAATGGCATGAAGCTGAGTTAGGGGAGGTTTAGGTTGGATATCAGGAAAAGGTTCTTCTCCCAGAGGGTAGTTGGGCACTGGAACAGGCTCTCCAAGGAAGTGGTCACAGCACCAAGTCTGACAGAGCTCT
Source organism: Ifrita kowaldi (assembly GCA_013398055.1). Taxonomy (NCBI): domain Eukaryota; kingdom Metazoa; phylum Chordata; class Aves; order Passeriformes; family Cinclosomatidae; genus Ifrita; species Ifrita kowaldi. The sequence continues at coordinate 312 of VZRS01009391.1, forward strand.
AGAAGTGTTTGCACAATGCTCTCTGGCACATGGTGTGACTCTTGGGGTGTCCTGTGCAGGGCCAGGAGCTGGACTTGATCCTTGTGTGTCCCTTCAAACTCAGCATATTCTATGATTTTATGATAAACGTTAGGAATCTGATTCTATTAGGCTTTCAAGTGCTGGTAGGGGAAAGATGCTGAGCTGGGGATCAGAAAGGACCGGAGTGTTATTGGGAGGGAGTCTGTTTTGGCTGCGGTTGCTGGTAATAGTCAATAGTGTTTACCTTCTGTTACATTAACATTTTCAGTCCTGGACCTGATAACTGAGGTGCCTGACATGCAAACCACTGAGGCCATGTTCTTAATAAGCCTCTTTCACCTCTTTTCAGGCCAGAGGGGAACAGGGAGAAGGCAGGACCAATTTCCCGCATTACTGGGGGAGAGAAATGCTGTGTAGATATGCAGAAAAAGCAAGGCATCGAGAAAAAGGACCATATTTGAAGCACTTGCCAAAGTGGAGGATGAATCTAGCTGGCAGTCCATGGTGGGGAAGAAAAGCATCTGGCAGGTGATGTGGAGACAAGAAAGGGAGAAATGAAATGCCTTGTTAGTTCTTCAGAAGTCATAGTATCGTTGTTTCTGTGTTCTGAAAGCTAACAGCAAATATAATTTAGTTTAAAGAAGTTATTTCTGCAGTAAAAAGGGGAGAAAATTCACAATAATTGTGAAGACCTCAGTAGTGCTCCTGAGCAGTGTGGGATCAAAGCTTCTGTTTTCATAGTTTCATTTAACTTCTCTTATATTTAATTAGCTACATCTAGATGCACAAGAAATTATGTCTGAAGAGTACAAGTGATAAAAATTCTGAGTCTGACAAGACTAAGGAGCTGAAAACTAGAATATATTCTGGTTACTGAGAAGAGGATATTGTTCTGTTCTTTAATAAGAGCTTATGTCTACCAAGTGGCTGAAAGCAAAATCAGACTCCATCACAAAACAAATCTTTTTGCAAGGGAAAAGAGATGGGTCATTTCAGTAAGTGTATTGTAAATACCTGAATTTCATGTGCAAGTTTAAAGAAAAGTGTTTGTCACAAATGGAGAATAGATGCGTTTGGAGAGTAACTGTGCCTTAATAAGAAAGCTAGCATTCAAGTTGGAGAATTTAATTAAGAGTTCTTAAACTCCAACAATCTGTTAAGATATTTGAGATGAGTGTGTTGCAAATGAAGAGTTTGCTGTAATTTCAGTTTGGATGTCAAAGTTAGATACAGCACCATCAATTGGGAACAACAACACTGTCAGACTTTATGTATGTCTTTCATTTTGTTTTTACGATGTAGTGTAATGATGTTCTGTTAGCTGACTAATTTGTCGATGTTCCACTGTATACAAAAGGACCATTAGATGCACCAACATAAAAACCTTTCCTATCAGTCATTCACAGAAGAGTTTAATAAAAGGCAACATTGTAAATATCTGATTGGTTCCTAATCCAGTTTGTAGTTTGTTACTAGTGGCACTAATGGGCATTGACTTGGTAGAGATGAATAATGTTCTGTCTCTTCTCAGCCCTTGAACAGGCTTTTCCAGAGCCATCAAATCAGCCACAGGCTGCGCTGATTCTACCTTTTAGTGAAACTGTTGCGCTACATCAGGCCCTTGCAGTCTAGAGCTTTACAGAATTACCCTCTTTAAAAATATGTAACACAATCATCTATGCAAAAAAAAAAAAAATAAAGACAAGAAATAAGACAGTTCCTCCTATATTCAGTTTGGAGGTTTTTCCCCCCAAAATGAACTGAAAATCACTGAAGTAAAAGAGGTAAAAATAATGACATGTTAGTCATCAGAATTTTAAGTCTATATCTCATGGGGACAGGTGGGTAGACGAATTCATATCTTTCAAGATGATATCTACAGTCTGAAGAGCATTGATACAAAGATTTTGTGAAGAGAGGATGGAGAAAAAACCAAAATATCGCTTTCCCTAGGAAGCGGCATGTTAAATAGGGGTACATATTTAAAGATGGCCCATCAAAATAATACTACTTACATGTGCAATGGAGGATGAAAAAGCAAATGGTTCTTTGGAAGTATCTGTCCAGTTCAGACTTCTGTCTTACATTGAGATGAATTGTCCACAGGATAAGCCTATTTGTTTCCACTCACCGTAGGCAGCATGGAGTTTCTAGTTCAGATGTAACCAAATTATTTATAGAGTTTTGAAGTCAGATGACACAGATTTCACCGTAACTTTGTTAACTATGAAAGCCCTTGTGTGTCACTTTCATTCATTGTATATTGAATGTATTGCTCAGAAATCTCCGTAATCTTGTGCACAGCAACTTGTAGAAGTTAATTCTATTGCTGTTTGTAAGGCAAACAAAGAAAGTCATTGTGTGTTCAGTGTGAAGCCTACTATGTCCATGTAAGCAACATTTCAAAATGCCTCTCAGTAGAATGCACATCAGTAGAAAGTGCGTGGAAAACCTTTCATCCTAGCGACCATTTTGCTAATATGTTGTTTATGCCAACACTGATTCTTCCTTCAACTGCATTGCTAAAATCATACTCTGTACCCCATCTCCCAACTCTGTTAAACCCCTATTGTTTTGTAAACACCTCCAATAAAAGAGATGGAGTTGTATTTCCAGTATCACTTAAATCAATACCTGCTTAGAAAGGCTGTTTGAGTATTCTCTGTTAAAAAGTACAACAAAAAAATAACACGTACAGGAAACTCACAAAGTCCTCAGGCTACGCCTAGTTTCAAAATACTTTTGTTTGTGTACTCCTGTAGCATATGAAAACACCAAAACTATCTCTTAATTCTTCTGCTATAAAGTTTTGTGTCATTTTACTAAAAGAATATTTTTTGCAGAGGGAAAAACTTCTCTTAGACATAATCTTTGCTACGTACAGCTTTAGAAGCAGACCGGTGAAACACCCTTTGCAGTGCACTTTTTAAAATAATGTCACGGGGAAGGTTCAACGATGAGGGAACGCAGGTGGGCTGGAAAGTGCCAGGTCATCGGACAGCCCCTGAAGGAGAGCTGGGGCTGGAGCTCTCCTTGGAACAGGTGCTCGTCCTAGGCCACAGGGGACCACAGGAAAATACTGGAGATACGTAGGTAGGGCTGCACGTGTTGGGAGTGAGAGTGATTCAGTCAGGCAGACTGACGTGGTGGGGAGAAGGACTCTCGTTAAGCAAGCCAGATGGTTAGAGCTGTGTGAGCTGGAGACATTATTGACATTCCTGCTTCTTGTTTATACTTTTGCCTGTGTCCGCCCTGTTTCTCTTCATCCATTCCTCTCCTGCTATAATCGAGTGGAGAATGGATTGGAAGAAGTAGTTGGGGAGGGTCAGTCAGTTCACGGTGAGTTGAGATTCAGCATCACAATGAGTCACTGTATTTTATACAAGTGAAGTCTGAAGAACTTTTCTTCTTTCGGTTGTGTACAAAGATTTGCTGAGGTGATTCTGTTTCCATTTCTGCCACGTGCCCAAACTTGTGGACTTCCTTATACAGAGTAGTTTGTGTTCATTCTTATTTTACTTTAAGAATTACTGATCATTACTTTATTCTTTCTCTGATTCATCCTTGCCTTTCCAGACCTATTGATTTTGAAAATGGCAGCATGCTACTGAGCTCCAGCCATACATCAGATTTGTTTCTCCCTGTTCATGAATTACAATCCTATGACTCACCCAGAGTTGCCAAGAAGATAATTGAATCAGGTCACCGTTAGCTTCTGGAGTATAATTCTCATCAGCACATATTGGCAGTTTTATGAACTTACTTAAAATGCAAGACAAAGAAATCTGAGCCTATTCACAAAATAGTGAGATTAAACCCAGTCCCCAGTAAATTAAAAAAAAAAAAAATTAAGCAGCATCTTCAGGTACTTTGAGAGTCTTCAGGAAAAAGACATGGAGTATGGATTGGTTAAAAAAGAGAAAGAACTGGGCTTCCAGTCACACTTGGAAGGCATTTTGGAATTGCCATTAATGTGTCTCAGGATCACCTGCAAAACTAACAATGTGATGTTTTTACACTGGAGAAAAAATAATGATGAAGACATTGTAGAAAGAGTAAATCCCTTCTCTGAGTACTAGGCTAGGAATGAAAAAGGAACAGATTTGCGAAACGTTTCTTAAAAACCAGACTGCCTGAGTGAATGGTTGTGAATTTTCTGCAATGTGTCCAGCAGCACTGACTAGGTAATAAGTTGTGGCTTGGGAGTATCAGCAATAAATCTGTAAAGACCTTTTCTGTCAAAATGCTTTTTCAGAAAAAAAACCAGTGCTTTGTCAGAATTACATTTTTGGTGAAATTTGTAGAGTGAGCCATATACAAGCATCCCCACTGTCTTACCAAGGTATGTCTTCCTGGGATGGCTTGTGCTGAAACACTTCCATAGGAGATGAAACTCAGGTTAGTGTCTCTGCTATGCTTAATTTAAAGCTTGGTCTCACAGGTGTCGAGAAGGTGTGCAGATCTCAAGACTATTTTCTGTTCAGTATTTTTGCCTCAGTTTATTTTAAGATTTTGGGTTAGTTCCTGTGCTGAATGTAGGAAGATTTTGAAACCTTGATATTTTTGTGGATTAAAGCTCTGCTTCTCTCTCATTCTATATTTGCCAGCTGGTGTACAGCAGAGTGGTCCCAAAGCTGTACATGCAATTTGCCAGTTGAAAAGACAGATTTCAGCAGTCCTTCCCTTCTGTGCCACCTGAAGACTAGGGACAGCACAGTATCTGCCAACACTGATGTTGATGCTCTTGAAGAGGCATACAATTTGTTAATTGTGTTTTGAGACTGTATGAGACTGAAAGAACTTGTAAATAGCACTGAAGTGCAGAAAATGATTAATAAAAAGAAGAGCAAGGGGTGATGACATAATTCAGTTTTACAGGGGAACAGCAATTTGCTTTTGAGCAGTGTACCTAGAATGACTGTAACATCTTGGCTCAGGGAGAAGACAGTTCAGTTCTATACATGGTGTATTGGGTCATGGGAACATTTAAAAGGTTGCTTAATTTATTGGTATGCTTTAATAAGCTTGTGAGGAAACTCCAAAGCTTGCATGGGGAGGAGTTGCCAAATAGTGAACTTTTGATATAAAAACTTCCACAGTGTTTCTGAGCTGCACACAAAACCCTATCTTCAGATTTTCCACATGAGAAATTTGTAAGTATTTTGGGCAGCCACAGTGTTTTTTTTGAGGTTTGTTTTTTAATTCTTTTCTAAAAGTGATCTGTGAAAAGAGGATAGAAAAGCTAAATGTTGTGGCCTTAATCTTCCACTGGCAATATGTAGAAATGGAACTATTACAATTAACAAGCCACGTAAATTTACCACTAATGTGCACTCTGGTCTGCATTTTCTTACCAAAATTCCTGTCATTAAACTGGAATGAGTTTTGTCTTTGCACTGTTGTAAGTAGTACTTGAGTGACTCCTAAGCTGTGTAGTGATCCTCTGCAAGATTTGCTTTTGCCTCCAGCAGAGAACAGAGCACAAATTAGATAGATAGATAGATAGATAGATAGATAGATAGATGACCTAAACAGGAACGTGTGGAAATGCTATTTTGTAAGTTTTATGCTTAGTTCTTAGTCTCCAGGTTGGCAGAGATGAGATTATCGTATGTGCAAGACATCTGGGGAAGGAACTGGTTGACTTCTGACTGACCATGCCAGAGCGTATTTCTTTAAGACCCTTAATTCAGTTTCATGTAGTCTGTTTTCTCTGTCTTTGTTATATCTACAATAGAATTTATGAAGAAGTCAGCAATTGTTTACTTTTTTTTCCCTCTCTTTGTATGTCTGGCACGTTCGATCATGAATTTATTTTATTAATAAAAACAAATTATCATATTATTGCAGTGAAAGATGAAAGTTTCTAGTCTCATTTTCAGTTTTAAAGCTTACATTGTTTTTGCTTTGTAGATCTCTGATCCTTTCAAATCTTTCAGAATTTGACAATAAAAACATTTACCTACAAGGAAAGGAAAAAATCCAAGCTCCCAAAACTTCAATAAAATGTTACAGAAGGTTCAAGTAACATGACCCAAGCTCTCCTTTAATAGGCTGCAGTTAATCCACTCTACCCAAAAGACATTAGTGTGCCCACTGTCTGGAAACGCCATCTTCTGCTTTTGGGAAGGTTGTTGTACCAATCGTTAAGCATTTTCTATTGAAAGAAAAGCATCATGTTTATAATCTCACAGTCTGAGCATGCTGCCAGTAGTCATAGTAGGATTTCACCCTCTTCCTCAACTATCCATTTCTGTAATTAGGACTGGGTTTTAAAACTAAATGATTAGGTTTGGCATTTGTGTGAAATCACAAGAGCTGTAACGACAAACAACTTCATCCTGCCCGGAAACATCGTATCAAAAACAGTAGACAGCCATCAAAGTGCTAGTTAGACTGCTCAAATGGGTATTCAGGTGAAATGCTTGAGCCACATAAAATCACATCTGATGACTGCTGAGCTGAGCACTGTTGTGGGAATTACAGCACAAACCTCAGCAAGAAGATCAGATGGGCACTACGACAGCAGCCTCTGGGTCAGAGGCGAAGAGATCTGTTAAGGGAGGATCTCTCTGGAACAAACACAGACTTCTGAAAAAACACAGAATTATGTGTCCAAACAGATGATGACTATTACAGAAGACACAGCTGGGACAAAGCTTGTACCTTATTACTGATACTGAATATCCTATAAGAAAATGCTGCTCTGTTAAGAGATAATTAGGAGCAAACGCGCTAAACTGTTATATTACTCAGAGCTAAAATGATCTAATGAGATACCATATATATTATGCAAGGAGTTTAATAAAAATCTCATAACAATTTGTGTAAATTGGCAAGAGAATTTTTCCAAAATGGAAGGAAAGATTATCCTCTAATCATTATTAAAAAAAAATAAAATTGAAACAAGCACAGGATATATTCAGGAACTGTGGTGCAGCGTAGTATTCGTGCATTGCTCTAAGCATAAGAGGGACTAATGTCCTTAAACTGAAAGAGAGTGTATTTAGATTGGATATTAGGAAGAAATTCTTGACTGTGAGGGGGGTGAGGCACTGGAAAAAGTTGCACAGAGAAGCTGCGGATGCCCATCCTGGAAGTGTTCAAGGCCAGGCTGGATGGGACTCTGAGCATCCTGGATGAGTAAAAGGTCTCCCTACCCATGGCAGGGGGGTTGAAATTAAACTATCTTTAAAGTCCCTTCTAAATCAAACCCTTCTATGTTTCTGTGATTCTATGACTAAGGGTCATTCCTGGGGAATAGTAAAACCAGAATGAGATATTAATTTAAAAACAGGCCACAAAGGCATTTGCACTAGGAAAATAAGATGGTGAAAATTCTCGCCTTGTGAAGATGACAAAGGTGAATTTGACGTACAGAGTGAGCTGCTTCTGGTTCCCAAAAATAGTGGTCTTTCTCTTAAGAGGTTGTACCCTGCATTTGCAGAGTGATTTTGTACCACCAAGGAATTTAAAAAGGGTCAAATCCATACAGAGAACACTAAAATGACAATGGTATTCATTGAAACTGTATTTCCTTTTCTCTTTATGTATTTCAAATAATTTCTTGGAATTTATTTTTTAAGAGCTCACTAAATTAAATATAACCCACCTACACCTTAATGACATAAAAATATGACACAAACATAACATGATGGAAATTCATCTTGTTAATGTCTCTCATCATATTGTCTAAACACAGCAGCAAAGTGAGAGATAAAGTTAGGGTGTGTTAAGCATTGAATGGTTCAATGGATATTGCATGCATATGCTAAAGAATGTATATTTTTTTCACTGATCGTGGTGTATATATTTTAGTACATGCTGTTGAAACGTTTGTAAAAGTTCCAAAACACTTTTTTCATATTGAAAACTTTAATGTGTGGACTTTTCACTGGGAATTTTGTTATATTTAAAAAAATAAAAAGGAATGTCCAGTTGGTATTTCAGCAGGAGCTGACAAAACAGGCATAAAGTATCAAACATAAAACCAAAGGGTTAAAGGGCACCCATGTAGTCAATCACTCTTCCTCCTATCTTCTTGTCAGGAAAAAATGGTAGAGAAATGCTCATTATTTTTTCCAGTTTTGAAGTAATTTGTTTTGTTCAATTATTCTGTCCATCACACTAACACAGGGTCTCAGTTATGTTTCTTGGTTAATTACTGCTTCAGAATGGGCAAGTTGTTAGCATAAAATACATGCTTGATCCAGAGAGGTGATTTAGCAATAAATGTAATTTTTTTCCAGTGAGAGAACAACAGGTATCTTTCAAAAGCTACTGTGATAAATACTTTCTATAGCCTTTCCAGAAATTCCCCTTCTTTCAATTCTTGGAAATCTTTTTCAGCACTGATTTAAACACAACTTTAACTACCAAGCAGAACTGGTTCAATTGAAAGCTCCCAGAGCTGTCTGTGAGTCTGTATTTTCTCTGCAAAATACTGTGCTTGAAATCCCTACAGATTCTTTAACTTTTATCCTACTGAAGCGAACAGGAATGATATATTCCGGTTTTCAAGACAAATCAGCAGAGTATCTCTGCAGCTCCATACAGATACCTGAGATCATCTCATGGTTTTCTAATACTTACGGCAGGGTAGAACTAATTTTTTGGTCAGCATTGCACTGGAAGTAGATAAATGCCAATGTAGAAACAGAAGTCACTCCACAGCAGTACACTGTGTAATATATGTAACAAAGCTGCATTTTGCCATGCCCATTTTGACTGTTTTCATAGCTCTCACTGTGTCTTCCTTTTCTTCCCCCTAGTAACTTGCCTTAGATTCATGCACAGAAATCAATCTCTACTGTTAATGTTCTCTCCACGTCTACATTCAACTGTTTGTGCATATATGAATTTGAGAGTTTGACTTTCATAAAATTCTGCTAGTAATGTGCATTAGCAATCCATTAGCCTTAATCATTTGTTTAGCCCAATATGGGTTTCCATTAGCACCCTTATGGAAACTAAAATGGAAAAATGATTTGCTCATGAAAGACAGAAAAGGAAGGATTCAGAGAGATGAGTTCTTTCGTGATCTGTACATCTTTCCTATCAGCCAGCTGGAAAAGCATGGTCATTGAAAAAGTTAGGGTTGCAGACTGACTACCCGTGCTGTTTTCCCACAGGTCTCTGTCGGTGTTTCATTCTTTGATTCCAGAATGTTTTTCATAGATACTCAGGACATGAGGACATTATTGGTAACACATCAGCCTCTAGTTTAATTCTCTATATTCTTTCATAGTCAATCACCAAGTAAGTTATGATGTTTGAAGGTGAATCAGATATTTCCTGTAAGACAGGAATTTAGCAGTCTTTCAAAGGGCTTGGATATTTTTGCGTTTTCATTCTCAGAGAGTGTTTTTTCTTTTTATTTCAAAAGTATTTTAAGTTTCTTCTCTGTATTCTTACTACTTTATCTTTTTCTGTGTAGGTTATAACTCTCCATGATACTGCAGACTATTTGTAAGGAGAAAGATTGCCAGGCTGCAACATGATATTTTCAAGGATCTGCTAGCACTAGTGCTTTCCCCACCTTTAAGTCATTGTAAATTTTTCTCTCATTTGGCTTTCATTAGTGTTCGTAACATCTCTGCTGTAGGCTAGAACTAAGAGTCAAGAAAATTGCCCTCTAGGTCCGGGTGTACCGTAGGCCTTGTGGCTGACCATATAATCTAATGCCCTGTATGGCTGTTTATGAATCTCTGAGAGAAAAAAATAGTTTTTACCCAAATTTAGTTAATTTTGAGATGTATAAATTAAGGTGCAGAAAAACCTTGATGTCTTAACTAGTGATTTGCAGATACTTGGTTGAATGTATTGTTCTCTGTGTGAGAAGGAATGTGTCATGTAAGAAGATGACATTTTATAGAATCCTAAGTAAATACATAACATTTAAAAAAATCAGGAAATGTGGGCAACTTACTACATGGTTTTATTTATCTTACTTCTGTAATTTTTAGTTTTTCCTCTTCAGTGAGGATAGATTAGGGATATTATATAGTCAGAGTATGCTTCAAAGAATAATACCAAATATTAGCATCATACAATAAAAATGTCTGGAAAGGGATTGCTACTTTGCTAAAAGAAATAGAAAGGGATGCTTCTTGGTCATTAGGCTTTAGTTCCAAGGGAGAGAGAACTACATAGGTAGCAATGATAGGAACTTTGTCATCTCTCTGTGGGTTGCTCTGGGTGTAGCTTTTTGTGTTGGGGATATCTTTCCCTCCTTGGGGTTTTTTAATGCATGCTTTGTGAAATTAATAGCATAATTTAACATAAATCCTTGCCTTTCACTCTATGGGGAAGGTGGAACTCACTGGAAATATTACATAGACAGTGCTGAAATAAAGCAGCTGACACTGGCAGAAACAAAAGCAATATTTTCTTTTTTTTTTTTCCCCAGGTGAAATTACTGGTACTAAAATAACGTTTCAACAATAAAACATAAAAGTGATACACAGTGGGAGACCATTAAAAAGTATCCTGTCACTTGAATCAGACCATGTATTGTAATGCAGATTATATTGATTTGCTGCAAGTTTCACATTAAAACTAGAGTTTCCCTCAACTGAGCACAAGTACTAAAACTCTTTGAATTACAGTGGCAAGCAGCAGGGTAGTTGGTGCAACGTCTCTCTTACCAAAACTTGAGATCATAAGGATGTTAGCGGGAGGTTTTCAGACTTGTTTCTGAAAGCTCGATAAATTATTAACCAAGTCTATTCCTACTATTTGCACTACTGTTGCTGGATAGTTTTCTTAAAAAGAGCAGTGAGGTGCTGTGCCTTTATTTTTGTTGTAAAGTAGAATATTATTCATGTTGTTCTTTTCAGAGATATTATTTCAGGTAGAGGCAAGATACCCTTTCCCAAGATCTAAATTCAAATCTTCCATGTTATGGTTCCCTGCTACTGCCACAGCTGTAAGAACATTCCTTGTTGCTTTTTGAAGATGTTCTAACTTTATCAGCTTTACCTTTGGTAGATACTGAATCCCACAGCCTTGAAGGATATGAGCAAGAGTTGGAAAAGCCATAACAGAAAGCATGTTAGGATTGTATATGAGGCTGCTGGAAATATCCTCTCAAATCATCTGCTGTGACACTTGAAAGTACCAAATGTGATAACGAACTTTTCGAAATTAATCTGATTGGTCTGAGTCATGCAGAATTGAGGTTTCCTCCTCTTTAGGTGCTGCGATGCCTCATTTATGAACAGAAGCCCATGGTGGTACAGCCCATGCCTTTTTTCATGAGTCAGAGAAGGTTTTGGCAACATGTACAGTAGTTAATGTCCTGCTTTGGGGAGCTGAGGGACAAATAACTAAATAAATCTACTTCTGCAAAAGGCCTGTAGCAAGAAGCCATCATGATTCAGTTACATTAAGGTTTTTTTAGGTTGCCATACTAGTATAAAGGAACCTGATGGTCACAGAAACAATCTCTGTGTGCAAGAAGTAGCCTTCAGCCAGAGCAGAGTGTGTAGTACTGTGTGAGTCTGCTTACAGCCCCTAAAGTGTGAGATACATCAAAGACTGAGCTTAGGGAAGCAGAGACAATTAAAGAGAGAATGAATCAAGGGCTGTGCTGAGCACCACTTTGGCAGCCTTTGGCAAGGAGAGGTCAGTTGTTGAGGACCACAGGAAGCAGAGCTTCAGGCAGAGCAACATGAACCCCTACTGACTTTTGCTGCTGAGGACACAATCTCAGCCTGTGTGAGAGTGCTGGAGTGCAAAGTATTGGTGATTCAATGCTCATCTTGTCTCGTCAGCTCTTCCTCTGTCACAAAAATCACACATCTGAGAGCTGGGACCAAGAAATGGAATAAGACCAGAATTGCTCAGTAGCTAGTGGTGATACCTTTGAGGATCAACCACCATTACTAAAAACTACTGTGCATTTTATCAGCTTTCAAAGAAACTGCATTTAGTTTCTTCTTTGCCTTGATGTATCATTTCAGATCTGTCAGATTCTGTTTCACATTAGACCTGGCTTTGATAATATTATTTCACCATTACTTTCCCTGACTTTCCAACTAAAGAAAAGGGATACGTTGTGATTTCATATTTTATCTTGATTTTGTACTCTAGAGCAGGCTTGCTGTGTATTCATGTATTCTTGCTGTTACTGAGTTTAACCCTAATAGAAGAACAGCCTTTCAGGCTGCTTGTCCCTGTCGCAGAAAAGATGCAACATGAACAACTGCTCTCCTTCCCTAGCGTTACTTTGTCAGCATACTTACCTTCCGTCTCAAGGAGTCCTATTTAATCAGGATGAATAGTTCTGTCTCAAAGATTTGTTTCGTCTTGGGCAATTTTGCTGTGCCTGTTGTGATGGTACAAAGTTGTAGAGGTGGGATTTTTTTGGTGGTATTTTCTTAATTGGTTTTTGGGCTCAGCTTTGCTATCTTCTGTCAAATAAACTTATGTATAGGGAACATGGTGCAGGCAGTTCAAATCATCCTACAGCCTTAAGTACCAATTTCTGTCAGTTCCTGTCAAAATCCTACCTTTTGTGATTTTGGAAGGATTTCTTATACTAAAAATGTAGCTGAGCTCTACCCCATATTGCACCAGACCTTCAGCTGGATGTGTATTGCTTTGTATTTTCATGGTGATTTTGTATAATTTTGTGGGTTTCCAAAGAGAAGGAGAGGAGATGTCTGACCAGGTGCAAGTCTGGGAGCCTTTCAGCACTGTTAAATTACTGGTATTTCAGTACAGGTTGCTGAACACTGACTGAAAGACAGTTCAAAAGGATTACAGGAAATGCAAAATCTAAATTGCAGTCCTTAAAGTAATAGGTTTGTTCTTTACTGGTGTAGGTTTTTGTGACTATAATGACATCCACGAGGTTACATATTTATAAATCTTTTCATCTGAATAGTCTTTCCTTTTAGATCATGCAGTTTCCTGCAAACACAAAGAAGAGAGAATTATTACTATTTAAAACCAAAATTTTTGATTTTGACTTGTCTTCTCATATGTGATATTCTGTGTCCCTGTTTGTTTCACACTGGTTTTATTTTCTCTGGTGTTCAAAATTGCTAAAGAAATGTTTAAATAAATAAATAGCTCTTGCCTGTTTTTAGTATGTTGGTGTCTTTTCCAAATGTTAGATTTTCAGCACACTGTGGGATCATGCCAAACGTAATCATTGCCTTTTTCAGTGTTAAGATCGCAGATTTGAATTTAATTGCTGTTATTTTTTACTGTCTTTTAGAAGGCTTAGTAATACATTTGTATCGTGTCATAGCACTTCTGGAGTAGAGCTAAATTAATGGCAAACTCATGGAAGAGAGCTAACTGGCAAGAGATCTACCTGGCAGGAGAAACCACTGAAGGTATCTGTCTGAGTTACAGCTTAGGGCAGACTCTTCAATGTGGCGTTCATACACAGCAGACTTAGACGTGCCAGTAGAACAAATGACATTAGGGGTTTTTGTTCAGTAATTCTTTGATGTTTAAAAAGGGCAACTTAATCTGTACAGTTACAAGTTATAAATTAATTTTTTAATCAAAGTAATTTTTGTTTCAAGCTCTCGCCCCTGATAGCGCTGAAGAGAAGCTCGTATTTTAAATTCAGGTTTTCCTAGAACATATTTCTATCAGCTGGGGTCACATTTTCTTCCTTTTCAGACATATAAATGGAGACTCTTTTCACCCACCAAGTGCTAAAAGCTAATCATCTCACCCCAAGTGTTTCAGTCATTTATTTTACCCAGCGGAGAGAAGCAGCTACATCAAGCAATGGCAAACATCTCACATCCTTATGATGAAATGAAATACATTTCTTATGTGCCTATTTCTTTCATTGATTATAGAATATTAACTAGACTAGAGCTGAGCTAGTCTTAGCTAACCTATCACTTTCATTTAGGCAGAATCATTGTATTCTTGATCCCTACTTCCAAGTTCATAATTTGTCACTGAAGCTTTTCAGAAGAGTTGAACCAAATTGCAGGAATGCTTGTTTAAAAAAGAAAGTACCATTTGACTAGGAATTGAAAAACATTTCCTTTGCTGGGGGTTAGGCAGGCCCACCATTTGAACTCTTCCTTTAAAATGCATGACTAAGTTCTGGAAGGAGTGTTTGACCAACAATCTTCTTGATATCGCAAGAACTTCGCCATATTGCTGTAAGATCATGTTACTAAAGTGAGAGGACTGAAAGGAAGGGTTAAAGGAAAAACCTAAAAACCTAATGTGAGTTAGCTGTTGGGACACCTTAGACTCATAAGAGATGTAGGTAGCCTGCATAGACTGGAAACACACCCAATAAGGAAGAAGGACAAGAACCATCATGCGTGACATATCTCGCTTATTAATGACCCTTTAATAAAAGACTCTGGAAGAGATTTTGTAGTTCTTTCACTCTTTCAGGGAGTTAACTGTCAAAGCATGTGAAGATGGAGAGTTTTGTCAAATGATTTGGCACTCAGCAGTAGTTTTGCTCATGTGATGTCCTCCAAAATATTTCTAATTAATAAAGTGAGATATGCAACTTATCAGCTAAGGGTGGAGGCACTAAAGCTGCTTTCTGCAGATTAAGCCTATATCGAAAAAGAAATTAAGCAGCTTGTTGTAGACTTGTACGTATTTTTGAAAAGGTAGAGGTATGATACGTGTGAAAGTCACAGTACCTTGCCTAAATTATTCTGACAGTTAAAAATGATGGACCCTAAGAAATCCAGGCTTGCTTATTTGTTCACTAGCTAAGCTTAGGATGTTCTTTTACTCGGGAGTCATAAAACAATCTTCACATTGATAAATGGGTAGTGCATTTTCACAGTTGCTTTCTATAAATAAACAAGCAAAGTAGCATTAAAATATGGCAAAAGAAGCACCAAAGTTTTACAGTGACTTATTTTTGCTCATTCCGTAGCTCTTTCCTTGCAGTAATTGTATATCATGTTGCTTAGTTATATGGAGAGTGAAATCTTTGTTTCTTTTATATCTTGAGAAGACATCATTGTATTTGGTATTCCACCTGTACTGGAAGGTTGCCTTTCTAGCATTAACCCAATGAAGTGTTCCTGCTTCTGTAATATTGGAGTTAGTTCTTCAGCTGTTTTCGTGCAAAATGTACTTTTAATATTGCCAGAAACCCAACTGCAAAAATGTCGTCACCTTCAATTCCAAAAAAAAGTTTCTTTACTCAAGAAAGAAAATAAAACCTGAACCCCAAAACAAACTACAGGCAAAGAACAAACCTAAAACATCAACTGAACAAAAACATAGAAAGCCATTGATTTTTAAAAGATTTTCATACTGTAACTTCTGGATTGCTTGTCAAGAGACTGGCGTGTTCTACTGGGGATTTCAGTAGGCAGCCACAACCAAAAATTTAATTGACAGCCAAAGAATCAGTCTTGTCAACTTCATTTGTGTTTAAGAGGAGTTGATACAGAAGATCTCTGTGCAAGCTTAGGGAATTCTGCAACTTCTCTTGTTTGTTATCTACTATGTGTATACTTTGTAGTTCATCTTCCTTGTCTTGCCAGTGTTGTAATGTTGGTGTCAGTAGCAAGGTCAACCAGAATTGAAAGTTCAACAGAAAAATGTGGGAACAAAAGCCTGAGAATTCCTGCCTAGCAAAGTAATCCAGCATAAGCATATTGGCAAGCTCGGCATGACATGAGTTGGGATGAAGCTTCATGCAAGGCTGAAGTATGTCTTGCTTGGTGAGTGGCGGTAGTGCTTTATCCTCTCAGTTACTGAAAGAGCTTTGAAGTGCAACCCTAATCATCAAAGCAATGCTAATGTTTTGTGACAAATCTGGAGTTGATTAAATGTTTATTTACTTTACAGGACACACAAAGAAGCTGTGTAAGTGGCTATTATTCATCCCAAAGGTCTCAAAAGGTACAGCAATCACAGGAAAGCAAAAAACAGGAAAATGCTAGATGGAAAAGGCAGGTGCCTCTGCCTTCCTCCAGTATTTCCTTCTTTACAGTTCTCTGTTTCTTTCTTTTTTTGACCTCTTTTCAGCTTTCCAGTTCTATACTCATACCTGGTAATTTCTAGCAATATTTCCTCATTCTTTTGCTTTCAGTATGCTGTGTTTCAGTACAGACAGTACAGATTGCTTAGTTTTGGGATGGAACTTCAAGCATGACAACTGGCAGAATTTAAACTCTGTCTTTGAACTGCCTGCATTATGAAGTGCATCACCTATAAAAGAGCTAAAGAATATATGAGAGGGTACTGATTATTATTATTATTTATTCACTTGGTTTATTATTTCATAGACCCTCTTCTGTGCCATTCAGAAAGCAGCTGTCAGACTAAATAAAAATACATGATAAGAAAGCCCTCATCTTTATAATTGATATTAATCTAGTTGCATCCAGCCATAAAATGCTCACCATTGACGATATGGCAAATAATGTGACTGCAATTAGTTAGCAATTCAATGTGCCTTTCAGAAAACAGTCTCCAAACCTTCCTGGAAAAAACTCTTCTGCCAAATTTTTTTTTTTGAGACATACGAAACCACTAAGTTTTAGAGTCTCTTCAGATCTGTATTCTGACAATTCTTATGCTCTTTCTGAAGTTAATGCGGAAGCCTTGGTAGGTGAGGCAGGGGATGTTGTTTTCAAAGGGAAATAAATAACAGTGCATATGGATAAATATCCTGGCATATAGAAACTCTTCAGAAAACATTACCAAGGGGAATGATTGGTACCCTTTGTTTTTATCTTTTGCCAGTCTGGCAAATGGATTGTCCTGAGGAGTGGTCTGTAGAACTAAGTAACTTGTTTCACATTAACTTAAAGATCATGTTGCCATGATTTAGAGGTAGCCTTCTGTTTGTATTTTTTTTTTAGTGTTTTGTGATAAAAAGGACCATTTTATTACAATTATTCACTATGTTTTAAGCCACAAGTGGTAATCAGGCCATTAGTGCACCACATGACATACCTAAGTGATTCTGGAGCATCCTTTGGTAAAGTCTTCTTCTCTGCTTCTGGCTAAAGATGTCAGATTGACTACACAGGTTATTCTTCTGACACTAGATCCATTACAAGCAGGATTTAAGTATCCTCAGCCACTGTGCAACCCTGCAAAATTGTTTGATCTGGATGACCTCAGATTATTTGCTGCATGTTTTGCTATATTCAGGAGAAAAAAACAAAACTAAAAAAACCCCACTTACTAGAATATAGCAACAAAACTAAGATTAAAAGCTACCACTGAGAAGAGCACTGAGGTAAGTGGAGTGTGACTTCCTCTGGTTAGCTTCCTTCTGTTTCCCCACCAACCCACCTCCTACCTTTCTGTGGTGCAAACAGCCTTGTCATTGCTGTTGACATGATAAGCAACATTTTATAATTTCCAAGCTGGTGCATCTGGATTTAGATTTTTGGATGACTATCATTACCCTTGCTCCTTTTTTTTTTTCACCTGAGTCACTTTGACTGGTGGGAATCATAGTGAAACATGAAGACAAAACTGCCATTCACCTGTTGTGGTAGCAGATGGGCCCCTCCCAAGCTCTTACTGAAGGGTCAAAGGAAATGTTCCCCTTGGAATTTTTATTTTACTGTGATTTATGTACTAGTGGCAAATGAGATCATTCCACAAAATGACTCAGACACCCATTTCTTCTCAGCGCATGTAAAGATTATGCTTGGTTTTACAGCTGGTTCCTTATCTCCCATCAGTTTCTAACAGACCAGCACCAGGCTGCAGGTGGGTAAGAGCTTGATGTGTTATAAGTTGGTAGAGGAGCTTGGCTTCTGGTTATCTCATCTCTTTTGTGCATATCTGAGGTACCTGCCTTGTCCAGTATGCTTCAGGGGCAGTCTGGCCCTTGAAGTAACCCCACTGTTGATATTTTGTTGCCTCAGTGTTTGGTGTACTTGAAAGTCTGCTTATTTACTGATTGTACCGTGGTTGAAGACCATTTCTTCCCTGCTCTCATTAGGGGGAAATAACATTTGATTTTTGCTTAATCTCACTTAATTTACATGGTGTTATTTGACACTCTACTACAACAAGATTTGAAATTTTTACTGGGAAGCTCTTTTTTCATCAATAAGCTTTTGCAGCAGAGTGAATATATTTCATGTTCCCAGCACCCTCTAAGATTTCTTGAGCTCCTGGTTTCTGGTATCTTTAAAATCATGTAATGTTGTTCTGTTGAATCAACTAAACATGGTTTAGTCTATGTATTTCTCATGTATTTCTCCTTAGTTGTCATTAACTCCTTGTGGTTGTAAGAGAAGGTAAGACTTCCCTTGATTTGCTTAATTTATCTTTATGGGGAAGGGAATGACCTTTATTTATGTGGTACTATTGCACATTTTTCCTTTTC
Source organism: Ifrita kowaldi (assembly GCA_013398055.1). Taxonomy (NCBI): domain Eukaryota; kingdom Metazoa; phylum Chordata; class Aves; order Passeriformes; family Cinclosomatidae; genus Ifrita; species Ifrita kowaldi. The sequence continues at coordinate 18,655 of VZRS01009391.1, forward strand.
AAGAAGTTTCTCTGGAAGTAAAGTTACAGGTGTAATATATTACTGTAACTAGGCATAATGAAATATCACTTTAAGAAAAAATTATTTTTAGTTGTCACCTAATGATCCCTACCTTTAGTTTAAGTACTCTCTATGGAATAACATGAGAGTATTTTTGCCTGAAGGCTATTTCTGTTAGGTATATGAAAATTACGTATAATTTATATTAGCTAGCATCTCTCTTTAATAACTATTTTTGCCTATAGGACTTTCAGCACTTTTACATACTTCTTAAATGTATTGATTCATTTGAAATCCTCTGGAAGTCAGAGATCATTAAAAATATTTGAAAGTGTTTGTTTACTGCAATGATCTTTTGAACTGTAGCATGAATACACTGCTTATGCTAAAAAAAAATATGATTATGAATCTAATGAGGATTAAGTTGCTAAGTGCTTCTAAAAGGCAATTAATTGACAGCCAAAATATGACTTCTTAACACCAATGGATGAGTGTAACCAACAGCTTCATTTATCTGAGTTTTCAACTGTTGAAAGCAATGAGATGCTTTCCATGTTTTGTGTAATACAGTGTCCTTGGGTGGAAAAAAGAAAATATGGAAATGGAATATTATAAATCTAAAAGCACGAGTTTTTACTGAGTCAGTGAAACTTCAACACAAAATTGACCATAGTGACTTCATATAGAGTGCACTTAAGGGCTCAAAAGTGGGAAACCTTACTGCTGTTTTTCCTTTGGGATGTAAATAAAAGTCGTTCACTAGTTCATTTGGGTGTTGTTTTTTGTTTAGTTTTGTTTTGGGTTTCTTGAGTATGTTGGGGAAGGCTGGGTGGGGAGAGTTACATTTTTTTCCACGGCAGGACTAGCTAATAGATGTAAAAGAGTGTTATTTATTTTGTAAAGCAGAGTCCTTAGTGTCCATTCAGTGACCTACTTTGTGTTACCTATGTGGACTAAGAATGTGAGGAAAGAAGATACAATGTAAGATTAACATAATAATGGTTCCTTTCCTGCTAATTTCCCAAGTTTGCACAGATGAAAAAGAATCACTTTCTGAGGACAAGTGAAAAGACTAGAATGTTGATTTTACTGGAGTAACTGCTCTAGTTGAAGGCTAATGTACTCGATTTTTTTTTTTTTTTTTTTTTTTTTTTTTTTTGGTGGATTGTAGTAGTGTATATTTATTTTAGATTTATTTGACACTTTAAAGAGCACTCATCCAGGGCTGGAAATGCCTTTGACATTTATCGAAAATACAACTGTATTCTAAGCAATTGTTGATTTTTTCCATAATTATAGAGGCTAGGACTCAGCAATGCATATATATAACTAAAAACACACACTTAAATGCATTGATGAATAGGACAGCTCGGCTACGTCATGGCAGTGAGGAAGAATGAAATGGAAAGGTCATAGTCTCTTCTCTGTTTGAGTCAATCTGCCTGGGCAAAGACACCAGAAATTGGATACATTTTGCTATGTGGGTGCGGGGCCAGCAGAGCCAGATTTTACTGAACTCTCTCTCAGAACTTCACCTGAGAAATGCGAAGAGACACATGGCAGACACACATCAGCCTGCGACACATCCTGGGACACTGTGGTATCTGGTGAAAATGAGAGAACAGAAAGATGAAGTGAAGACCTAATGTGATCTGTGAGAGCTAAGGAGCTGATCCTAATCAGGGAGTGGCAAGTACTATCCTTATCCTTACCTCAAGCATTGCTCAAAAATGCAGTGTTAGAGTATTCAAAGGTAAGAAAATGTGTATCACTTAAAGATTTTTTTTTCCTGTTTGATTCATTAGGAAGAGACTGTGCACTCCAGTTAAATTGATGGGTTCTTGAGACCTGGTTACTGCTTCAACAGCCTTTGTTCCAGTAATCTTACTGAGATGAATGGCCCAATAAAAAAAAGGGGAGAAAAAAAATTCCCAGTATTAGTCTCTGTAGATCTTGCATTTTCTTAGTGACCTACATATTTTTTTCATTTGCTTTATGCGTTTATTATATATATAAACACGGGAATTCAGGCCGCTTTCTAATAAGAAACAAAAGATTAAATGTACTGTTACAAGTGTCATGTTGCAGCTGTGTGAGGGATTAAAGTGAAGTATAGGATAACCTTAAATATAATTTTTAAGGAGAAAACCATAGGTAGCACTGTTCTAAGTTGCAGCTTAAAACAGTGACCTGAAGTGCATAAAACTAGCAGCTCTATATTCACTTCAAGCTTTAGATTATGAAAAGCACGTCTGAATTGTCAGTAACAATCACTAAATAAAGCTTGTCATCTGAAAAGCGAGGAATCCACAGATTTACCTTGCACCCATAAGGTAATGGAGCCTTCCAGCTCCATTAAAAGGTGTTGGATCCCAGCTCTGACCACTTTTAGTCTAGGGGAGGTCAGGGCTGGAGCAGATGGCTTCTGCTGAGTAACTGAGCTGAGCACAGGATGTGTCACAGTGACCCCAAGACTACAGTTAAATATGCATCCATGTGGGAGGCTGACATTTGGCTTGGTGTCTCTAACCAGTCTCTATAGAAAAATAAATAGCTTTACAATTAAAGAAGGAAAAAGAAAAAGAGACTATAGAGAGACTATATATGCTCTCATTTTGTTGAGAAATTTTTAGGTCACAGGATCCTACAGTACAGCTGTAGTCCTCTCCTTGACAGGGAGGAACACTTTTCATTTTTGTATCTTTTTTTGAAGACATGTTTTTAATACAAAGCTGTACAGGCTTTCAATAATATATTCAGCTTTAGCCCTTTCAAGGAGGAGGAAATAGTGCAGGCTATTCGCAGTTGATAACGTCTTGCAAAAGAAAGAAGAACCAAAAGCAAGAAATGCCCATCAGGGATCCTTAATATTATTTTCTGTGGGAGTTTCGTGACTGAAGATTGCATCAGAGTTGATCAGTTTCTCTTGTATAATTCTACCTACCCTACATGTGTGCAGAAACACAAAAGAGTATTGAAAGCATGGTACCTAGAAGTTCATGAAAATGGAAGTAAGTAATACCTCTAAAATGATAGGGCAAGTAGTTCATGTTGATCTGTCACATTACCAGGAATGTTCCTTAGGAATTAACATAGTGTATGCCACTATGAGCTCAGGCAGACAATAAGGATATAGAGTCATGGTGGGAAAAAAAGATCTAAGTATTAATAAATTTATAAAACAAGAAACTAAAGGAACTATATCACCTTTACTGTCCTCTTAGAACAAAGATTTTGATAAAGGACAGCCACAGATTATATTGAGATTTGGTCATCATCTACTCATCCAATAATGTAATATGCAGAAGGATTTGAGAAATGGGACTGGGAGCCCTTCGAAGATTCTATAGCTAGAGAAAGATCTGAGTGAAAAATAATTAATTGACCTTCCAAAAAACAGAAGTGCATTAAAAATAATAATGTCCCAAATTTGGATAAAAAGTCAAATTTTTTTAGTATTTTCCACGATATTAGAGTGTTCTTGGTTTGAAATAGAATGAAATAATTCTGTAATATTGTTTCAGTTTTGTGTATTATTGCATTGCTATAGATAAATTCCCCCACTCACCACATGGTATTTTAAATCAAAAATGGAACTTTTCAGTCTAAGATTCTAGTAAGATTCTAGGTTACTTTCTGGAGTTTTGAATGTCAAAAACTGTCTTTAAAAAAAAGCCCTTTTATGTAAAAAAAAATGTTTTATAAAGATATTATGTAGCACCATATCTAGATTTGCAAACTTTAGTGTTTTGGAATGAAGCTTTTCTACCTTCATTTTGGAGAACACATTAGACTGGCTTTATCAGAAAACTCTGCCTCAGGTATTCATACAATACTTTCATTTGTCAGAAAGCTGAAGGGAACAGGTAACAACTCAAGCAAAGAATCTGAGATGCAGAGAAGTAAATACTGTATACCAAGAAACAAATTCTGAAAATGAATTAGAGAGATAAGAATTCTTGTACTAGAAATTTTATATCTCCAGGCTTTTTCAGTTCAATAACTATAGACAGATATAGCTTCAATAGTATTGATATTAATAAATGGAGACAACTGTATTCAAGTACACCAAAAGCCTGAAAGTCATTCCCCTCCTTAAAGAAGATATTGACAAGAAAGAAGAAAAGCCTGTAGTTTTTGAAATACCTTGGAATATTGAGGAGACTCCCGGCACTGCACCTCCATTGTTCGTTTAATGAAATAAGCTGTTGCCTACACATCCATTAGAACATTAAATAGAAATAACATCTTAATTGTTATGCAGGGTGGGGACTAAATAGCATAGTAGAAGCTGGAACAGAATGAGAGGTTGACTTAGAAGTTTCACGCTCATGTCAATGCTTATTGCCACATGGGGTATATTAACACAAAACTGTTTCTTAGCAGTATTTCTGTTCGCATTATTTTTACCCTTTTTCTTCATCTGTTTGGTTTTGGGTTTTTTTCTGCCAGTGGTGTAAGTACTCTTGTAAGGCTGCATCACTCTCCTGCTGACATTATCTGCTGTTGGAAGTTCGTATGAGTGGGAATTATGCATGTTTTCAAGGAGTCTCATTGTATAGTGTTTCGATGTAGAAGATGTATGCTAATCCCTCCCTGAAAACATAGCTCTTTAGGTCCTTGAAATAGTCTGTGTAACAGACAGCTGCAAATCCTCCAGAGAGGTACCTAGGTGAAAAAAGGAGAGTAGAATTGTGCCATCCCATTACATAGAATTGACAGTGGTTACTACCCAATTTTTCACAAGGAGTGTGTTTGTGAAAGTTGCAAAATGGGAAAGTAACTGAGCCCAAGCAGAGGAAGAAGTTTGTAGTGAACAGTCTGAAGTGATACAGGAATTTCCTGTATTTTCTGACAGCTTAGTCCCAGTTGATTCTTTCATGGAGATCTGGCCACATCTGTTCTTTCAAATGAACAACCCAAAACCACTAAAGGTGAAAAGCTCTTGAAACAGAGAAAATTCAAGACTTATTGGTCAAGATGGATTAAAATAAAGGGTATGACAGCAGATATCTCTTATCCCTCTCAGCCTACCGTTGAGTGAATTCTGTTCTGCTGTGATTCCAGCAACTTTCATCAGCTCTCTGAGGTGCAAAGAATTCTGCGTTGCCTCTTCTGAACCTCTGTGAAAGTATCTTTTTTATCATCAGCTCTGAGGTTTGGCTTTGAGCCTGTTCCCTGCTTTTTTTTAGGAGCCTCTTAATCACTGTTTTTGCTGGAGGCCCCTGGGCTGGGCTGTGTATTCTGCCTGCTCTATCCTTCAGTCAAACACATCCACTTAGGGACAAGCATCCACTGCCATCCGAGAGGCTCCGCACCCATCCTCAGCAGAGGATATGAAGTGTACGTGCTGCAACTGGCAAATGCATAAATCAGGATGGGTGCCTTTAATCAGCCTTCCATTGGCCACCTCAGCAATGGGTTAACATGACGACACTGCAGGCAGCTGCATTGTGAATTTGAGAAGCCAGGTGGTACCAGGAGTCAGAGTGGTTGTGAGGAGAACTCTTAAGTGGAATTACAGCCTCCTGTTCAGCCCAGCATTTAAGAAGAGGTGGAAAGACAGAGATAATAATAACAAAAAATTAAGGAGACAGATCTCACCTTTTGAAGGTCTGTTTCCCTTTGTAATATATGAATATGATATCAATTGTTTGTTTTAAAGGGGTTTGGCAGTCATCGCTATGGATTTATTGAGTGTGGGAGGCCAAGCCTCCTGTTTCAGGAAATGGTGGATGATGAATGACTGCTTCTGGGTAAAATCTTCAGCCCTCTGATGACAACAGAAAGGACCAGAATGATGAGCAGAGTCTGTCACTTGGTGATATGCTTTTATTAAATAAACCGAATAGTTCACCTCTCTTTTGAAACATAACATCTGATAAAATAACTGAAAAGCATCTAAATGTTTCTAAGCTTGATTGTTCATTAGCATTGATAAAAACTTGGGATGAAAAGAAAGAATAAAACACTGAAAAAGAGTAGAGTCAACCATTATAGAATAAAGCAAAGTGTGATGAAAAAGAGATGTTGAGTGAACAAATTTACAGTTGACCAAAGCGTAGCTGCCACCTGTCCTTCAAATAAAGAAGAATGCACCTGCTCCATGATGTTACATTAGACTAATGTACCAAGGACTACAAGACTAAGTGATGACTTCTGAGTCATTTGGCATATATAAAATAGACATTGAAATAAGTCACTGTCTTGGAGCACATATATCTTTGAAAACAAATCGTTCTTGCTCCGCATTTATTCTTGATTAGTTCCTTGTGCCCACTTCTGTTCTGTAGTTGCAGTAGCTGCCATGCTCTGTGTTATAAAAAGGCACGAGTGTGTGTACCCCACACATGCTGTGTAGATAAAGCAGAGGCACATGATTCACTAAACAGCAAAGGGACTTAGTGACTTAGTAAAAATCAATATGAAAGTGAGTGGGTCACTTTTAGCCATTTGACAGTTCTGACTTTGTAAGTAGGTCACAGCATTGGAATATTAGCGTATTACAATAACCTTAATTACATGCAAGAGCAAGATTGTAAGGAAGGGATTTTAACTGTAGCTTCTGGATCTGCATTGAGTTCTCTGAGCAGAGATTGATTCCCTTTCTTATTTTCTTTTGTAAAGGAGCCAAAATAATTTTATCCAAAGCTGTTTTATTTGGATGTATAGACTGCAGATACCATTTTATAATGCTTAATCTTAATGGTTAAGTGGAGGGTGTATCATTGAGTTTATGCATGTATAGTTGGTCTTGCTTTCTGAAAAGCAAATGGAAGTAGTTTGAGAGAAAGAAGATGTCACTGAGAGAACCTGACCTGGACTTCACTCAAAACCACAAACCTTGTGGAGAAGATAAAATCTGTGCTTTGAAAGATCTTGCTTTAAAATGCAAAGCTTTCTCCCACACTGATGTCAGCAATGAAGAGCTTATTTCACAGAGGGTTCTGCTTTTAATTGTAGAGCACTGCATCAAATTCCAGAAGATAAATGAACATGGAACAAATTTGTACTGGCTCTGTCAATAACTAATCTGACATCAGCATTTTAGCTCTTGGACAAAGGCAGCTTTGAGATCTGGAGAAGATTACAAAAGGACCTTTTCTTTGTTTCTAATTTAAATGTTAAATTTCTATCAGTTCAAGCACTGTTATTAATTAAAAAAAAAAGAATGGAAGAAAGAAAAAGAAGCTGATGTTTGCTTCTTTTCCAGAGTGTGCACACATGCTGTTTTACTGAGACCTTTACAAGCTGCTGCTGGCTAGCCATACACTCCCCAGGCTGTTTTATTATTGTTCACCATTTCCACAGAAAACAAAATACAGCAACTTATGCCATGACATTTTGTGACATTTCCAGATATGAACATCTGGGAAGTTTAGTGTGACAGTGACAGCAAAGCTGACAATGATTTTCCAGTGCCACATACAGCCTGGGCATCTGCAGTCATTGCCTTTTCATTTTATTTTCCTCTCCTTCCCTCCCTCTCTCCTTCTCCCACCTAAATGCTTAATGCAGCCTTTCTCTATTTTGGCCTTGAAGATAGAATAATATCCTACATCTATTTCAAAGCTGTACATGGAACATTGTACATCAAGTGCATCACAAATTGGTTCAGAGCAAAAGGGAAGAGCATTCCAGCTAGCAAGAGGAAGCACAGCTGCACAAGTTGGTCTAATTGCAGACATTGGGTGGATTTGATCATCAGATGTCTACTCTGCATAAAATCGAAGTTAAACAGCTAAACATTAATTAGTTCTATTATTGCATTTATATATTGAGATGAAAGGGGGAAAAGAACCAGCAACCTACACATCTTGGGTAGTAAGCCAAAGCAAGAGAAGGGGAAAAAAAAAGAAAGAAGAGGAAACCAAGCTGAATAGTTGTTGCATTTGAAATGTAAAATATCTCAAATGTGTGACAAAAGGTGCACTGGAGGAAGCTAACATTTTATAAATGACCCAAACTACAGCACTAATATGGTTAGTTAATAAAATAATGTAAAACAAATAAAGGTACATTGAAACTGTCTAAAGGAATTGCTGTGACCTAATGGTGTGAGGCACAAACACTTAGTCAACATGTTATTATGTCAACTTCATTTTCAACTTATACTATTTATTTTCTTTTTTCTGGTCTCTTAGACATCTGCAGAAATTGTGTTTTCTGAGGGACATTCTCTCTGTTGCTTTGAGAGACAATACTAAGTGGCATTAGTAAGAACAAAAATTGCATTATCTATCTAGTGTGTTGAAGCATTTTCAGCCACAAGACCTTGTAAAAGCCTCAAAAAATTGTAACAACAAGGCTTTAAAATTACGTACTGTCTTTTAAAGATAATTTCAAGGACTAATAACTCAAATAAATAACTATCTTAAAAAAATATTGAAATAGAAGATTCAGTATCTACCTAGAGTTTTACACTGTACAAAGCTGTACTTCAGTACAGGGTGACAGAAAAATAACTTATATGTAATTATTGACAGTGGAGTCACTGTTCCTGGCGGTGTTTTAAGAAAAGACTGGATGTGGCACTTAGTGCCGTGGTCTGGTGGTGTTGGGTCATGGGTTGGACTCGATGATCTCAAAGGTCTTTTCCAACCTAGATGACTCTGCGATTTTTGTTTGGATTTACTGCAGTCAAACACTGGTCTATGTTTGGCTATGTTTAGACACAACAACCTCACATTTTGTCTGTAATTAGCAGCCTTGAAATATTCTTAGAGTTGCTTTAAAAAAAGGGCTAAGATGAAGAAAAGGTAAAGTACTAAAAGAAAGAATAATGTTGTTCAACAAGCATTTTGTTCATATCCTCTAGGAAAATTTATATTCACTCTTTTTAAGAATTGCTTTATTGGAAGAATAGAGACACTGTATCGAGTCCACGTCTCTGTTCCAGACTGGACAGTATTCCTAGAAAGAGTATCAGCTTTCTTGGATGTAAAATTATCCCCTGAAACACAAGGTTTTATCTTCCTTGAAAGATACTCTTCTTGTCAAAATCTTCCTAACAAACTCATTTATTAGAGTATTTCCTGAAGGCAAATGCTGAAGGAGTGTGGTAGCAGAGTGCAAAGGCTATAACTTGTCAATTGAAAACCAGAGAATTGACATATTGAGCCCACAGAGTACTTCCTTGCTCAGACCAGAGAAGCTGGTGCTCTCCTGGAGGATGCTTCCATGCTGCTTTCTGTGAGTGTTTGCCTGGCCAGGAGACAGCAATGACTTCCAATAGATAGATGATTTTCTACTTTCCCCTATAAATATATATAACGAGTCAGAAAGACTGTCTGGGTTTTACAGACTGCCATTAGCAGTTGTCATTTCAGCCTGAGACAATTCTGATTGAAATAAAGCAATTTCCTGAATATATTAAAATAAAGGAGATTGTTATAATCTTAACAGGAAAATAGTGTGATCAATCAGGTCCACAAAAGGTTTCTTTTTCACCTCTTCCCCCTTTCTATCCTCCCCCTCTTCCCCGAGGTTTCTCTTCATTGTAAACTCTCAGACATCTTCCGTTTACTTTTCAGGACCTTTGTTTTATTTTGCTTTGCGCCTTTTTATCCTCTGAAAACCTAAGCAAATTGATAGAGGAAAGCACAAATACAGTGCCAACAGCTTACAGAGAGCTTTCCTTAGAAGACAGCAGGCAGTAGACTTATATTTTCTGCTTCACAGTATGGGGATGCAGCAAATACGACCAGCTGTTCCATGGAGAGTTTTGGCTCAGTGAAACCATTTCGTACAGTGATGCTCTGGCCTGACCCCAAACTTTCTTTCTCCTAAGCTCCCTTATGCAGTGTACTGGAGACCTCAGTTGGCCAAGGGATGCAGTGTCCCACGTCCCCCCACCCCAACCCCAGTCTTCTTTTCTGCAGTTTGAGCCACCTGTGGAGAAGAAATATTCTTTCTATTGCTTTTGGTCCCTGTGTAGCAGTATCAGCAAACACAAGGTTCTTTGTTTCCTCTTCCTTGCCTCGTGGTTGGTTCACAGTGTTGCATCACCCAAAACACCTACTCTGCATTTTTGACTGGGTTAAGTGACCCACTGTTCACCCTGACCTTTGCTTCCTCCTCTTGAGGCAGGAATAGCAAATTTAGTCCTGTTCCCAGCAGCTCTTTTTCCTCCATTCCTAAGCACTTCTCCTGAAATTTTTACCTTTGTGAACTGGCAACTGCTTTGCAACTTCTCTAAAAATCTGTTCATAGAATTTATTTTTGGGTTTTTATGGTTTTTTTTTTTTTTTTTTAGGTAAACTCAGAATTAGTTCTCAAATTGTTTCCCAGGTTTTTGTGTGAATGTTGGTACAAAAACTCATGTCTTCCATGTGACTGCTATGCTGTAGTCTGACTGCAGACTAGTTTGTGAATGGACATTGCTGGGAGTTTAAAAAGTCCTAATGAATTATTAGGGCACTGAATATTACCAGACTTGTGTGGGTATTATTGGTACCCATGGGTGACCAGGCTGTAGTGCCACTGGCACAGGCACTGTTTAAAATCACTTTATTTGCCATGTAAGAAGTTGCCATCCAAGGAAGAACCAGGGCTGATGATGTACCAGAATTTAATCTGAAAGTAGGAAATCTTGTGAAGTAGGAAATACCTCAAGCGCTCTGGTGATGGAATCCCAGCTAATCTGTCTCAAATGGACCATGGAAATTTTCAGGGGTAACCAAAATATAAAGGTTAGAGGATATTTTGGCATCTGATGGAGTCTGAAACAGAGAAGGTTCACTTGTCACCTTTTTGCTACCCCTTCAGGATGCTGGGCTCAGTATTTAAATGACTTCAACGCTTTAGCTAGTTTCTGTGCCTCACTTTTGAGAGAGACTCCCATAGACTTTTTGATTTACATTGGTTCTCCCTCCCTACCCCAAATAATAGAACCCACACAGAATGGTACTAGAAGTAGGAATTGCATCGTCTTGCTTATAAACCTACACAGATTGTGAAGGATATATTAAGATAGTTTTGTTAAATAGCGTGAATGTGAGTTTTGCAAACAATTTAACAAAAGACACAATAAGAACAAGGGAATATTACAAAAATCAGGGAAAGTTAAGAAAAATCATCTGTGGTTTTTCAGGCCATAGAGCAAGTGACAATATGTTCGTTTGGGTTTGTGTGCCTGATCTGTCAATACAGCTATTAGGGGTTTGAGCTGCCTTACCGAGCACCTGCTTGGGACTGCACACTGTTACACTCTGATTTTCCCTCTGACATGATGCTAGCCTTCACCCTGAAGCTCAGTATTATTTTACGCCATGTGTTAATTTCCTGCATGAATGCCTTATTTACCTTCATTTAGAGTATTCTGCAGGTGGAAACAGAACAGTACTTACTGGCAGTATTTTTGGTGACAAAATGCTGAAGGACAGCTCAGGGTCTTGCATAGCTCCAGGGTATCACCACTGTGAAAGCAATTTGGAGGTGTGATTTGTCATTAAGGAGGACTGGTTTCTTAAATACTGGTGCTTCATAGGACTAACCACAAATATGAAGTTTTGCAGTCTCTTCAAAGAGAACAGACCTAATAATTTCTTGGCTCCATTCAAAAGCCACTCAAGTCAATGGGAGTCTTTCCTGGAATTTCAGCCAGTGTTTGATCTGGCTCTCAGGAACAACTCTTTCTGTTTGGAAGTGGTAAAAACAACTGAACTCTTGGGGATACAGTTACAGATTTATGTAGTAATTGAGTTGGGTTTTTTACTAAATTGTTATTAGGTATCAGTAGCTGTTCCAGCTATTTTTTTTCTTTCCTTGTAAGATACAATAGTTACTGCACATTGCTCTGTTTTATGAGCCTGATACGTGTATCTATACAATTTATGTTAGTTTTCCTATAAATCGGGTGTACTGACCAGCAGGTGTAGTTTTAGTGAGTATTCAACAAGGGCAGCTCGATATGCAAATTCATTAAGAGAACTTTGCCCAATGCATCAACCTTTGCAGAAGATCCATTCAGTACTGTACCATACAGAGGCATCATTCCTTTGCAGATTTTCTAGGTGTTTTCCTTTGTTACTTGGGTAGGTTTTGATTTTCAAAGTTGTCTTCTGGGCACTTGCACCGTATATATGATTTTTCGATTGTCTTGGAGGTTTTCTATTTGCCTTGCTCTGCAGTCATTGGATCCTCTGTTAGTGAGCTTCCAAACAATGGAGCTAGTGTTTTTGGAATAGTAGAGTCCACATTTGTTCAATTGCATTTAATGACTAAATATATGGCTAAATTCGCTAGGCTGTTTGGGCAATGCACATTAAATTTTTTTATTTTTCCATTTTCTCCTTCACTATTCTCTTCAAGGGCTAATAAAACTGCTTTTCTGTGTTTAAAACTGTATTCAACAGTGGAGAGGGTTTAATGTTTATGTCCATGTGAGTTTATGTGCTTGTGGTATTGGCTGGTTATTAGAAATAAATATTCACATGTATATGAATGTGTGTACACCATAACTGTGGGAGAGTAGAAAAGGGATGTAGCTAGATGTAAAGTATTTGTTCTTAAGCTTTTATATTATGTGCTTCTCTTTACCTCTCCTTCTAGGAGCACAGAAACATGGTTTGTGTTTGCTTTGAGGGTGAATATGGGGGCTGCTTAAATTGCAGCCACAAGAACCTCTTACTACCTTTTGCATTTCCAGAGCAAAAGTACAAGAAAATTAAAAGCAGAAGGAAATACTTTTGAAGTTAAGCTTATACAATAATAGTACAGTAATACATTTGAGCAGCCTAGAATTTCCTGCCATAAGATACCATATGAGTCAGAAGTTTAGCACGATTTCTGTGAACACTCAGGCTTCAAGGAACTTCACTTCTAAATTCAGATATAGAAAGCAGCTTTACCTATTGAAAGATAATTCCATAATTGCCAATTTCATGGTTTCTTGCCCTTTTCTCTGATGATGGTCACTGTCAGAAAGAGGGTATTGGACTAGATGAATTGGTCTGAATCACTATGACAATGGCTGTTACTGTGAGGAAATTATGATTTCTGCTGGTATCTTACCAATAAGAGCAATTCTAACATGTACGCACTAGACTGAGAAAAATTCTGTGAAAACTGACAAACATTGTGTTGGTTTTGGAATGCACAACTTTAACATGCAAACTGATCAGCCTGTGTTTTAGTGGAGAAAAATTAAGTAATGATTTGTATCTTTTTAAAAGAAACATGATTCAGAGTTCTTCTTAAGCTAATGAAAGTTCAGGGCTAGTAAATAATGCAGAATATGGGGTGGGTGGAGCATTTCAGATGAGCAGTTTATGACCTTTTCAGGAAAACAAACCTGAAATTTCTCCCAAATTTGAAATTTTTATCACAATGATTTTAGGTCTATAACTTGGGCTTCTAGGCCATATGGTAATACAAATAATAAACTGTAATAACACAGGTAAGTATTATATTTTTTTTCCTGTTGTTTACCCTTTTCCACATAGCTTCAGTAGTAGCAGTAGAACTAGCAGTCCTTTTAAAGTAGTGACTAGTGCACCAGAGTAGATATGCTTCATGGGAAACCTTCCTGTGGCAGGTTACACATAGGACTTTTGCTGCTTTTTCTTTTGTATTTTCCTTCTTCTTCTGTAAAAACATTCTCCACTAGGTGTCCCAAGTACAAGGAATGTAAGATTAATGTCTTGTAGTTTTAAACTTCAACTATTTTCCCCAAGTCATGCATTCTTCATACTGCTACATTTGCTTACATTTTAAGGATTTATTGTGTTCCTGACTAAGTACTTCTAGAAAATGGATAGCAAGAGCTAAAACAGACACAACATACTTTAAGTAATCTTCATATCCATGTAAAATTGATCTCAAGGTTATCACCAAGGTGTCTATAAACACCTAGCTGCAGAAAGAATTTTGTTAGGTCTGTCCTTAAGACTTAAGGGAAAAAAAACATTCAAACCGTATTTTAGAATACAAGCTGATCCCTCTGTCACATTTGAATCCAAGATAATTCTTGAAGTTTCCAGAAACTTGTGAGAAAGAGAATTAAATTTTTCAAAATTTTGCATAAGAATATGCATCAAACCTGTAGATTGTTGAAAATGCTGCATACTTCTTTGCTGTGAGAAAAGAGCTTTCATTAATGAGGACTCATTGGAACCTGTAAAAATATTTGGCAAGGACCTTGAATTGCCACTGCAGATTCAAAGGCAGGAAACAACAAAATACACATATACTGTGTGCCATTTGTGGGGACAGAATAGACTGATGCAAATTCCTGCTGAGAGGGAGTCAAGATGATCAGATCTGTTTGGTCATAAAATTTATTCATTGGCAAGCTTGCAGTTTAGAATGTCAAATTATTAGGTCCTTCTGGCATGGTATGATTTTCTTAATTATAATAAGTTTACAGATTTTGTTGATGAGGTCACCACAGGAGTATAGAAAAGAATTTAAATCCCTAATTGCTGAGGGACAGTTAGCAGCAAGAGCACCTTTACAAACAGCTCTAGGTGCTGCAGTTACCCTGTTACAGTCAATGGAAATCTGTGTGGTAATGAGCTGCTGTCTTCTTGGCTCTGGAGTTCTGAGATCCCAGGAGCAGTGTAGTCATCAGAGGAGGATCTTCTGTTTGGATGATGCAAATTAGTTCTGCATGAAAAAGGGCAGTGCCCTTCACACTTTGGAGGATTTATTAGCTGATTTTTTCCTTTCAATGTGTATGTGACTGCAGAAAAAGAGAACAAAATTTTGTGAGAGCTGGTCCATGGATAGGAAAAAAACCAGAGAAATTTCTTCTTTGGGATGGCAGAAGACCCTAGCACCTGCTCAAGGTATTATGAAATACTCAGTTTCTTATTGATTTAATCTAGTAAGAATCCTGGCAAGTCTCTTTTGAGTTACCGTTTTTCCATGTTTATGGATTTGAGTCACTTTTCCTTGCATTTCAAGCTACTTTTTCTCATTCTTGGTATTGAGGTACTCAGCATAGACTTCAAGGTCAGAGAAGATTGTAAGTTGCCTCATACCTGTCCCCAGCTGTTTTATCGTCCCCTTAGACTCTACTTTTCCCAGAATCTGTTTCTAGAGGATGTGAATCTTCTCTGTGATCTGCAAGAGGGGAGGAAGTTACTCATGAATAAGGAAAGAGTTTCTGTTAACACCGTTTCATGATTTTGCCACCCAAAGGAGGGCTTGAGAGCCCTCCCTACCTTCATTACCCTGTTCTAATTCAGAAAAATCTCCAACACTTTGTTATATTCTCAGATGATAGTAAATACTTGACAACACCTACAGATCAATTTGCATTTTTTCATATGGCAGTCCTCCTAACTGTGTCTATGCTAGATAAGCAACATTACCTGAAAACATCTTACAGACACAATTTAGACAGAGAGTTGGCAGTTCTCCGCTTATTTACTTCCAATGCAAAGGTCCTGGCAAAGTAAAGACAAAGAAGATATTATTTTTAAAAGGACCATGATGACCTGTGTGGCTTAGGAGATGTAAGCCTTCATGATATTGTCTCTTTATATAATTGATATAAGAACATAATGTCCATAGAAGGACAGACCTAAACTCTGAGTAGCCTGTAATGCTCTTTCCAACACCTTAACAGCACATATGTTGGAAACAGTGCAGTTAAAGACCAGCTGTGTAGTGATACTTCCCCAGAATATTCTCAGCCTCCAGGAGCTGACCCTGAGACTACCTCAGTGGTTTAGAGCATGGTGGCAATAGCACCAAGGTTGTGGGTTCGATCCCTGTACGGGCCATTCACTTAAGAGTTGGACTTGATGATCCTTGTGAGTCTCCTCCAGCTGAGAATATTCTGTGGTCTTAGTTGTAAGTCAGAGACAGCTTCTTTATAGTTAATATGTCTACAGGGATTTCTTGAACTGGTAAAGGCTTTCCTGAAATTCCTGCAACTTTTGTCATTCATCCTGTTTTCTTCTCCAGGCCTTGAGTTCTTGCTAAGAAACGCATCCCTATAGATCTCATTTGTTAGCATAATTTCACTAATCATCTGATTAGGGAGACCCTAATCTCTGTGTTTAGATGTTTCAGTCTTTATATGTAAAAATAAAAAATAAAGAAAAAACCCTTCTAGATTTTCCGTCAGACTCCTAATTTGTTTGTTATGAAGTTTATATAAATATTACCTAAAAAGTTTTCAGAGGTTATAAAGCTATGTGTTAAGGTAACTGAGCCTCAGGGTGGTACAGTTCCATCAAGTTGGAGCAAGAGCTTTTCCTACCTCTTTGAGAGGCATCTCACTCACTGGTAGATTTAATTAAAGTTGTATGGACTATTAATTAGAGGAGTCTTCCACGATATGTACTCGTTCTGTAAGAGTTGTATTTTGCAGTCTAATTTTAGGGTAGCTCCAAATCCCCACAGTGTTTAGCTGAACTCTCTGCATTTAAGTCATTAAGCAAGCATTTCAAATTCTGAATGAGAAAGAAAATCTACTTGCTTATACAGCACCAGAAGTTCTTGTGCATTTGTTGTCCGTGACTTTATAATAATGCATACCATATTGTGGCTAGCTTTTCTTTCCCTATACTCCGAACCATGATGGAGGTTGTGTTCTGCACTGGAGAAAGACCTGAATGTAGCTTTACCTTTCCTCTTCCAGGCACAGAAATCATGGTGCAACCTTTGTCAGGTATTGCAGCATATTCCCTTACTGACACTTGGAAACCTGGGAGTACTTCATGGAGGTACATCATCCTTAGGATGAAGAGCAGACATGCCAGGAAGCTGTATTTAACTTTTCTGTTAGTCACTAAAGTCTATTTTGCTTTTAGTTCTGGGCATTTCTGTTGTGCTTACCAGCTCAGCTACTTATGTGATTCTTTTGAATGTGTTTACACTTTGCTTGACTTTGAGAAAAGTGTAATTGTTTTCTCAGCCCTGGGAATCATTTATAGCTTCACATACAGAGGAGTAAGCAAAACCAACAATATGTAAATTAACTGCTTCTTTTACCCCAAAGAAACCATATTTGGATGAAATATAATTCCAAGTATTCTAATTTTGCTTAATGCTCTGTGGCAGTGGTTGGGAGAGTTAAATGGTATAATCTTCAGTACTCATCAGAAGCTCTGGGCAAGGAATGAACATTTTATGGCTTATCAATCAGTGGCTGCCAAAGACCTTGCAAAGAAAAATGGATTTTCATTGGTTAATGTCTGTATTTCTCGAGAATTATAACCCTCTGAAAATAATATATTGTACTGAACAGGTGAGCAAAATACCAGCTAACACATTAAGACAAATCTGACACTGCACCATCTACATTTTTTGTAGAAAGCGTTTACAGCTTTTCTTTCTAAATAGGCTGTATAGAACATCTGTATGAAGAATGGCTCTAAAGTACTCCTGTGCAAACATGTGGCCGTATCTAGCTAGGTCCTGTCGGTATGTAGGACTAGCTTTCCCATTATTAATAGCAAAATTTAAATATCTCCTTAAGGCCTGTGGATCTGAGGAGGTAACTTTCCAAACTAGTTTCTGCAGCCAGTGCCATTCATGTCAAGACATTGGTGCTCTGGGGCTTCGTTCACTGGCACTGCCTTCAGCCTCCTAGCAAAGCAGGATTTGGTTTCTCTGGACCCAAACAGATCTGTCTTAACAGCTTTGTCACTATCATTTATGAGAGTGGAACTACCAAAATGACAATGTGTGGACCAGCTGCACCAAGTGTCTTCACAGTGTGGCAGAGAGGGTCACACTGCTTGTCCTTACAAGCACCAGCATCAGCTGAAGTTAGGGCAGTCAAGTGAATTGTGTCTACAACTGAGGGTATTGTCCCTTTACTAGGAGGAGTGTCCTGGTTTAGGAATGGTACTCCCCAATTCAGTGCCCCAACATCATTTACTGGAACTAGCAATGAGATAAGAAAACAAACAGTAACAGCAGGAATACAGGAATATAATGATGACAGAGGGTACAAGAAAACAAATTATTCGCTTGGGCAAAAACCCCGAGTGTAGCAATGATGGACAAGGCAAATGCTACAAGATAACTTTCTACTTGCAGTTCATTTATATGAGAGAGATAATCAACTGGTCAGATTTAGATAATCTCCAGTATCTTCACCCCACCAAAATGATAAAAAAGTAAGTTTGCAAGAGAGTATTTGATCCCACAGATCAAATCCAATACGTCCAATATCTGAACTTCTTAAAAAAATGTTTAATAAAACATTTTTCTAAAGACATGGTCAACGTCAACGTATGAGTGTTCTTTAACACAAAATGTTTTAGAAGATGAGCCTGGTGATTATAACAGCCATTGTCAAGGTGTAAGGAACTAACATGGCAGTACACTAGCTGGAATTTTAAAGAAATTAAACCATTGTATTGAATTTCAGCATAAAATATCACGTAATAGAGTAAAAACTATTACTCATTTTCACCTATAAGGTGATTTGCTTCATACAGAGTAAGTACCACACTGGAAAATCATTCAGACACTTAAAAAAAATTAATGAGAAATTATACCTCCCTAAATCATCATGTTCCTGTTGAATTTCATCATTTTCCTATCTTATTCTGACACATTTCAGAACTTACAGTCATACCAGGTAAGGTAAGCCAGAGAGGTCACTGGAGACAGAAAACTCTTCTAAGTGTGGACATAGCTAATCAGGAACTCCAACTCATTCCACAATTTTCCTTAGGAGTTAAGGATGGTGCAGCTCTGTATTACATTCAGCAGCTGCTGTTTTGGAACTGACCGTCCAAGACAAGTGGGATAAAATACCTGCTTCCACAGGGTTGTGAAGACGCAGTCATTGGGAACAAAGATGTATCAACTTTCAAGAGAGGTAAATATTTCAAAAACAAGATGAGGAAAAAGGTTGTGTTGAGGTAACCTTGTTGAAAATATTTGGAGCAATGAAGTTGTGTTAAAAGCATGCGTCTGATCTCTTAAGAAATGTAGAGCTGGATATATGCACATCTCCACTTTCACAGTTCTGTTGTCTTCTATTGCAGGTATCACTTTCCTCAACTGAAAATGCATGTTGGTGATTGTAAATCCATATGTGATATTCTAGTGAAGAAAGACAAAGCTGGAAAAACTTAGTGCCATAAATCCACTGACTTGCCTTCAGTGTTATTTTCAGCAACAAAAGGAAATAAGTCTTAAAACTTTACATAAAGCTCTCCTGCTGTATATTGCTATTGTTCCTGATTCATTAAACACTTTCTTGCTAAAATCAAACTTGTGGATTTGTGCAGTGGTGCTGCAGTATCTGGAGAGATACACTATTCTTTGAGTCAGTAAGTCCATAAATATAAACTGTAACCTTGTAGCTCTTCAGTGAGAAGAACATCTGATTACAATAGATAAAGCAAGTAAGTGATTAGGAGCTTTTCTCCTACTTCTATTTAGGATTAATTTTCCTGGGTTAGTTTTGGTGTTTCTTCATCCATGCTAGCTTAAGTAATTTGTAGCCAAATGTGAAGGCTATAACTGACCTTTGCTCAGTGCCAGGAGAGGTTATAAGGGAGTTATTGTAGGTAGGTGCACTGCTTGTGTGGGGAGTTGTTGCTTGTTATTTTGTACAGCTGTTAGCTCAGGTGTTTTGAGGAAAATCAGCTGATGGCTTAAAGAAGGGCTAGTTCATTCTCCTGAATCTGGAGGGGGAAAAAAGTGCTATAGAGAGGTATTTGAACAGTTTCAATCCTTCAGTGATTTAGTTTCATCATTATCACAGAAACTAGACTGATTACCAGTCTGAGTGGAAACAGAATCTAAAGGCTACTTGATGCTTCCAGATGGACATGACTAAAAGCTTCAGCACACTCAGGTTAGTGAATTTCTGTGGGGGAATGAGAAAGGTGAGATTCGGCATGTATGGAAGGCTAACACTGCAATGGTTGTAATGTTATGACTTTATAAAGATGTCTCAGTGGCCAAAGGTTTAAAAAAGTGCAGGTAGTTATTCACCTCTGGTAAGGGTGAGAGGTTTGTGTGGGTGGGTGGATTAAATTGAATTCTGTTGTGAGTTATTCTTCTATCCCTTTTCTGAAGATCTCTCTTATCATCTCAGGTCTGTTACTCAGAGTGTGTGGGATGATGGCTGGAGTAAAATTGCTTTTTTTTATCTGGATGTAGGAGGTTTACCACTGGATGTGGTTATTTTATGTGACTTTTTGGGGTCAAAAGTTGATGCATGGGAGCAAAGAGAAGGCTGTTGAATCTTAAGGTACATAGAGGATTAAGGACTTCAGTAGGTGTTATTGTTCAGTGCTATCTCCCCTATAGTCTTGTAGGGCCGATTTGCCACAGGGAGACTATGTTAAATAACCTGGGGTGACAAAACCGGGATGTGAGTGAAAATCCTGAATAGTGAGGGTTGCTGGGGTTTTATCTTCTTATGGAAGTTGCTGCTTTGTTTGTATTATCTCTTAGTGATAAAGACTGGGCTGATCCCCTGAGTTGGACTAGTACTCTGGTCTCTTGAGGCATGGAGATATAGCAGCTCATAGCCCACGCTATAGTGGGAAATCCCAAATAATGGTTCTCAGAGTCTCAATTGCAAGAGCTTTGATTTTCAGTAGAGTGGTAGGAAACAGATGAATATAGGGCAAGAAGAAGTATCAGTGAAGCATTATGTCCTAAAGAAAATTATAAATAATCTATGCAAATGTGCAAGGTCAGTGATCTTTTCCTCTTGAAATACAGTCTTTTCATGTCCCTCTCTGTGTATGTATACATATCATAAGGGTGACTTGTTTACTTACATAGGGCTGTCTCCCCTGAAGCCAAGGGAAGAAGTTTCCCTGAGTAATAGAATTAAACCTTTTGTCATATTGCATGGTCTGTGCACACTCAAATACTTAAGCACTTTTGCATGAAGGTTTCTGTGTGATTTTTAGTATAGAGCTGACATATTTTGAGGTTCACTTTCAAATAGTCTGTTGCATATTTAAAATTATACTACATCAAAGAATTAAGTTGTCAACTTGTTTTTGCAAGCAGCTTGACTATTTATGGTTAGAGTTTACCTTGTGAGAAGCCAGACCAGGCTTTGGATAAGCGTAGACCAGATTTGTTGGGCAACTCAAACAATTTCTGCATGTAGAAAAATATGTAAGAAATCATAGAATATCCTGGGTTGGAAGGGACCAACTAGGATCATCATAGTCCAACTCCTGGCTCTTCAAAGACAACACCAAGAGTCACAGCAGGTGCCTGAGAGTAGCATCCAAATGCTTACTGAACTCTTGTCAGGCTGGTGCTGTGACCACTTCCCTGGGGAGCCTGTCCCAGTGGTCGACCATCCTCTAGGTGAAGAGCTTTCTTCTGATATCCAACCTAAACCTCCCGTGACACGACTTCAGGCCATTCCCTCATTCCACCACAGAGAAGAGATCAGTTTTTGTCCCTATGCTTCCCCTCACAAGAAAATTGTGGAGAACTGTGAGATGTCCCCTCAGTCTCCTCTTCTCCACTTGAACAAACCAAGTGACCTCAGCTGCTCCTTGTATGGTTTCCCTTCTAGACTCTTCACCATCTTTGTAGCCCTCCTCTGGATGATCTCTAATAGTTTTACATAATTTTTTTATATTGTGGCACCCAAAACTGCCCACAGGACTCGAGGTGAGGCCGCCCCAGTGCAGAGCAGAGAAGGACAATCCCCTCCCTTGCCTGGCTATACCTGATGCTCCCCAGGACATGCTGGGCCCTCCTGGCTGCCAGGGCATTGCTGACTCATGTTCAACTTGCCCCAGGTCCCTTTCCATGGGGCTGCTCTCTGGTCTTTCATTCCCAGTCTGTACCTGCATCCAGGGTTGCCCTGTCCCAGGTGCCAAATCTGACACTTGTTTTAACATCTGCTAATTTCAGTGTGCTTTAACAATAAGATATGTTTTGTTGATTATTCTACTGTAAAAAATTCCTTTGCTTTCAATGTGAATTTGTGAATATGCTTTACATGATCTTTGTTTTCTGCAAATGAACTGAGGAAGGGCACAGGATCTTAGTGGCACCAGAAGAAATCTTGTTTTCTGTTACTGGTTGGTTGTATCTTCAATCTAAGTGAACCGCGGGCTAGGTTTGAGTGGCAGGGAAGAGGGGAAACATGTCTAGTTGGAGCTAAGATTTCACAGTGGGAGCAAGAAGAGATCAATACAGAAATCCAGCTAGGGAATTCTAATCTGTGAAGATGTGACCATGATGTTAGTTATTTGATGTAAGATGATAAGATTTTTCATTTTTAAGGAATTGCTCAAAGGCTAGTGTAATAAAAGCTCTTCTTTTAATAAGGAATCACTGGGTGAAATTCCATGGCCGGTG
Source organism: Ifrita kowaldi (assembly GCA_013398055.1). NCBI lineage: Eukaryota > Metazoa > Chordata > Aves > Passeriformes > Cinclosomatidae > Ifrita > Ifrita kowaldi. The sequence goes on from VZRS01009391.1 coordinate 40,924, forward strand.
TTCTGGAGCAGGTAACTCTAGTTAATCACACTTAGGGCCCACAGAACCAAAGACTGTCTTTCTTCCTTGGGTGCAAGCTAGTAAAAATATCCTTGCTGAGGATTTAGCAAGTGAACAGTTGTGTACAGATTTATTGAAGCTATGATAGTTTTTACGTAAAGCAGAGAAATAGAAGCACTGGACTTTGCTTTACTGTATTCTGTTGACCAAATACCTTCATTGTTGGTGGTCTAGAAGGTGATCTAAAGAAATATTCATATAGAAAGCTAAATAAAATAAAAATTTCCAGCTTTATGACAAATCTCTACAAGTTCAGGAGGATAAAAAATGCTTCTGATCAGAGTTCTAGAAACAATGGAATTTCTTTCTTTGACAGCAGAAGAGGTCAAATGAAATTTTTCATCCTGTGCACTTAGTCCCTGACTTAATGCTCTCAATCAAGGAAAGTGGGTATTTTTTTCCCCCCTAAATTAGCTTGTTGGTGAAGGGAACATGATGATCTCTCTAAAGTGCAAGGTCATGTTAGAAAAAAATAACAGTCAGCCACTGAAGAATAGCTGTGGAACAAAGAAAATGACATCAATTGTGGTTGGAAAGATGGTCTTGATTAAGAACTTTGTTCTTTCTATCTTGATTGGATTTGTGAAATAGAAGCAGGTGTACAAAATAGAAATTTACAGCATGATCTATGGTAAAATGTGGAGTACTGCATTTTGAGAACTTATTTTTGTATGCTGGAACACAAAATTAAAATGCTAAAAGCCTTCAGTATAAGGTGGCTCATCTGCTGATCAGTCACTCTAATGTAGCTCCGCTGAAATCAACTAGTGAAAATCAGTCTCCTGTTAATTTTTCAGATAGGGAGATGACTGGGTTTTTTGGGTTTGTTTTATGTATATTGCAATACTTTTGAGAATGTACTGGTTAGAGGTGGAGAACATTTTGCAGGACTCTGGAGTCAGTGTTGAATTTAAAAGATGTATTACGCATAAGAAACATTTAAGATTAAACAGTTTTATTTTGGCCAAGTAAATTACTATAGTGCCATTTCAATCTGTAACAGTGTTTACAATAGAAAAGAAAAATCTTTGGAGTTTTTTGTGCTTCTGGAGACCAAAGCTTCAGGAGGCTTTATAGCAATACACGTTCCAAGATAAAACTGTATTTTTATAGCTAAATTCTCAGAGTGGGAGCTGCCTAACTCTCCGAATTAATGCTGCAGCTGAAGAACTGTAAGAGACAGGGAGAATAAAGTTCTTGGAAAATGAGGATGATTAACAGAGCTACCCTTCTTTGAGTGTGCATAGTCTTTAATCAGCCTTAGGATACATGCACTTTAGTGTTACTCAGCCCATAATCATATACATTAGTATTTATAATCTGACAATAATGGAAGATTAGCTGTAACTGAGAACCATTCATTTTAGTTGTGACTCCATTCAAATGGAGGGAAAAGCAGCTACCTTTCTGTACTGGACCGTGCTAGGTAGCAGTGTGGGTGGTTTCCCTAACATTGCAGGTATTGTGGCTTTCTGTTTTCCATCTGATTGCTTCATACTGCTCTTTGCTCCAATTTTTGTACTTTACTGTAGTCATGAAGTGATTGCACACATAGAGGAAAACAGGTAACATATTCTTATGGGGTTTTTTATATCTTTTTACTCTTTGCTTCCTGTGTAGGACCTATTGAATAACTTGTCATCACTTCGGCGCAGGCTGGGCAGATGTGCTTTCTGATGTCTGAAAAGAGAAAACCCTTGTGCTTTTTAGGGCTGATCAGAGGTGCCAGAAATACAAGAGAACTGATACTCAAATGTATTTAGGAAGCTAAATCCTAGTAAATATAATTACAAGTGCTTTAGCCCTTTTTTGTAAAATCTCAGCATTGTGATTTGAGACATGTTCTTCTCTCCCAAACACTGTGTATGTGCGATGGAAGAGGAGGGTAAAGCATCCTCCTTGATATGAATGGGGAAATTGGCAGAATGGGAGCCTCTCTGATAACAACATGGTGAATTTAAGAGGCCGTCCCTCAACAGATGGAAGTAGAATTAAGGAGGTGGCAGCCAGCAGGAGAAGAAGGCAAGAAAGCAAAACTGCAGGCTCTGATACTTGATGTCTGATGCTTGAATTCCAGCATCAGCTGGAATTCTATGCATTGTCTTGTTCCAACTCCCTCCTCTAGTTAATTGCTTGAGGGCAAGAGACACCCAAAAGCAAATTAGCCATCAGGACGAAAAATTTAGACAGTGTAGACTGTTTCATTCAAATAGTTGGAAATGCGAAACAAAACAGAAAATTCTAACAGTTTCAGTGCTGCTGTATTTCCCATATTTAAATCATCATACTGTTTCTAGAGTTCCTACTTTAGCTGCGTTTTCAGAGACAGTTGTGAGAAGAACAGGCAGTCAAGATGAAAAATAGGAACATCATTGTTTGTATGATTAAGGTTTTGGGGAACTAGAATTAATTTCAGCCATAGTGTTTGCATTTGCTTGGACTGTTTCTATTTACCAAACAATTAAATCTGTGCTTGTCTTGGTGTTTCTACTTGGAGAGATGCTTTGCAAAAGAATGTCTGAATGAGATCCCTCATAAATTTTTGCCCTGTTTCCTACTTGGTAGTTAAAAACACAAATATTCCTTTGTGTTGTGCTGCTATCACACTATACTCAGCCTGTTGCCTGGCTATATGGGAATTTTCAGTTGCAGTTTGGAGGAATTTACGGCCCGTCATGGGCACCAACAACATCAGATAAAACCGTTTGAAAGAACTGTGGAAAAAAACTTTGAAGTTTCCTCAACATCCCTAACATCAATTTTAATTTCTCATATTTGTTGCCTGTAAGCCTCTTGCTGGCTGAGAAAAAGAGGGTATTGTCTCTCATCAACAGCAGGACTGTTTGCCAGCCCTTTGACTCAACAGGAGAATTCTGAGCTTTTGCAAAATTTGCAGTTGAGCAGATGGACAGCACACAGGAGGCCAAAATGACACAAAGGGAGCCCTTGGTTTGTAGAGCACAGTCTGGATCTGTCTCTATATTATCACTTTGTGCCCTCTGCAAACAAGGCTGATACAGAAAAAAAAAAAAGAGTACAGGACTGAAACTGAAAGAAAATGCTGTGGTGTGTAAGAACACAAAATGTGGGTCAAGACTTTTAAACATGCTCCCTAGTTCTTCAAGCTGGATAGGGAATGTGAAAATTGGAAGACTTATATGCAAGAAGCTTTGCTGTGCTTTCTTACTCAGCACATGCCTTGCAGTTAGTAAACACACAGATAGCTTTTGAATTGTTTCCACCAAAAAATGTCGAGGCACATCACTGTGACCTTGCAAGACATAGGGTTCCTTTCTAGTACAGCTTCACTTAAGAATTTTAGAGCAGAAAGCACTAGCATGTGGAATCTGGCTCAGACTTCACATGGTGACCCTGAAAAAATGATTAATGCAAGAGGGTAGCCTTTCCTCTTCAGAATTAGGAATAGAAAAGCAGTTAATTCATGGGAAAGGGAAGGAGAAGGAAAAAAAAAGAAAAGAAAAAATTAAGAAGCACACTGAGGCTTAAGAACTCATTTGGTCTTCTCCCTCCTCAAAGGCTTCTTCCTTTGTTGGAGGCTGAGGTATTGGCACTTGACCCACAGGACTTGAAAGGAGAAACTCATGACAGATTGTTCCCAAAGGATTTCTTTGATACTGTAGTCAAACAGTCATAAAAATTCCAGAGCTGCTGCTGGAAAAGCGGGGGGCAGGGTAGGAAATAAGCTGAAAAAGGAGAAAAGCTAATAGTAGAAAGGAATCTGATTCTTTCCCCTTAGGACAAGACACGTAGATAAATTCAGAGGTCCTTGAAGGAAAACTCTGAAATGTCAATGATGTGGCAACGAAAAAGCCCCGCCCAACCAAATCCAGTGATTTTACTTTTGCTCTTCTGGTGTAATATATTAAAAATAAATTTTAAAAGTAAGGATTCGACTGACAGTATATTCTGTCTCTCCCTAGCAGTAACTCCCCACTTGATATTCTTCTGGAGATAAGACATTAGCAGTGGCCTTTGCAGTGAAGTATTAACCCTGACCCTCAGTGATCTGGTTTCTGTAGCTCTAGCAAGTCAAGGTCCATGGGGAAATATATATGTCAAAAGGAAAACAAAAAGTTTTATGTAACAATAAAAGATATCTAAAACATGATATTTTCTTTCAGCCCAATCATGTAATGCATAATTACTGAAACGCCAGGCAGATATTAGCCCCAAGGGGACAGAGACTGGGAAGTTCAGTCATCTTTTTTGCCCCTTTCTGTTTTATGGAGAGGCTCCCCAGGAGAAGAAATTGTCCTGCTTTAAGTCAACATGAAATGTCATTTTTACTTAGCAAAAAGAAAGCATGCTCAAAACTGAAATGAGATTGCCTACATAGAAATTAATGAGCTTTGTTTTAACATGGTATGCAAAGGAGACTTTACCAGTGAAATGTCTTGCCATTATTGCATCATCAATTGATTTAGATCTGCCAGTAAAATTTCTAGATCACATATAGAGGGTACCCAAGTCTCTGCCCAGAGGAATCAAAATGGGATTAATCTCAACTAATTCTGTATTATCTACAATGTGGAGATTTTTCTGCAACACCTTATTATTAAAAGTTTAGACAATGAAAATAACTAATTAGAATGCAATCTGATGTAATTGATTATTGTATTTTTTAATTTTTATTTTATATCTGTATTTTATTTTATTTTTAGTTGTATTTGGTTGTAATTTGATTAAATGAATTGTTGCCAGATAGTATGTGTTTCTCTCCCTGATCTCAAAAAAACCCAAAACCCCAAAACAGCAAACCAACCCAAAACCTAGGGTGAGCATCTTAAATGTCGTCAACTGCAATAACCTACAAAATAGGCTTGTTAAATTGATGTATTTCTGAGATTGAAGTCAGTTATGTTCCTTACTGATGCAGAGTAAAAGATAGCTGTTCCCAGGTTTGTTTTGAGGAACATAAGCTTTCATTTTGGGCACCACAAGGACAGACATTCAAGGTTCAGCATGGGTGGAATTCAAAATCTGTGCCCTGAAGTACTTGCAGTGTTAGACAGCTGTCCTATCAATTCACACCCAGCTTGGTATTTTGTGTTGTTGGGATTTAATGGATGTTTTACTTCTTTGGTCAGCAAAACTTTTCTTAAGAGCTTACTTCCCAAGTTCCTTGAGCTGAATCTCCATAAACGTACTGTTACATTTTCCGAGGCTGTTTCATTCCGAGAAACATTCAGTAATGCTTTTGCTGGCCTCTTGATATCATGGCCACATGTTTCTCAAGCAGGTGTTTGTATGCTGGAAATACTAATTTAAATTGATTATCAAATCAGTTCTCCTTCACAGAATATTGGGTGCAAGTGTGTTACTGTAGCAGGAAATTAGTCAACATTTGGGTTGAAGAACCTGAAGTACTGTTTCAACATGTAGTGTTAAATCCTCAGCTGCAGTAATACTGCATTACTTGGCACTTGTAACCTTTGGGTCAGGGCCAATGCCTGATTATGATCTGTACAATACATTCTACATCCTAGAAGTTATAGGAAACAAAGCGACTGCATGATTTATAATTCTTCCTGAAAGTATTTGTGAAAGGTTAGTAAAGTGCTACGACAACTAAAATAGCCTGTAGGTTTACTAGTTGAAATTAAATTTGTGTGAACTAGAGTTCCATTCCAAACTTCTGGTCTGTTGCTCATAAACTTCTGTAATATTTTCCTCCTTGTTCTGACTTTTTCAGTCATCTTTCTTGCCTGAATGGAGTTCTGGTGGTGTTTTATTGTGGGCTTTCAGCAGCAATAACGGTTCTACCATTTTTTAGTGTATGAAAGGTAAGGGAAAAAGCTTTTCCTCTTCAGTGATTCTTTGGATTTGTGCTTAAATGTTCCTCTAGTCAATGAAGTGGGAGATAGAAAGCTGAAGCAGCCCCTACTGTGGAAAAGTGGATTTTTTTTTCTGGTGAAAACTGGATTTAGTTTGAGCAAATGAGGAGGAAACTGCAAAAATACACACATGCAGTTTTTATGTATTTTAAATAACCATTCTAATGTGATTTTTATCACAGAATATGCTCAAATAACTGTGGATATTAACCAAGGACTTTGCAATGGAAAAGCTGTCAGTTTTATATCCCAAACAGCACACACAAATACTGAGCAATAGCTTTTTGCTTACAGCATTTCCATAGCTCTTATTTTATCAGTGCCAAATAGATCACTACATTTTCAATATGTAGCTGTTCCACATTAACCCTGAATGTAATCAGGCAACTAAACTTTGTACAAGAGGGAAAGCTAATATCCATGACAACATATCTAATTTTCATGAGTTTACATGTACGTAGTTCTTTTTGTGCTAGAAAACAAGCTTTATTTAATTTTTGTAGGCTTCAAATGCAACCTTTTGTTAGATTTTCCCCCAGAAAAATATTGCAGATTTCACAGCATCTCTAAATCATAGAGCGGCTTGGGTTGGAAGGGGCCTTGGATACCATCCAGTTCTACCCCCCTGCTCTCGCAGGAACACATTTCACTAGATTGGGTTGCTTGGAGCCCCATCCAACCTGGCCTTAAGCAATTCCGGGGATGAGGAATCTACAGCTTGTCAGGGCAACCTGTTCCAGTGCCTCACCACCCTCACAGTAAAGAATTTCTTCCTAATACCTGATCTACACCTACACTCAGTTTGAACCCATTCACCCTTGTCCTGTCACTAGATGCTCTTGTAAATACTCTCTCCATCTTTATTGTAGCCTCCCTTCAGGTCCTGGAAGGAATGAGGTCACCCCATAGGATTTTCTTTTCCAGACTGAACATCACCAACTCTTTCCTTGTAGGAGAGGTGCTCCATCCCTCTGGTTGGCTTGGTGGCCCTCTTCTGGACTCTCCAACAGGTCCATGTCCTTCCTGTGCTGAAGACCCCAGAGCTGGACATAGCACTCTGGGTGGAGTCTCATGAGAGCAGAGTGGAGGGAGAGAGAATCATTCCCTTGACGTGCTGGTCATGCTGCTTTTGGTGCAGCCCAGGATGCTGATGGCAACAAGGTTGTAGAAATTCATATGATTGATGTGAATTCAATCCCTGTACCAGTGTTCTTAAATTTTTAGCTCTTCGGTGTCACGGGAATTGTAGTGGAAAGGTTAGTCAGTTGTGGAAACAAATATAGTGATATTAGAGGATACATACTGATGTTTTGGGAGCTGGTGTGTTTTCTTTTGTGCAGTACAGTGATAAAAGATTTACTAGTTATGTACTTAAAAATCTATGTTATGAAAAGTTGGAATTTCAAAATGAGTTCTGTATAACCATGGTTAATGTTCTGTGTTTGAGATTCCTGGTCTGTGATCAGTGGTGTATTTTTGAAACTTAGATATGAAATCTAAATTAGTGAGAGAAGCATCGTTTATCATCTCTCTCCTGGGCTTCTGATTCTGTCCTGGGGTTTCTGATAGCACCTATGACAGTAACACGATTGGCTCTTTTTAAAATGCAATAAATTTCTATAAATCACATTGATAATTGTGTTCAGTGTAAAAAAAAAAAGATAAAGTAATGTGGTGAAATAACCTTTTTATCTATTACCCAGATCTTTTAATATAAGTTTGTTTGTTTTTCAAGAATGGGAGGAGGCAGGGCAATGGAAGTGGAAAAGGCCCAAAATGTTCTGTAGAAAGAGACGGGTGTGTCGTATGGCAACATCCATCTTTATTGACCTACGACTGAATGCCCCTTGTCTCTCATTAGCTTCAAGGCAAAATTGAAATATTTCCAAATGCCACCAGAAATAAAGAATATGAATTGGTTGATACAGTATTTTGAAGAATAGAGTGCAAAGCTGTTAATGAGCTGTAGTGGCTGCCTTCTCTAAGAAAGACAAGTTGCTTTAATCAGAAAGGTCATGCATGTCAGATAGCATTATTGTTTCCTGTGTTCACTTGACTCTACTTCAGTCTGGGAGAATTAAGATTTCAATGAACATTATTAATAGTTAAGACACGTCTGGAGATGTGGATGCTTCTGCATTCAGCTCTGCCAAAATTTCACTTTTGATTTGTTGACATTGCTGTTAAGTACTGCTTAAATACAGCCAGCTTACATGTGTCACTGAAACCCCTAGAGTCATGCAAGTGTTAAATTTATAGCACAGAAAATACCTTAGGGATTGGTGAAGCACAGCTAGTTCCGCCTTGGAGTTGAACATTAGGAGCACTTGCATCATCCCTAAGGTTTAAGTGATAGAGTCATATTTCTTAGGTATATTGGAAAGAGAATGGAAGAGTTGTGATTCAGTTAGGTTGAGACTCAGTTAATTTCGGAATTATCTGTAGATAGCAGTTCCCTGCAGGTGGTCAGGCTGTCCTAGAGTTTGTACTTGTTTGGTGATCCAGGGGGTTAGATAGGCACTTGTTTGGAGGGGATGCTCCAAAGACTCTGTATTTACAGACTTTACTCCTTTTTTCTGCCCCTGTTATGTTCATCATTTTTGCAGACCTGTAAGCTCTGTTAGGGCTATCCAGTACTAGTCACTGCATAAAAAAGTTATTGGAAATATTAAGGAAATAATAAAAATTAAAAAAAAGCAAAAAACAGTATTTTGAATGTTATTTCTTAATGGGATCTCCCAAATAACAGAAAGCTGCATGTGCAGTAATTCAGGATAATATCTTTTTTTTTTTTTTTTCATATTGGGAGCTTTTTTTATGACTGTAATTTTATTATATATGTACATGCAGAAAAAATGATATGTTCGTCCATTAGGAGCTCACAAAACTGGTTTTGCCCCATAAATGGAGCAAAAACTGTGAAGTGGGGGAAAAAACCCCGCCACTGTTCATTGATCCTGAAAGTGTTTGGTGAATTGTATCCTGATGAGCATTTCTCCAGTGCAGGCTGACTATCTTCCTGCAAGCTCCTCTAGCCAGAGCAGGAAGACATCTGTCAGGTTCCACAGGAATCCCTGTCCTTGCAGAAACGGTAGTGTTGCTGTCTGAGTTCTCTTGACCTGCAGTGAGGCTAGACTGTGTAAAAAGTCCTTTATCACAGCTTGAGTGGAAAGGAAGGATAGTCATCTTGTGTCTGCTATTTCTATATAGGTACTGGGAAGAAAAAAGAACAGAAAAATGAAGTGTAGCCTTTTTATGTAGAAAAATGAAATTAAGCCTTTTTATTGGACTGAGGTCAGGATTCTGCTACAGGAAAGGTTGATAAAGGCTAACATGGGAAATTATTGCTTTTGGAAATTACATGTCAGTCTTGCCATATTGTTTCTTTTCATTGTCTGGGAAATTTGTTGGGGTTTTTTTTGTTTTGGTTTTTTTTTACTGAATATTTGCATTGGCTGTGTTTTGTGCGCTTTGGTTCACTTCAGTGAAAACTGGAGGTTTCTTTGCTTTTTGATTTTTTTTTTTTAATCTTAAGGTTTATTCTGCTCCCCCACCTAAGGCCTTTCTTTAAGTCCAGTGAAAGTTGGTTATTTTTAACTCTACTCTTGAAACCCAGGTTATAGAATCCAATTTGGTGGTTTAGAAAGTGAGATGAATGTCCAGATACCCAAGTTTAGAACAGGGTCAGTGCAGCTGCGTGGGAGGAGTGTATGAATGCACACTGAGAGCTTACTAGGATACATAAAAATTACATAGTCTTTGCCTGTGGGAACTATTGTGCCAAAGTGAGCATTTAGAAGTCACTGAACTTCCATTCAACATCCATTTTAAAATAAAAAAACCCGCATCAATCAGCTCTTTTTTGCTGTAGCTTTTTTCCTTGTGTGAACTCTCTTCCACATCCATTTTAAGGTATTCTCAAATACGTTTGGATACACAGTGAAGATGATTCTCCTCCTTTAAAATTCTGTTCTTACCTGAGCAGTTTGCAGCTCTAATGAAGGTTTATATTCTCTATACAAATGTTCATGTCTTTTCATCTTTCCCAAGAAGGATGGGGAAGTATCTGTGCAGCCACTAATTACTGAGAGATTAAAATAGACTTCGTGATAAGGAAGGAACCTCAGTGCTACTTTTTCAAGACAAAACTGATAAAGAAGCTAGCAACAAATGGCCAAGAGGTAATGCCAAAATTGAATGTGCCACTGTCTCAACACAAGGGCAGCTATAGGATGTCACAACTCTGATTGTGTTGAAAAGCCAACAGGGTTTTGGCATCTGCCAGCTCATTCCTGTTTGTGATGTGACAAATACCTTCACCAAAGGAAAGCTAGAAATACCTACATTAACAGTACCCAAGTCTCTCTCTCCCTAATTGATTTTTGATGCTGAAGAAAAGGCGCCATACCGGCAAGCATGCCTATAGGTTAACTTTTGGAAGGTGAAACCCTTTATTATAGTGGCAGAGTGAAAACTTGAAGTTTCCCAGCATAAATGCTTTAGATCATGAAGGAAAAAGAAATAATCATAAACTTCTTCCTCATTATATCTTATGCAGGAGTGGTCTGGCTTAAATGCTTAATGAAGGAGAAGACTGAAGCTTAGAAATAGTACAACTTTTCTTCTTTTATTTTATGAAGAGAAAAGAAAATCATAAACCTCTTCCTCATGATATCTTATGCAAGAGTGGCCTGGTTTAAATGCTTAATGAAGGAGAAGACTGAAGGTGAAAAACAGTAAAACTTTTCTTTTTTTTTTTTTTCCTTTACTTGCACTGTTTTTTATAGAGGTATGGTAATTAAATGAGGGCATACTATCCAGTAGTATTTCAAACCTTTGCAAGAGAGGTGCCAAAAATGTCACTGTTAAATTTCTGTAGCCTTCTATTGGCAAGACAGATAGGAGCAAAAGCAGCATTTTACAAGTTGCCTAAGAACATCCCTCAGGGCACCTGAGGTGCTACAAGTCAAATTAGACTTGTCCCAGAAATCAAAACTCTGAACTTGAATGGGTGTTAGCACAAGTATCAATCTTGTACCTGTAGAACAGAAGAAGGAATGTGATAATTTAAAATATAATTGTACTCTCATGTCCTCTGTCTTCAGTGCAGCTATTATTAATAATACATAGGTGCGTATTCTATTCAGCTATGATCCGCTAGTTTCAAAGCTTAAATAGTTACCTTTTTAGATTTCCTCTGATGTCTGTAATTGTCTGTGTTGTACAAGTTGTACTTTATTACAGTAAAAAAGTGATAATAATAATAGCAACAGTAATAATTCTGTAAACAAAAGCCTTAATAATATTTCCTGCCCAATCAGCCTTAAGCTACATTTGCATCCATCTTGTTGCTCTTATCCCTCTGACATGTCCAGAGCAGCCTTAGTGCGGATGTGGTACCAAGGTTGCTGCTGGAGACCTGAGCATTGGGAGCTCTTGGTGTTTTGCTTGCCCTCTAGTGGCATTGGAAGGGCCGGGGGTTACGCCGCCGACATCCCTAATCCTGGCGGTGTTCAACCAAGGAAGAGGCAAACCCAAGCGGTTTTGTTAGCACAGCATCCTCTTTCTGCCTTGTGTTTGAAATTTGAATCTGTCAGGTACAGGATGTAGTTTGAATGCAAAGAGTTTTCTTCTCTTGCATGCATCCAAGGAAGTTCTTTGACCGCAAGGGGGAAAGCTGTTCTTCCAAATGAAGTTACTGTTTACAGGGATGCTCAACACATTAGAGACAGAAAATTGCAATTGAAAGAGATATGAGCATTGTCTCATTCTTGTGTTACTAGAAGACTTCTTTGATTTTATAACTGACAAAATTTTTTTGACATTTTTACTTCTGTGATTTCTGTAGAACAATGTCAATTACAATTCATTGGCTGTCTTTTAATTTAAAGACATGATGAAATTGCACTTTCATCTCAGCAAATTTCCCTAGCTGAGTCACAGAAGAAATAAACATTTGTTGATTTGCCTTGACGTAGTATCCTTTTTCTCTAAATTGTATTTTGATGCATTTGATAGCTATAAGTATCTTCTGCCACACACAATTAAAACTTTCTGTCTACAGTAGGATGGTTACACTCCAATTTCTAGAAAAATGATTAAAATGCCAATTCAGATTGTGATTATGGAAAGGAAAGGCATCTGCAGAATAATGCCTTCCATTCATTGCTCTTTGGCACTAGAGGCAATTTGTCACTGTTACATATACTGCTAACTATTGGTATCCTTCACTTACAGGTTTTTTTTTTAAGTTCAGTCCTTAGAAAATCAACTATGTGGAGATTGTCCTTTCTCAGACTAGCACAGGCTGTGATCTGTGCATGTGTAAGACATACTCTTAAGGACATTTTTTCAAATAAGTCTCTCTCAATTTCAAGATATTTTCAGCCCATTCTCTCTCTGCAAGTACAAAACCTCTGAGCTGTACCCACTCTTGTAGCCACTCAGGTTGTTTCTTTTAGGATGCTATGATTGTGCCTATATTCAAAATAATTTCTCAGTCTTTGGAATGAGAACATGTATTTCATTAAAATGTTTACACATTTTTGAGGTGCTGCTTTTGCCTGTAACAGCTAGCATGCTCAAATATTTGTGTTTACGTGTATGCAGAGATCAGGAGATGAGGTGCTTGGATGAACATTCCCAAGGAGCAGTTTGCATGCAGTCACCTGTTAAAGTAAACCAGGAGTTTTCTGGGTAGGTTCCTTTGTGCCAATAATTCCTTGAATATTTGTACCCATGGTAGGAAGTGACAGCAGACTGTCTACATTTATCTAGCAAAGAATTGCTTCACCTTTTTTGGTCACCAACAACAGCCTACCTGGTTCTCCTGAACCTTGAAATCTTCAGTCACTTGTCAGCTTCAGTGTTACCATGAGGCTGTACAGGAGTAGCTCCTTTGGATAACTTGTTCTATTCAAGGGGAATTAATTTTTATCCTGAGTACAGGCTGGATTGTTCCTAGTGAATACGGATACAAAGCAGTACTCGACACTTTCTTTTTAGCTGTTTTCATCAGATCACCTTTCTTTCTGAGTTGGAGGTGATGTTTCCCTGTGAAATCAAGTGTTATCACAAACCCAGCTTCTCCTGTAATCTGGGGAATTAATATGGAAATTCAATGGATTTGTATGTTTTATTTTGTTTTCCAAGGCTGTTATATGCTTGATTCATGAATAAAAATTCATTTACAAATAAAAGTGTGGAAAAATGCTTTATGGTATTGCATATCTTGAAGCTGTTTTGCCTCAGCAGTATAGTACTTCCTTTTGTTCCTGATTTTCAGCTAGTTTGCCTTTTGTTGCGTAAGACATAATGCTGAGTAAGACAGTACTGAGAAGAGTGAAGAGACTGGTATGTAGAAACTGAAAAGCCAACTAGAATTCTTCATAATGACTTTTTTACCACTCCTGTCATCGTCTGAGGAATATTTTTCCTCAGAAAAAAAAAAGTGTCTTTTTTTCAGCTTAATTAAAGGGAGGTGCCTCTTGGAAAGTTTTATTGCCAGCCCAAGCAGCCCTTTTCATTGCTGTACTTGCACCATTGGCAGCATTTGCTTGGCTGCGTAGAGTTGGCATTTCTGCATGAGCTGTAACTGCATATTCATTACTATGTTGAAGTATTCTCAAACAGTCAGATCATTGGAAAATTACTTCTTGTTTTTGAAAGTCCCAGTACAGGGACTTCTCTGTACTAGGCAAGTGTATGGAAAAGCATGCATTTCCTAATAGTAAAAAATGTATAGCAGAGCTCCTAACCCAGTTTACTACCTTCAAGCAAGTAGTTTTCATAAAATGTTGCATATGGCCTATATCAAAAATCAGGACTAGAGGAGTGATTGTCCTCCAGGACTTGGCACTGGTGAGGCTGCATTTTGCATACTGTGCCCCATTCTGCGCCCCTCACTATAAGAAAGATATTGAGGTGCTGGAGTGAGTCCAGAGAAGGACAGCAGAGCTGTTGAAGAGTCTAGAGAGTAAGTTTTATAAGGAGCGGCTGAGGGAGCTGGAGTTGTTTAGCCTGGAGAAAAGGAGGCTCAGGAGTGACCTTATTGCTACACTGCCTAAAAGGAGGTTGTAGCCAGGTGGGGACCATTCTCTTCTCCCAGACAACTAGACAACTTGACAGGAAAAGAAGAAATGTTCTCAAGGTGTGCCAGGGAAGGTTCAGGTTCAACACTGTGAAGAATTTCTTCACTGAAAGGGTTGTCAGGCATTGGAATGGGAAGTGGTGAAGTTACCATCCCTGAATGTGTTCAAGAAACAACTGGATGTGGCAGTTAGCACTTTTTTTGGTTGACGTGATGGTGTTCAGTCAAAGGTTGGACTCAATGGTCTTGGAGTTCTTTTCCAGCCTTAATGATTCTATGTAAATCCACTTCACTGGAAGCTTTGAAGTTGGCATGTGATTCACTGGTATCCATGTATAATTGATGTGGTTTTTTTATATGGTATAAATATCATTCTCTTAGATTCGTTCTTCTGCTTAGGAGTAAACCTCTTTAATGTCAGTAGTAGACATATGAATAGAATCATAGTGATCCTAGGGTGTGTACCTCTTTCCATAGCAAATCAATTCCAACTGGCAACAGAACCTCCAATCACAATGACAAGAGAAAGGGGGAAGATAGACTGGGTCTACTTAGAATAGGTACCCCAGCCATTAAAATATGCACACAATTCTGGAAGCTAATAACGCTCTGTCAAAGGAGTGCCTTGGAAGGAGGGCATGGATGAGCGTGGAGACACTGCTTAGAATCAAGTAATGGTTTATGAAGAGTGTCAAACTGCTCTTAGCTGTCAAAGCTCATAATTTCATCTTGCAGTGGACAGCGCTATTAGAGTTTGCACTTGTGGTGGGATGGCAATTGTGCCCTTTCCTTTGAAGAAACATAGGAAAGCATCACATCCAGTGAAAGTGAGCCTTACAGGATGCATATGACTATCATCCTGGTTAAAAATAAAATACAACCTAGAGGAAGGTAACCTGTTATTACTCAAATACCAGGAAAAGTTGTGCTGGAGATGCTCAGGGGGATGGTCAGAATGAGTAAGTTCAGCCTAGTGAGCTGAATCTCTCTAGATTGCCCATTTGTTGCAATTTATATTAGTAGGCAAAAGGCAGCCTTCTGTGATTATCTTCCATCTTGTCTGGGAAGTCTTTAACAATAACACACAGAAACCAAGAAAGGAGATGACTGGTAAACTGCATTAACATGAACAGCTTCCAATGCTGCTGCTTGGTCATCAAAACTCTTAGAGGATTTTCAGCCAGGGCCTCTGACAGACAACGGGTAACAAACACCGTTTCTGTAGAAACAAGTTATTTCTTCATAATGCCCTGGAGCTCCCTTTCGTACCTTGCCGGCATTGCAATCATACATTGCCACTGCAAAGCAGCAGCTTTGAAGGTAAATTTGCAAAAAGCCGAGTTAAGTTACCAACAAAAAAAACCAACAGAAACCAAAATCCCAAAAAAACCCCAAGGAAGACTGTCACTGTAATAGCTACTGAGTAGTGTGATTTTGTGGGAGGAAGCTCCTACTTGTGTTGTTTTCAGTAGTCAGTATACAGATATACTGATAGACGGAGAATTTTCTGAGAAGTAAAATACTTATTTAAAGTATTTCAAGTGGACCATGAAATTAAGTACAGCATATTGTCAGCCCTGCGGGAAGTTCTCTTGACCCTTTAGGTAAAACCTAAAGTGTCTGTTATTTCTGTGTCAATTTATATGGCATGGCACCTGACTGCTTTACAAGTTTGAAATAATTCTATGTATTTCTCTGAACAGGTTTCTTTTGTTTTTTGTAGCTTTGGTCACAGTGTGTGTTCTGAGCACAATGAAATAGAGAAGTAGAGAGAATTCTGTTTTCGTAAGTGGTCTCCACAAACTTGTCAAAAAAAAGGCTTAACAGAATGGCTTCTAATATATTTACTTTTTTACGGGAAAAATAGATTTATTTTATGGTTATATATTTACATCACATCTTAAAATCTGCATAGTAAGACAGGTTTCTTGTTTTTGTTTTACTGCTAGGATTGAGTTTAATCACTTTTAAGACTTGACAGCATTTCAGTTTGTGAGATGTAAATAATGTTAGTGTTTTCACACCTGCTACATTTAAATAGGTTTAACAGCCACACCATCCAAACTCTAGATACGTAATGATGAGGCTTCACATAAGGCGAGTTTTTTTCAATTATCTGATAAAAAAATTATCTTTGTCTATCATCTGATTCTGCATTACCAGGGAAGGCTTGTTTTGTTTGCTCAAGAAAGAAGATGGAGGGTATGAGCATTTATTTTAATATGTTAAACTGAATTCTCCAGTCATCAGAGTTAGTGCAGGACTTGGAACCTCTCAGGAGTTATAAACCAAAGGAGAGAGGTGAAGATGAGTGGTCTTATTTTGATCTTTCCTTTTAAAATAACAAATGAAGCAAGGCTTCAAAGTGGAAAACCAATGCTGAAGTAACTTGAGGCCGGGCTGTTCACAGAAACTGCTACCTGGTAGTCTGAGCTATTAGCAGTTAACCAAATTGAAAATCTGCATCCTGTGAAAATCCCATTAGAAGTGCATGAAAAAGCTTGTAGGCACAAAATTTGAAAGGCTGCAAACCAAAACAACCACCTCTTCCTGATGGTAGTGGAATTCGTGAGGGAAATACTACTACATCTACATTTCCTTCACATTTATTTAGAAGGTAGCAGCTTGCTAGTTTGGTTTTTGTCCTTTTACCCATGTTTGGGTAAGGATTGAAGTGTAATTCAATGTGCTTAAAAAAACAAAATCAACAACAAAGACTTCCTAGAAAATAACAATAGAATTGATGCTGGCATTTGTTGTCCTCCCCAAATGTCAAGATATTCAATAATACAAATCCTGAGAAATCAAGAAGTGTAAACGGGAGAAATAGCAGAACAGACATTAAGGACAGACGCACAAAAAGGCCTAACTGAGGTGGGAACATAAATGTCCTCTGAACACACTATCTGCAACAACTTTAGGGAGCCAGCTAGTATGTCTGAGCTCTAGCAAGCCATTAGCTGAAAGGACAACTGCATGCATTTTTAATGTGCCTCATTTGGATCCTTCACATCCTGACCAGTGGTTGTGACTCCTTGAAAACACTTTGTAAAGCTATTATGGTATTTTGTTTAAGAACATTATTTCAGTTTGGAGAGAAGCCACTGAATAGAATGAGAATGTTGTTCAGACCTTTTTAACATGTTGCAGATAATGGAAGGGGTCCAAACTGGCATCTTCAAAAAGTATACAGATAACTCTGCATGAACCTTACCTTGAAAATAATGTCTTTCATGATGCAGTTTGCAGATGTGTATGTGTATGCCGATACAAACATTCTGGGTATTTTGCTGAATGCCTTTGTCATTGACATAATGTATCTGGAAGACTTTGCAGTGGTGGGGCTGGGTGGGGGCATAAGTACAACCCATTTTTTACCATCTCTGTACATCTTTAGAAATTAGACAATAGCAGTGTCCGAATATATAGTAGTATGGCAGAATCTCAATCCTGCTGAAGTAAAGAGAAATTTATAAAGATTACAGTAGTATCAAGATTTGACTTTTAATTATCGGTACTTACAGTTTGTTCACACAATACTTTCCCTGTATAGATCAGTAATTGCTTGCTGCCTCAAAAGTCTTTGTTCAATTATATCTGGCAGAGAAGAGTTCCCTAGAGCAGCTGATATGTGAGGAGCTCTTTTATAGAGGCTGACCAGTGTTGCCAAGGATTTCACTTATGCTGCCAGGTCTGATTTTTAAAAGGGATCAGAACCCAGTGTGATAATCATGTTAATATTTGGTGTTGAAATGGAGCTGAACGTATCTGAGAATCTTGGCCCAGGTTTGAGTTGCAAACTGTCTTGTGAATTGTACAGGTGAGAAAACTACCAAGTGAAAGGAATGATCTTTGGAAACTAATGAAATGAAACATCCAGTAAGAAGCAAAAATATCTCTACTGCCCAATTAAAAAGTTGTACTTAAAAATTATTTTTTTCCAATTGAAGTTAATCTTAAGAACATAGAAAAGTTCTTCAAAAATGAAAATATTTTCTGTATCTAGCATTTAGTTTAATAATATTCTTATTTTCATACAGGCAAGAGACATGAAATCCTATCCTGATAAAGTGAAAGAGTATCTCTTTAAGGTGTTGTAGGGTACTGGGATGTTCTGCTTTCTGTCTTCAGCTTGGGCTTTGTTGAAAAACAGAGAGAGGGGAGAGTGCTTGATGGTTTTTTTTGGTTTGGTTTTTTTTTTTTTTCTTTTTGTTCTGTTTTTTTAAAACTTTTATTTCCAGGAACATGTAAGATAAGGAGAAATCAAACTTGTCTGAAAGACAAACTATAAAATTGCTTTTGATCTATTCCAATAACAGCTTTCTTTTCCAGGAAATTGCATGCTCTTGAATGTTGAACCAATGAAACCTAAACACGTATGGACACCTGTATATTCACTCAAATTATTCGAGTGGTTACTCAGGTACTAAATGAAAAGGGGAACATAAAATATTCCAGGCTGGAAGGTTAAAATATTAATGAGTCATGTCTTTCAACATCATGAGAGGTCTAAAAATATCTTTTATATGTACTTTATTCAGGTTCTGCTAACAGGATTTTTGGTAGAAAGTCAATTTCTCTCTAGCCTTTGGTGGTCTCAAAGTAACTGTGAACATACATGAAATGATATACTGTCATCACAAAGCAGCATCATACTTAAACCAATAGAGAATCTTTGCTTTAAGTTCCTGTTCCAAATATGTGAGTAATTGTGGAAACTTCTACACTATGAAATGTAGTTGGGTGTCATGAGTTGGACATGTAGTGTTGAAACTTTTGTTATTACTTAGGATTTTGTTTTTGCAAGAAGCACAACTGTTGTGAGAGAACAGAGGAATAACACTAAGGATATCTGTTGGAAAGGGTTGACAGCCCCTGCAGTTTTATACTGAATATGAATTCACAAACCCACTGCAGATGAGAAGGTGCATTCAGTTGGATTATAAATAGACAGTAGTTAGCTTTGAAATGCATCCATTTTATTCTGAGCTTCCAGAAAAGTCCTACAGATATGCAGCTACAGTGAGAGCTCTAATGTTGGTAATAAAGAGAAAATGACAGGAGTTTTATTTGGAGTCTTCTGACAGCTGTAGAAGAAAAAGAAATCCATATGTTGTTGTGGTGTCTTTCCCCCCCCTACAAAGAGTGAAGGAGTAGATTAAAAAACTTTCCATTCTCAGGAAATAGATCCTTGTTCCCAGAGAAATGCACTCGGTGTGACTGGAAATGTGTATAGTTCTTGAGCCCTTTTCTTCACTCTTCCTTTCTTGTGCTTAGGTGCAGCAATCCCAGTGTAATCCAGAAGAAGCCAGGTGCTCTTCTTTCTTATGGTCTGAGGGAGGTGGGATGGCAAGACCTATGCTTTTCCTTTTGTCAGCAGAGCACTTGAGTAGCTCAAGGTGGTACTCACCTGAACACACTGGTCAGTGCAGCATTTTTGTGATGCCAGCAGAAAAGTCAGTGCTATGTGCTGCCCAGCCCGAATTAGTGAGCTTTGTCTTGTTGGGGATGACTCAGATCCAAGGGTTAGCCGAGCCTCTGTGTAGAGTGTCTGTGGAGTTGATATCAAAAGACTATTGAACAGTGTAGCCCTGTCCTAGGTGGAGCAGAAGTGTATCAAATTCAGGCATGCTACTCTTTGTGTATTAAATAATAATTCTGTGTAATCTCCTGTGATTACCACCTGAAGCAGAAGAACATTTCTTCAGCCTCCTTTCAAGTACATATTTTAGTGACTGGATAAAGAGTCTGTTCTTCTAATATGTATCTCAAATGTGGGAAGTTTTGAATTCAGATGGTAATTTTTAGCTTTTTACGATGTGGCTGAAACAGTCCCATCACCAGACACGAGAAATGGTAATGTGTGTGTTTTGCTGCTAAACAAAATCAGAGCACAGCCCTGTTGATTCCCCAAGTAATTTGATGTTGCATCAGGAGACAGATGGCAATGATAAAGCAGTGGAGAGCTGAGAGTCTTCAGCTTGTGTCAGCAGCATGATGGTCTCCAGTTTTGGACTCTATCTAACTATTTTTAGAGGGAGCATAAGGATGAAAGGCAATGCAATTATTGCCTTTGCATAGAGTGCAGAGGTCTTCAGCATTTGCACAATTAATTTTCTACACAGTATGATGGGTTTCCTGAACATCCTTACATGAGTGCTTGCACACTCTGGGATTTATCTGTGCACAGTTAAGAGAGAAAATGAACACAACATACAGTCTGGTATTGCAGATAGTTTGCAGTGGAACGGAGAAAGGATCAGCTTGCGCAAATCCAGCCAAGGTCCTTCAGCTGATGTGGAGGACTTTCAGATAGCAGGTGAGCTGGTGTATTCCTAGGTAGGTATGCCTGATAAACCCTGAATCTTGGGGGCCTTCTGCAGTGCTGATATAATCACTTAGGCATAAAGTAAAAACAGGCAAGTGTTTAATCTGTTGTCTTTAAAGAGGAGAGACTAGTGCTGTTCCTTCTAAGAATGTACACACTGTTTAACTGATGCCATGAGGGCTATTCACCCCTTGACGTGATCCTTTTTATAGCTTCTGTGCTGCTATGGGC
This sequence comes from Ifrita kowaldi, assembly GCA_013398055.1. NCBI lineage: Eukaryota > Metazoa > Chordata > Aves > Passeriformes > Cinclosomatidae > Ifrita > Ifrita kowaldi. The sequence goes on from VZRS01009391.1 coordinate 61,487, forward strand.
TTACATCGTAAAGTAGCTAAATAAACTATTTAATTTGCTATACATTCTTTTCTGTTCATATGTTCCTTTTTGTTTATCCAAAGAAAACTGCAAAATTTGCAGTTCTCTGGGTCATAAAATCTCACATCAGTATATGAATCCTATCATTAGCATTGTTAGAAAGAAACTAACATGGAACATTACAAAACTAATACCAAACAAAACCTAGCAATAATCATCTGTATTCTTTTACCTCACACTGCATTCTGAGCAATTCTCTAATTCATCAAGCTACTAGGCACTGTTTTTTTTCCAAGAAGTCAGATCTCCATTCTTTCTGGGTGTTTATCACTCTGTTCTGGGGCCTGTCTCTCTGCTTGTGTTGTTCATAACAGATGCCACTGCTGTGAATTTTTCAAGGCAACTGCAGCCATTGTAGTTGATGAACTATTTTGGGGCAATATCAGCTCTCTCATACTAAAGCAAGAATATGGTCTCCAGTTTTCTTATCTCAAAACACTGAAAACAAAAGCATACTGATATTGCAAAATATTCCACTAGTCTGTGCAAAAGTTCATATTAGCTTGAGAGCATGTTTCTTGTGATTATTTCCCCAAATTAACATTTTCTTTTACATTCCCATCTTACACTGTGACTCTTCTAAACCCATTGTGCCATTGCTGAATGTAGTGCACATTTACATAACAGCCTCCCTTGTTGAGTTTACTTTGGAAGTTAGAAAAAAAAAATAAATATATATATGTGTATGTAAATCAAGCACATTTGGTCATTGAGATACAATAAGCGTAGACCATGATGATACCACTTTTATGGCTACATTTCAATGCACAAATACACTTCATCTCTTTGATCCCTTTGTTCTAATACTGAAAATAAATGTTAGCCAGTGAATGAGATTCTGTAGTGCCACAAGTAAAGTTTTTTTTAATCAAGGACCTAAGAATCTTGTTCCATTGAACCAAAATAGTAACAATTTGACAAGGAGAACTGGAGCTTTAAGATTTTTTTTTTTCCACTGTTGCAATAATTAATTGCAGCGGGGCATCAAGGAATTTCTATTGTGGAGTTTGCAAAGAACTCAGTTGTCACTCAAGACAAGTACTGAATCCATATATTTACATTGCAATAGCTAACATGTCATGATGATACATATTTTCTCTGTAAAAATGTTTGCTTAGCTTTAGAAAACCTTTTCTCCTTCTAGGAAAAAATCCTCTATTTTGGTGGTCTTTCTTTGATAGCACGCACAGCAAGATATTTGAAAGGAAGTGGATGTCCAGGGTGGGATTGAGAGTTAACAATTCTAGTAGTGAGATATTTTACGTGAGCTCTTGGGGCTCATACTAATGAACTTTAGACACTTTCTATGTTATCCAAACACTGCATGGTGCAAAATCCAACTGCTGTGACTACTTGGAGTATTTCTCTTTTCAGTGTGTGACTTTTGAAGAATATTTTGTATTCCCTGTGATTTGTCTCCCCTGCATGCATTTCCTTTTTACTTGTACAAGTGAAGGAACTGTTGACTTGACTGCACTCAAGCACTTTTTTTGGCCTTTTCAAGCAAACAATCTCTCATCACATCTGTAGAGAAACTTCAGGAAGGAGTCTGTAAAACAGAGAAAAGCCAAACCAAAACTGTAAGTGTGGAGTAACTGTAAGTGTTTTAATATGCTGCATCAGAAATAGAATTTAAATTAAAGGCTGGCTTACAGATGCATTGACTCTACTTAGTCTCTGACGTGCTATTTGTTTATTATGTGTGTATAGATGCATATTTCTTAGGTAGATCCTATACTTAGTTTTATTTTAGTGGTGTTAATTCTCAAAATACCTCTATTTAAAACTGAAAGACATCTCTGAAGAAGTTTCTGTTCTTTATTTTACACCTCTGCTCACACTTTTCCACCCAGTCCAGCCCCCAACCAAGCAAATCAAACCTGTGCAAGGCTTGCGAAAGTTTCTCTTAGATCATGGATAGTTTTGTGTCCTGTTTCCTGTTTTATTAGATGGAAAACTGAGATATGGAGAAAGGTTAAGCTAGTCAGCAGGGAAAAATACAGAGCAGCACTTCACTGAGTTTTGCATGGTAATGTTGCATGATTTGACAGTGTTGTTACCTATTGGGTAGTCAAGGCATCATCAACAGCCTTTGATAAAAAGGCTTGAATCTGTTGGTTTTTTTCCATTCTCTCCATTCATTGACCCAAACATGCCCTCCAGGATGTTGTTTACCCTTTATTTGGCTTAGGAAAAATATAACAGGTTCAGCAGGAAGCTGAAGCCCTCCTGAAGTACCTGTTGATTGCAACTTTTAAGTTTTCATATGCTTATCTACTCCTGAGCATGCTTATCTTTAAATGTGTAAATTGCTTAAAGTGATGTGATCTTTCAAGAAGGCTATTTCTGTAATTTGTCAATCTTACACTGTTTATTGTATCATCTGTCCTCAGCCTTTGCCTCATAACCTGTTGTGATTCCTATCATTACTATGACTAGCCTAGGAAGGTATGGCTTCCCTGAATATTTTTACATGGTTTATGAGTTTGTAAAGACTGAGGGTTTTAACTTCCTTTGCTTGCTTTGTATTTTATCTGATAGAATTCATGTATGAGGAAAAAGCTGGGTGATCCAATCTGTTCACTGGCTCTTCCTTGTGTTCTGGTATCAGAGGATAATTTTATGCTGTCTGTATTAATGTACAAATTAACCTGACTGTATTTATTCAAAAAACAATTGTGATTTTTTAATCTATATAATGCTTATGTATTGTAATCATTGAGTTACCTGAGACTACGACAGAAATGCCTGATCAAAGCATTAAGGATGTGTTGAGGAATGCTCTTTGTATTTTCAAGTAATAGGAATGTTCTTTGTATTTTTAAATAATATGGATGCTCCTGCTAGAAAGAGCCAAGCCAGAACTTCCTTACACAGGAATGGCTGGTAGTTAGAAGGAGGATTTGATTTATGTTGGGAACCATATTTTGTGTGGAGTCACTAAAGAAGAGTAATGAAAACCCCTTCCCTTTCTCCAACCCCTGCTGTGCTTTCTGCGAAGTTAAGAGCAATAAAATATTTTAAAGCTGTCCTCAGACACCCTCATTTGCCTTGGAAAGCTTTTATTGGTAAGTGCCTGCTGGCGGATGCTGTAGTTTTGCAGGCTGAGTTCACTGTACCATAGTAGACTGAGCAGCACCCTGCATGTATGATATATCACCTTGATGCTAGTCTGCCCGTCTCATAAGCTGAAGCGTTTTACTGGTTGATTTCATAGTTCATTAAAAGACTTGCATTTTCCTCCAACAGCTGAGTGGCAAATAAAAATACCACTGGGTTGCAGAGACTGTGCTGCTAAGTAATTCTAGCCTAACTGGCCATGCCTCTGGTAAGCAGTAAAATTGTTAACTGTGACAGCACCATTATTAGTAACGTCTCATTCATCTTGTATCCACGTTCCTTGAATTGAGCTGCTTTTTCTTATGCCTATTATTTAACACTATTTTAAATTATTCCCTAAAAAAGAAAAATGAATGGATTTAATTCATCTCCTTATGAAAAGTTCTGATGCTCTGTCTTCAAACAATTATGTCCTCAAAATTTAGACGGAAAATAAAACTGAATTGTTTACTTATTTCCAAAAGGGATTCTTATGCAAGGCTTGATTTACCTTGATTAACATAGCAATTTACCACACATTTCAAAAAGTGATGATAGTATTTGCAGCTCAAAATAGAGATGCTTTGTAATTCCCAACTGTATTCAGCACTGTTCAGGCTGCAAATGCTGTTTAAGTTTTGGAGATACAATAAGATTTCATTTCAAATAAGTTTTGATAATAAATAACCAGTGAAGTGATTTGGTGTTAAAGCTATGTTTAGTCTTTCCCTTTTTTACCACCACTTCCTTGGCTAACCCCTTCAAAATGCATTTTTATCCAAGGCTTATGAGGTAAACATAATTTCCTCCTTTTTACTGGAAATGTTTAGGGTTAAATGGTATAGGCAAAATGTTGACTTCATGATGTTAAATAAAAGCAGTCAATGCTTTTTCAAAAACCTGAAAGCACGAGTAAGAGTCTAAAACAGGCCTTTTAGCTTTGTTTTTCCGTACGAATAAGGGGGATTTGGTTTTATTTTTTGTTATCTTCCTTGGGGAAAAACCTCCTAAGATGCCTTCCAGAGATCATAAAACCAAGTGTTGCTGGTATAAAATAATAGAATTAAATAGCAGTGATATTTTTTTCCTGTTTGTAACAATTGTAGTTTTCCATCTAGCACTTCTGAAAGATTAATCAGGAGTGTGGTTACAGTGTTTGCCAGGGACCATGCCTGTAGTAAATGCTCTTTCACTTCAAGGTTTTGAAAATTTCCTCTGCAAATATGAAGGATCTATGTGCCTGTTTTCAAGAGCAAGCCACTGACCATCCCTGGAGGTTGTGCAAGGTGTGCAAGCTATAGTGTGACTCTGAGTCCAGCAAGGTTTGGGTTTTTTAGAGAAACTACTACAGAAGTAATTTATGTCCTAGGGCTGCTCTCCTTTCTGAACTTCTTCCTTTTACACTAAACAAAGTTTGGTGGAAGCAGGTATACGTGAACTGAGAAAAACATTGCTGGCAGGTTAGGGCATAATGGCAGAAGATGCGGTGGTTAGTTCCTCTTCCTACCCCAACACTAACCCTCCCATCAACCCCAAAAAGGGAAAAAAACCAACAACCAAAAAACAAACAAACAAAAAACCCACCAAAAACAAAGCCAAAAACCTCCAACTTGCTAACCAAACAAAAATCCACTTAACAGATAGAAATTAGGATATTCATTTTGAGGTTTAAAAGGAGCAGAAGAAAGAAGCGGGCTCCCCTGAAGTCTTGTTTCCCAGTATTTTCCCTTTTTTGAATTTTTTAAAATTTTATTTTGGCTGTTGTTTTGTTTTTGAGAGAGTATAGAAACGTCTTTGTTAGAAACACAAGCTATCATGACACTAGGTACGATTTTGGGGGTCATTCATTTTCAGAGGGCACCAGCCCTTCTGCTGTGTGTGTGACTGCCATAGAAATAAGGTAGCCTGCTAAGCTGCCAGGTGCCAGGGAGATTTGATGTAGTAGGGGCTGGGTGGGTTTTAGGACCAAGTACAGTAGTGCTTCACTTGTCTTTGAGTCATATCTGTACATGCATGAACAGCAATAATGATTAGGAGCCAAACAACCCCACTTGATCTCTTTGCTTTTGCTGCCTTAGCATTGGTTTGCTTAATAATTTCTATTCCACAAACTTTCATAGGGGCAAAAAAGTGAGATTAACACAACCACCCTGCTATCTATGGATAGTAGATTTTGACATCCAGCCCAATAGAAAGATTAGGGAAATATTGGGCAATATGCTTTACAACAGGTTAATCTCTGAGTTGTGTATCAGATTTTTCTGGGGAAAACACAGTGACAACCAATGAAACAACTTCTGCTGGAATTAAAAATTGATTTAAGGTAGGAGTTGAAGCACATTTCCTAAATGAATGTAAAAGCAGGTATGAGACTGAAACATGTAGAGTTCTATAGGAGAATGAGTTGTATTAGCAGCAGTGTAACTTCAGCCTATTTTTTTTCCCAATGTTTACAGTGTTATGGACAGATTCTGTGAAGCAAAGCTTTACTGAGTGTGTTGAGGATGGATACAGAAGTTCCATTTAGGTCCTGTAATGTTTTTAAGATTAAACAACTCTTTAAAATGTATAAAACCCAACGTGGCAGGGATTGCAGCTGGGTGCTTGGGGTAGTGGCAAGATCATGGTGCTCTTGTGAGATCTGAAAGATAAGCCAGAAGGAAGCCAGCATCCAACCAGAACATTACAGCAGAAAAATAAAATCGCGAACTGCCATAACTTTTATTGCTTAGAAAAGATAACACAGCATATAGATTCTGTAAGTAATTGGCAGACATGCATGGTTACAGTGGTTTAACAGTTAAAAAAATTTGGGCAGTGCACCATTTCTTAGACATTCTTGGACTGGTTTTTGTTTCTTCCTACTGTTTCGTATAATGAACTTGATTTTTTCAGATTAGATATGAAAATACATTTTTAAAGTATCCAGAAATAGCACTGCCACTGATTCAAAAGTCTGGGTAGAATTAGAGATTTTGTGTTCATGTTTATCTTTAAAATGCTGTATTGAAATATGTGAATTTTGTGATAGAGGATGAAACATCTTGTCATAACACCTTTTCATAGACTGCAGTTGTCTTACGAAATTCCCTTTTGCTTCAGTGTATGCTGGATCAGGCTCACAGTAATTAAACTTGGAAAAAGATCTATAAAAGCAGTCAAACACATAATTTTTCTTTTTAAAAAGAAAAAAAAAACTTTTAAAAAAGCTGGGGTTTTTTTTGTTTAAGATTTGGTTGTTTTGGGTTTTTTTTAACTTCAGTATTGAACAGGCATTACCAGACATTCCTTTGAATAAAGAACTTAGAAAATAATCCCTCCACAAATTGCTTCCCTGTCCTATTTTTATTCTATAGTTTGCTACTTCCACTTTAATTCATCTAATTTTGTTGCTACAATGAATGTTAAAAGAAAAGTAGGTTTTTATGGTACCATCCTGATTCATTAAACTGCATCTCATAGTTCACTGTCAATATAGTAAACTTAAAGCTGTTCCTGGGGTTATTCTGTCTTTTCATATGCTCTTAAAATAGTCTCTCTGCACTTAAGAGTTTTTCTTCTAGAGCTCAGCTGGAGCCACCTGCCTAGGAGATAAAGTGCATTTCCTTAGGCTCAAAGTCAGCTTCTGATAGACTGCAGCCAGACCTCATTTCTTATAATTTTTTCAATTTAATTTTTCCCGATGTTTCTCCATATCATGATTTCTCTCATTAACTCCTCTCCTAATGGTACCGCACCACCTGAGGTGCTTCAACACTTCATTCCTACTTGGGCTGTGTATTCTGGTTCAGTGATGCAGGTTGATTCCCATTCATCACTAGCACGGTATAATGCCTTCCTGAACAAATCCCCTACTTTCCTAATGTACCAAATTACTGAAACCAATTTTGGCTGCCTCTTCACATTTCTTAGGCTGATTAGCGACTCTTGAAACCTCGATTTGGCTTTATGTAGCAGCAGACCTTCCTGCCTGTCTGATTTTATACAGGCAAACTAAACTGCGAAGGAGCAACCCAGGCGCCTAAGCAGGGGCATCAGAGGAACACACAACATATAATCTAAGACATCTGGGCAGATAGGCTGTGTGATTAATGGGAGACTCTTCAGGATTAGCAGTTGGAGAACACTCAGGATACTTTAAAGCACTAGATACATGTTTTTAGGCTCTCAAATCACTCCCCAGAATTCCTGCTCTGAAAGAAAGTGTTATTGCAGTTAAACGAAACCAAAACCACTCAGTCCAAAATAGACATTTGATTATTTGTTAAAATTCCGTTATTTTAATGGTCATAGTTGCAATGCCTTTTCTAATTGCAATGTATAAACTTGACAGAATGTGTCTGTGTGTGGTTAGGTAGGTCTTGTGAAAAATCACAAGAAATATTTGAGATATGGTGAAAGAATTTAAGGTACAGAATGCCAGAAAAGAGCCCATTGGTTCTAGTTAACATGGAAGAAAAACTTTTAATGCAGTCATTCTTTCTGAATATGCTGTGATCCTGCACTGGAGGAAGATAGAGCATTATTATTAAAATATACACACTCATACACTTTAAGCCTTACTTCTCTTTAAACTCCCTTCAGCCTGAGGAGTTAAATAGCACCGTACCATTCTTAGAGAATTTAATTTTCAGGTCTTTGTACTGCTAGACTATTTTAATTTCCTGATAGTACCAAAATATAGACACTTTGAAATTTCAGGTTTCATTTTCTTGAAATTGTGAAAGTATTTTTTGTAGAATCTAGGCTTTCAGAGGATGTCCTTTTTTTTTCATAAAAGAAGATCCTAATCTTGAAGGGAGAGGGGTGGGGGAATGAATATTGACTTGTATTAATGTTGGAAACAAAGTAAGGCTGAAGCATAATTTTCTTTCAGTGAAGCAATGAAAACGAGAAGAGATGCTTAAAAAATGCTAATGAAGGACTCAATTATGAAGAAACTGCAGAACTCAAAGCACCCAGGAAATTGCCATTTATTCATATTGCAGTGAAACACATTTGGTCCTATTGGGTAATTTTTTTTTTTTTTCATGAGCCAAAGACATCATTATTTCAACTATTTCATAGCCTTGACTCCCACACACAGCTGCACTGGTATTTGGGGTTGGATGTGCAGGAATAAGCATCGCTGTGGCAAATATCTTATCTTTGCCAAGCATGGTTAAAAAAAGGAGAAGAACCTAGTGTATCTCAGGAGTACAAGGATAATAAGTTGGACGCACAGTGCCTACTGTGCTCAAGGTTTTGTTTAAGAGTGCTGTCTGTCCTTATATGTTGTTTCATCTGCTCTGCTCAATGGAGAGATTACACAAAAAAAAGTGAAGTCTTATGCTCCTTGGAATAAGGTTTTTGTCAGTGAAGTGACATTTCTGTGTTGGAAAAAGCCCAGTAACAATGGCAATTAACTGATACCTCTATTCTGAGTATTTTCATATCCTAGTTTGAAATAAAACAGCATTTAAAAAGGATGAAACTACTGATGATAACTCTAGGTATGTTTGTGGCATATTCTTGATGAGAGCAGAGCTCTTGTCCTTTGTTTTTCCTATGATTCCAGGCAAAGACATCTGAAGACATTTGGCTAATTTAGCGACCGGTGTTACCTCACATTTGTTCCATTTATGGACTGGATGAAGAGCTGTTTGCTAGTGGCTCTATCATTAATGACAAACAAAAGCCCACAGAAGAAAGAAACTTCTAAATTATTAACTGACTGATCAGCAACTCAGTTGGGAATTTCACTTGGTCATGAATGCTGACAGGTTGTCAGGGAAACAGGAATAACTTAACCAGCTGGCTAGGTTGAAAGATGAAATCTTTTTACATAGTTTTGGCATCTAATAGCTGAACTGCGTTTGCAAATAGAAAACACAGTAATGTTTTTCATTCAATACAGACAACTTGAAGAATCACAGAACGGTTGGGGTTGGAAGTAACCTCTGGAGACCATCTAGTCCAAACCCCTGCTCAAGCAGGTTCACCTAGAGCAGGTTGTACAGGATCACATCCAGGCAAGTTGTGAATATCTCCAGAGAAAGAGATTCCCCAACCACTTTTTGCAGCCTTAGACAATTTAGGTTTTAATGTAGAATCTTGATCTGTGGGTTTCTGGTGTGATTCATGAGAAACTCCTTGGATTTTCATAATTCTCCCCCTCCCTCATCTTTTTTCCTGTTCTAACCATTCATTAAAGCCATATATGAACATTCCTTTGATATCTTGGCAATTTGACTTCCCAAGTATGGTGAGCCAAAATTCAAAGTGGTTCAGGTGTCACAGTTTCTGCTTAGACTTTTATTTAGTCTGGCTCCTTTGCTAGCCATATGCCCTTCAGGACCAGTAATAGGTACTTCCAATGGCTGAGGCAGTTTCCTTTTTTTCTGGGTCATAAAACAACCACCTGGAAAGGCAAGTTGAGAATCATAGGCAGGAAGAAAAAGCTGTGTTTGACTGGGAGTTAAAGTAAGATTCAGTCTATGATTTGGAGAGATGGGGTTGTGGTTGGCAGGAGGGCTTCCCTGCCTGCGTTTGCACTTAGGCTGTAGAAAGTTGTGAAATGGATTCTATGGCTCTCAAACTCTCAAAACTCTCAGTGACATGTTCATTAGAATGGTTGCTGGTCCATAAGGCTTACCTGTTCTCTTGAGTATTTGCTTATCTGGAAACCATCCTGCTGGAAGAGGGATAAAACAACTGTTACAACAGAATATTTGTATTTCAAAATTTTATCTGCTAGAATAACTGTGGTCACTCTTCATCTGTTTGTTTCCTCCTTCTTAGTGTGTATGCTAGCACTGGTCAGCAAAAGTCAGCAAAGGTTTTTCACTCACTGGATCGTAGTAAGGATGCTTGGTTTACTGTAGTGTCACTCACTTGACCTGTGACTGTATATATAGAGAGTAAGACAGTATATGACTATCAGTGACTATAAGTCAGTATTCATCAAATATTAAAGGTCTATTATTTAGCAACCAATCTCTTGAAGTTTTTGTACTAAATAAGAGCAATCATGCCACTGAACATTTATTAATAGCGGTATAGCTCTCAAATCTCGGAGTAATCTAGATTTTCTGGGATAGTTTGCAAGAAAGACAACTGATGGGAAGCCTGGAATCAAAGGGCATGCAATAACCTTTGACCAAAGAAATATCAAAGATGAGGCTATAGAGTTTTAGCTGTCTTCAGAATTTCAGATTTAACCATGCTACATTTACGCAGTAGGTCCTTATGGTATCTGAAGCCAGGTTTTTGTGAATTGTCATCACTGTAGATAGAATAATTATCGAAGTATTTTTTCTCTTCCTTATTCTTTTACAAAATTTTGTACTAGTCTGATATTCTCAGAGTGAATAGATTAAAATACATGGGGAAAGTGTGTCCTTAGTGCTGATCTTTACCATTCAAATGTACAATAGAGAAAACAATACATTGCTGTTGTGACTATTCCAAGTCATTGCTTCTCTTTTCTCACCCCTCTACGTACTTCCTTTACAGTGCTTGAATGGTTGAGTTTACCATCAGAATAATTCTGCTGTATTCCTAGGTCTTAGCATTGCCCCAACAATGGAGAACAACTTGACTTGTTTCACTCACCTGGTTGTCTAGAGCCACTTTATACTTACTGGAGGGAAACAAGCACAAGGAAGCAGTTTGTTCCATCCCACAATGTAAATACTTGCTTTTGGTGCAAGTCTGCTGACTTCATGGAAATGCACATTTCCTTCTATCAGCTCAAATAACTGAAGTGTTCAAATCTATGTCTGGGCAGATTAAATGCACCAAAATGACAAAGTGTAGGTTAAGTTGTAGCTTTTTTTTGGATAGGAAAATAAAACATTTCTCAATCAGACTCTCTCAGGTCCTAAAGAATTTTCTTGTGGGTTAGAAGGCTTGAATAAAATTAATATTCCAGGTAGCAATCTACTCTTTTGTGTAACAAAAATTTCCTTTGGTATGTGTTGTGATATGTACATTACTGGAGTCACCTTCAGCTGGGTTTCTTTTTTTGTTTAGTTTTTGGGGTTTTGTTTGTTTGCTGGTTTATGTTCTAAACAATTCTAAACAAACTTACTCTGCCCACAGTCGCTAGAGAAAATTTCACTTTCTTGCCCAGACTTCTAGAATCGTCTTCTTCTAGAAAAAAGTGTACTTCCTCACTTTTCTTTCTTAAATGTAGGAACAACTTCCCTCTTACATTTATTAGAAGATTAAAAAAAAATCTGCAGCTCTTTTTGCTTTTATTTTTGTTTGCTTCTTTTACAAGCAAATCTTTTTCAAATGTAATGCAAATAAAATAAACTCTCTACATTGCCTGTTAGTAAAATGGGGAAGCAAAACTATACCCCATAGTATTCAGGATCATCAAATCCATTTTTTCTCTATTTCAAAGTAGTGGTTTTTTAACTGCTAATGAAAGCATTATAAAGATTGGCTTCTGAAGGGGGGGAATAAAACTTTTATTTTTTTGCTCTCATATTCTCTCTGCCATCAGTTTATGGTTCAGAAACACAACCATTTTGCTCTTCAGGACTAAATTAATTTGATGCACTATCACAGTGTATTCAAATTATCAAAGTTTAATTCTTGCCCTAAAATATGGTATTGAAGTGAGAATACTGATCTGCTTGCATTTCATGGATAGCTTGAAAATACTGAGCTACAAAACTGCAGATGAAATTACTCGGTTTCTTCTTGTAGGTGATTATCTTTTTTCCCTTCCTGCTATGTATTAAAGTATTATTTCCCTGTAGGTTGATTGTTTTCCCTCTTGCTAGCTAGTCAAAAGCTTCAATTTGTTATTCTCTATAGTGATCACTTAAACTGAGGGCACTGGAGCTTTCTCAACTGAAGAACTGCTTTAATATCATAAACAGTTAGAGGAAGCTACAAAAGCCTTGCCTACAATGGGGTCTCAAAGAAGAATGCAAATCTATTTATTAGTGAATATTAATAGGACCTCATTTGGTAAATGAAGATCAGATTATCAAATGAACTTTGATTTTTATTTTTTTTTTCGAAGTAGTACTGTCATTGAAATATAACACATGCCATTCATACCACCCCATAACTCTGGTAACCTTCACAATGAAATTGTGGATTAAAGCGGAGCTAGACTATATATGTCTGTGAGAACAATAGAGTCATCAACTTCTGATGTTTTTCTGAAATCTTCGTTATTGTCTACTCCCTCAAATTTTCCATGCTCTGCAGAGGTATTCTTCAGCACCTAGTATGACTCAAGGGGTAACCTAGTGTAACTGGGTAACAATAACAATGTGTTGTCTTAATACACATGCAATATCATTTGAAACTTCAGTTTGCCTCCAGTAGTGTCTACATGGTGAAATGCTTTTGCTCTATGTAAAATAATGACTTGCATGACTTCAGTGGCCTTCATATTTTGTTTCTAGTACTCAATCTCTGTTACTGAAGAGCAACACCTCATTGGAAAGAGCAGAACTCAGTATCTGATTAGAATTAAAGATTTTCAAAGCAGATAACCACATACTAGCTACAGGAACTACAGAGGTCTTCAGGTAGCTTAATACCATTAATATACTCACATGTACTCAGTCAAGTATAACTGCTCTTGTGTCAATTGCTAATGTCTCTGGGCGCATCTCTCTGAACCTCTTGGTGGTTTTGGTTGGTTGGGATGTGTGCCCAAAATGAATGCTATTTTCTGTCAAAAAAAGTTAAAGTGGCTCATTGTCCATCAGTGGTGGCTTATATCCCTTTGCAAAGTATTTGTTGTGGTGTCAACTGATACCAACTACTCAAGAGTAACTTGAGTGATAGAAAAACTTTCCAATAGAAGAGCATCGTTAAATAAAGGAAATCTTTAAATAGTAAATTAAAATGCCATTTTATATGCCTTATTAGACCTTGATGGATGAAGCTTAGGGAAGAATTTTCACATTTGTTTCTGGTTAGACATTTGCTGCAAAAGAAAGAAAAGATGCTATGGAATACAAATTGATGATTATAGGTCTTGCAAGGTCTGCATGAAAAGCATGACATGTAATTAGCACAAGAATGCTCTGCATAAAGCACAAAGATCAAATGCTGTGTCTGAATTTTGTGTGGCAAAGACCAAGAAGTTGCACAGATGAAGAGGGATAACATGGGAAAGGAATGTTTTCTGTACAAGCATTTAATAGTTACTAGTGCTTTCAATCCAACAAACCTTTTAAGAACAGGCAGTATCGCTTTTCTAATACTGAAAAAGGGAATGGTGCTATTAGTTCATAGCTCAAAAGCTGACTCATCAGCAGCTGGAAGATTTCAAGGGAAAGCAGTGGTATCTGGCAAATATTTGGATTAGAGGGACCATTGGTGCCTTGATCCATGTGTGCTTACTACAAAAAAGGGTCCCAAGAGCTTTCTTTGTACTCATAAAACTGCTGAAAATACTTTTATTTCTATTTCATACTACTTAGGCAAAATAGAGAAATAGGAGTTTTACCAGTTTTGTGAGTTATAATTTCCATATTTATAGATTAAACTCAATAATTATGTATTTATATCATCATCAGTAATTAATTTTTTTCTGCCTAGCATAGTAAAATATTCAAGCTTGGCATGTTTAATATATTTTTCTTATGACTGATTATCAAAGCAACAATGTTCACTTATTTCAGTTTTATGCAGGGAAGTGGCATTACGGCAAAATGGTCATTTATCATTAATACGGGTAGGTGAGGAAGCTGTTTCTTCATTTTATAATGCCTTCAAATTACATATTACATCATATTAATAACATGTTACAGTGGTATTTTTACAGCTACTTTTGGGCAGTCAGAAGACATCCCAGTTTTCAGTCCATATACTGTTGGATCCTTGCACCCACTGAATGACTGCTTCTCTTCCTGGGACTAATTTGGAGGGTTGAAAGGATCAGGATCTTTGCCATCATTTGTTTTACTATGTTAAAGGATACATAAGTGAATAAAATTGTGCTCTGGTAGTTTTCAATTCAGACGCCTATGAATGTGACATGTTCCTTGCTCCTGTCAAACTTTTAGAGTTCCTTAGCTGCAATATACATCTAGGCCAATAGTAGGAAGTTTTTGGACTGAGGCCTGTAACAAAATTTGCTGATTCTTTTCCACTTTGGGTTTTTTCTCACTTTCTTGTATAGAAAATACTATTGTGTGTTTGTTAAAGACTTTGTGAAAAATTTTTGACGTCCAGTGAGAAAAAGGATTTTTACTTTTGACTAAAGTGGCATTTCCTGGTGCTGCGTGAATTTCTTTTTGTTGTTTTTTTAATTTTCTCTTTGAAGTTCTGAGAGAGCTCAGCAACTATCATGAACTGAGTATGTATCCTACTGGGCAATTTTACTTGCTTTTAAATTTGAGTAGTTGAGGGGGTTTTTGTTTGTTTATTTGTTTGCTTTTTCCCCAAGGGGGTGACATTCATAGTTACATTCTGCTGTCTTTAGAAAAGCTTCGGTTGGCCTTCAATATGGCTCTAGTGCATACAGCCAAGCTCTTTAGCATCTGAGAGGGACAGTCTCAGGATGCCTGAGAACACCTCTGTAGGATACAGTTTTCCTCCTGATCTCCCTTTTCCTCTATAGTCGCCTTTTCAGGAAGCTTCTTATACCTGTAATTAACTAAAAAATGACAAAGTGGAGTGAAAAATTAGCATACTTGTTTTGCCACGCCATACAAAATGAAAATACTCTTTTAGGGCCTAGGGCTCTATTCCATGGACACACATGAAATGGCAAGGCACTGGCCCATGGGCTTTCTCTGTTCAACAGAAAGCCAGGCTTGGTTCATGGTGGTGGTTGGTAGCAGAGAGATACGGACTCATGGAAATATACTACAGTGCTAATGGCTTATTGGAATCTTGTCAGAAAGATTAAATAATACTGGCAATGACATCCATACTTTGGGTTGTATCTGTTTGGACAAAATGAATCCGTTTCTACTTTTGTTATCATACATGTTTGTTCTTGTCTGAACAACGGCTGCAAAGCTCAATCACAAGAGTTTAATTCGTTACTGATAGAAAATACATACGGTTACCTAGTAACTTTTGTCTCATTCAGAGTCTTAAAAATGAGGCTAAATGGTTCTTTTATGGTGGTAGTGATTATAGTGTTTCAGTTTATTCTTTTCATATTGCATTTAACTCACTTTGAAGAACTCAGAATTGATACAAATTTCAAAATAACTAAACCAAGATCAGGGTTGCTACACAAATTACTTTCCTTTTTTTGCCTGTTTCTCCCCACCCAATACGTAAATAGTACGTAAAACATGTTAGCATTGTCATGAAAATCCAGTGTGTGCCTATGTTCTGTTTATCTCTTTGCAAATGCAATAGAAGACAATATTTAGCCAGTGAGTGCTATAGATATCTTGATACACACAAGGAATATGGAACAATATTGTTGCTAATTCCTCTAACAACTGACAATACCCGATGGCTCCCTCTGCCAGGCCCACTCAGCCAGAGGGAACCCCTTCTCTCCACACCTGACAGTGACGTGAGGTGGGACAGAATAACATCCAAGCCATGCACCCTCCTGGCTGCTGCAAAAATGAACCCTGTCCTGGCCAGAACCAGGACACAGATAAACCAAAGAATCATTATATAAATACAAGGAAATAACTTCTTTTTAAAACACATTTTGGCCACTCCTTCATTATCTATCTTATTTTGAAATGGTGAAAGGTTAATTCTCCACACCTTCCTGCCCTGATCTGTTAGTTACATTGGAAATGCTACTTATGTAGTGTGTAAAGCACCATAAGATTAATAGATTTTCATTACAGTATAATTCTAAAAGTGATTAGAGAACTCTAAGGTAACTTTATTTCATGGTCAAAATAATAACTCTAATTTATATGTGTGCTTATAAACTTGCTGGGAAAAGTCTCTGCTTATAGGTAAATAACTTGCCTTTCTAGGCTTGAATGAATAATAGAAGCTGGTGTGACTGTGAATAAAATTAAACAAAGATATTCATTAACACATGGAAGATAGGGAGCAAAAGTAATTCATCAAGGTCATAAAGGAGATAACCATACGTGGAGAACAGTAAGAATGCTAAGACCAGTAGCCTGATTTTACTTGTGAGACAAGTAGTGTCATAAAAACTAGCAGAGCATTTAGTGCATGGACACGAGAAATATTCAGTTTAAAGCAGTGTGAGATGCTTCATTTATGGAGGGAACAAACCCTTAAATATCTACTCACTTTTTTCTACTACTAGAGCAAGACTGTGAAATTTTGATGAAAAAATACGTTGGTAAAATAATCCAACACTGAACCATGGTAATGTGAATCACTACAAGACTGACGAAGTCATGTAACAGTAGCTCTAAAAGAGAGAGACTTAAATTTTTTCTTCTAGATATTATACAAAGCTAGTAATTTTCCAGTAACTTTAGATTTTACTGATATTACCCACATTTTGCTTATTGGTTTGATGATAGCCCAGACAACAGTAAAGGAAAATAGATTATGCCTATTAGGCTGCCATTGTGTCCTTAAAAATAAAACAAAGACAAACAAAAAACACCACACCAAAACCACAAACAAACAAATCTAAAACCCTCTAAAATAGTAGTTTTGAGGGTTGTTTACTAGAAATTAGTATCTTATCATTCTTCAGTACAAATTAAACATATCATTTCACTGTAGATTGAATGTCATTCTGGGCAGTAAATATACTTTTGAATGAAGACCTACTATGAAATTTTAGTAAGTGAACCAGTAGCCTTACTTTCCAGGTCCTGCAGAGCTCCAAAACAGGTTCTGGCAAATAGCTGGGAAACGTGCACACTTCAATGGTTTTGGTAGGGGTTGAGCTTTTTAATATATTTTTAATATATTCCGTAGTACTGGCCATGCATTTGTGAATTTACCAATTCTTAGAAATTTGGGACAGTGGCAGCGATTAATATGTTTGTGTGATTGTAATTTCTGTTTGGGTCTAGGAAAAGAGAGCATAGAGTGTCTCTTTTTGAGACGTACCTCTTCTGAGTATGTGAAATTATTTTTAAAAAGGAATCTTAAATCATCAAGAGGACAACACAAAATAAGTGTTTTCTGTCAAAGGTGTTAAAAGATGTATTTTTTTTTTTGGTCATATTTGAATTGTGTTCAGAAGGCATGATGCTGGTTAGTTTTATGAAAGTTCTAAAGCATAGAGATTTTATTTTGGCAAGTATATGTAGTGAGACGTCAGGCTTCACTTTTTGCTAATAGATTGAAACTACTGGATGAAATGGAAATACAGCAATGACTTCCAGGTCATTAAGTAGAGATTAGTAAATGTATTAACAAGTATATGCTATTCTGTCCTCATTTTCCAAGCAGATCACTCTTGGGTGGTATCACCTTGACTGTTCCACAAGCATAGCTGCCAACAGTCTTTGGGTTCTGTACATTTGAAATATTCAGGTGACAATGAACAACCAAAGATTTTTTTATTCTACACAATGAGTGTGGCAAAGGAGGTTTGTGTGCATATACAAAACAGCTGCTGAGGTCGGCTTCTCAGGTACTAACACAGATAAACAAAGTTAAATGTGACTCATCTACTGGAGGTGTAGGACCCCTGACTGAGTGTGACCCCTGACAAAGCAACAGGGCTGCTGAGATCAGAAACAGGTAATTTCGTACATTTTTTAAAAATCAAAAATGCAGAATATTTCATTCCACTTGCAAATTTCTGTAAATGCCACAGGTGAAAAAATCCTTATAAAGGATAGATGTCAATAGTAACAGCAACACCAGCAACACAGGTGTGACTCTGTGCCTGTAGGGGAATTCTCTCTGAAACAGCAAGCTGATTCATGACTGTACTTCATTCAATGGCAGTATTGCCACTGACTTTAGTGGTTTCCGGATGTGGCCTTCTATATCTGCCTTAAGCTCTGCATTGAATTAATTTCCAATTTTTCTAATTATCTTAACTTTCTTCATTTCAGAAGGGCAGTTCACCTTGGACCTCATGAAGCAATGGTTTTGTTATGGATCAAATTAACATTTCCTGTCACATAGCTCACTTGCTGAAAAAGGAAAAGATCTTCTAGGATGAATAAGATCAAGTGTCCATCTAACCTAATTTATGGTCAGAAATCTCCTATCCTCAGGCACACTGAAGCTCTTACAATATTTCTGGACCTTAATTATATCCCTTTGCATGAGTATGGTATATTTAAGCAATATGCCTTTAGTATTTCTCAGTTTACGGTTCATGTGCTAGATAGAAATTGACATTTAAATATTGAAAACTTTGCATAGTCTCTCTCACATGAAGTTCAACTGGGTAGTCAGCAGATCCATATGGATTCCTATAAGGAACACTGATCATACTTCATATAGAATAAACTCAGTTTGTTGTGCATTCAGAAGGTGTATTTGGGTGAAAAGGTAGAGGACTGTAAATGCATAATAAGCCATTTGTGCATGTCAGCAATCCATACAGAAAAATACATGTGGTCACTCTCTCAGACAGCTTTTGCTCTCAGGATCTCGTGGCTTTTCGCATTGTGTGAGGCTTGTTCCACCCCACGGTCAGGGCTGGGTGACAGCACTGCTGACACCCCAGAAAAGCACACTTGTAGTCCTATTGCCTTTATCTGAGGATAACTGTCTTCTCCAGGTTATGTACAGTTAGGATCTGTCCCTCTCTGTGTGTTGGGGTGAAAGGAAGATCAGAAAATCCTGCTGCTTGCAAAATTTTAATCCATTAAAGGCATAATACACAGTTTTCTTTTTCTTTCAGCTCAGAATGTGCTATGTCTAACACAGGCAAATAATAACTGTGTATCATTAATCATTAATAGGCCAGTAGCGAAATACAGAATCAACTTAATCCTTTTGGACATTGATGAGTGCACACTGCCACTTTAAATAATGGCATAAAAGGCATCATTGCTACCCAGTATGGATTTACCATAGTAAATGAGTTTGAGTTACTGTATATATTTTGTACTCCATACCCTGTTATCAATAATAGTCCTCATGCCTCACAAAGGGCAACATGAGCAGGAAAAGAATAATTGCCATTCTGCATGGAGGCAGTTTATTGATGAGGTGGACAGAAGTAATATTTTTAGCCTGCTGGGTGTCCATCTGTAAGCAGTTTCCTGGAGCTGCCACTTTTCCTTTCTCTGGAAACTGTTATGGCTTTTTCTGTCCAATGAAAATAATGAGATCCATCTATCAAACAGAGAACAAACAATAAACTCTATACCTTCCAATTAATTTGTTTTTCACCTCTGTTTACCAATGTGCATGCAGTTAACTATCCATCGTATTATATGCGTGTGAAGAGTACATTTCTCAAAAGGTTGAATCTATTAACCCTTTTGCTAGCAAAATATATCTGCATGCCCTCCAGCTAAACAGAAGACTTGAAAAAAAAAAAATCAATCCTTTTGAAGTGCCAGAACATAACAACATAGCGTGCTATAAAATCATACCATCCAATCTAAAGTCTGTATCCTCTGTTATGTTCATAACTTATAGTCCATAAAAAACCTTTTCATGGCAAAAAAAAAAATGTATTTCCGTCAAAATATGCAGTAGTGAGTCATTTCAGGATATAGTATGTTTACATTAAATGTAGAGATTCCTCAAAAATGCATGGAACTGGTACTTGAAGCTGGTGTGGCTTCTCACCACATTATAGTAATTTTGTCCTAGCTGTATTTCCCTCTCTTAGATGGTTTTCCACTGTTTTTTCACAGGGACTTTCAAAGGCTGTGGGATTGGCTGTACCACATGATGACCAAGCTATATACTCCTTTTGGCCAATGATGTGGTCATTGTGTTGTTTTTGTTGGTGTGTTGTTTGGTTTTGGGTTTATTTTCAGAACATTGCTCTGTTATGCAGCTTTGCTGTTGTCTGCAGTTTCCACTTGTATCATTTAGAAGCACTTGAATCTGGGTGTTATTCATCTCCTTGAACAGGTTTGTGTGCTATTTCCGTGTCTAAAACATGTGAGTTCAGTTTATCAGGACACAGATGGCACATCAAAAAAACCTAAGAAGCCAACTAGACAGAAACACTGGTTTGTCTACCACCACACAAGCGTACACACACACACAAAACAACTGAGGAAATCAGCTCCAAGGTGCCAATTTGTTCGCGCCTAAAAGCCTCGAACAATGAAGATGACTCAGAACAGTACAGTCATCCTTCTGAGACTATGTCTGAGGAAATTCTTAGTGCTAGAAAAGCTAGAAAAGGAGTCATGCTTTAGATCTTGGGAACCTGGCTGGCTGACTACAAATAATGTTCTATGAATGGCTTAAGCACTGTATTGTGCCCATTAGCCATTCTGAAATACATTAATATTCCACTGGGGAAGAACCTGCTTGCTTTGTAAAAAGGAGAGAAATCTGTTGTGAAGGAAAGGGTTAACAGGCTTCAGAAATTGTGTGGCAAGAGGAAAACAAGATGAGAAAGAAATAAAGCCAGGAAAAAAATGTCTATGTATTTCTCTATAAATCAAATCAATTTCTAGCTGCCCTAAGTTAAACAATTGGTAGATGACATTTTATGCAGACGAATCAATGTGTTCCCAATTATAGTTGCATATACAATATCTAACACACAGTCAGCATCTTAACTAGTATTTTTTGTTGAGCCGCTCTGAGCTCACCCACAAATATGTCATAGAGAGAAATTTGTACTTTCTGGGTGAGTGGGAAGATAGAAGGTAGAGAGGCAGATGTATAACCTGGAAAAACGTGTAGATTCATCTTTCTCTTAAAAATGGACGCATTCAGCATTGGCTATGCTGATCAGGATTGTTCTTTGCACCACAAGCCATCATCAGCATGATAGTAATTCAGAAATGAGCCCAGCCTCACTAAGAGATCATAAGTGTCCAACTGGTCCTGGCCTTACCTGTTGGAACTGGTACGTCTTGAAGGAAGGAATGTCTGATCTGGTGCTCTTCTGTTATTTCTGTCTTGATATTGGGCAGCCACATATACTCGGCTAGTATAAACTGGGACAGCTCCATTCAATTTAATGCTTTTCTTAATGATCTACATTTTAAAAAAATCTACAACAAAAAAAAAAAAAAAGAAAAAAAACAACCAAATGAAAAAAACAACCCTCTACAGCACAGAACATGTATTAGTCATGAATATGTTATTGAACATCTGATTTATGAAAAGTTCTCCTGCACTTCCTTGCGTTTTTGGCTTTTTTTCCTCCTGTCTGGTTGTATGGCTGTGGTTTTAACTTCCATCATTTACTAATGGATTGGTAACTACTGTCACTCTGCCTTTTTCTCTGAGCAACATAAAGCTGCTGTAACAGTCCTGGACCCCAATGTAGTTCATTCAGTCTGAATTTCAGCACAGTTCCTTTAAAAGGAAAAATCCATGTAAAATCCTTTCCAGTAGGTTCACACTTATTTCAGTAGGGCTGGAATTGTGTGATGATGTTGAGGTGTACATACCACTTCACTGTGGTATCTCCCATACATTGCAAGGTAGGTAATGTACCACAGAGGATTTTAACTATTGCTGGTTTTTTTGTAATATCTCTGTGGGTAAAGTTTGCTAGTAACACAAAGTACATGATTACTCTAGACTGGCAAAAGGCTATTAAGCTCACTAAGACTGCCATGGAGAGATTTATTTTCAAGCAATAGGTTTGGAGGTTCCAAGTACTCAAGTCCAAGCATTTCTGTGTCAAATGGGAGGATGTAATTTACTGAATTTGCTTGTATAAATTTTATATAATGTGTGAGTTCTCATAAAATGAAAGCTAGAAAATAAATGTTGATGGGACTCTTTTGCTCATATAAAAGACTACAGCTGAATTAGGTAAATCTTGTTGAAAATCTTGTTCAGAGGAGAAGGATTTTAAGACCCAATTGTTATCTGGAATAACTCTGAAGAGCTTTACTGAAGCCTACAGAAGATACATGAATTTATACTTTCCTGGAGTATGGACTACTTTTTATAAAGGCTTAGAATATAACCTGGTCAAATAAGAATTTGGCTAAAAGATATTTCTAGAAGATCAATCTGTTTCATATGGTCAGCCTCTTTAAAGACAAATTCGATTGTTTAACAATTCGATTCTCTTACTATTTGTAGTTCACTTCAGACCATGGGCCATGAAGTAATGACAGGAATTTTTTCTTGAGTTACTCTGAACTGACTGTGGTTGTCAGGATATTAAAGGGTTTATGGGACTTGATGACTTGATTTTACTCATGATTTTAAAATGGTGTTTTATATCCACTACTCAAGAGTCTGACTAAACTTGGATGCATCTACTGTTGAGATGTAAAATTGTGAGTACTAGATATACGTTGCCACAAAGAAAAGAACATTTAGTGTGATTTGGTTCTTTGGTTTTTGGGTTTTTTTTAAATTCAAGATAATTTAAAGAAATAGTGCTTAATAGGGCAGAAGTGCTTCACTGCTGCCTAGAAACAATGTGTAAAAGCACAGTCTTTGTGTAAGGGTTCTCTGAGGGGAGAAATGCATTAGTTTGAGGAATCGGTGGTTGTTTCTGCAAGATTATTATGGTAAAGGCTTTGCAGAGAATTTTAATATGTGTCACGTACTTTCCGAAAGGAGGCAAACTGTGATTAACAGGAATAGCTTGGTGTCTCCAAAACATGTTATGTTTTTTGTTTGCCTTTTTCCCCCAAGTGCTTCAAATATTTCATAATTGAATAATACGACTGATAAACTTCAGCAAGAGAATGTGTAAAAGGAAGGTTTTTAAACAGAATGCAGACCCTTCAAACTGTGCAGGAGATAAGCTTCCTGAACACAGTCCACTAAGGCACTTATGGATGCTGCTTTATACACCTAGCAGTTCCCTCACCTCGTGTTTCAGGTATGAAATCACTTGCATCAGGAGGACTACTTGGGTACTTAACTTTATTAACATGCTGAAGTTGTTTGCTAGATTGGGATAAGTTTAAGGAACCAAGCCCAAAAAAGTGCTTTAGGGAGAGTGTTGTCCACTTTGGGAGGGGGATGTGACCACATATTGATAATTTGTCTTTAGAATGAAGTAGAAATTTTCTGTGGATGCCACAGCAAGAATTTCTGTAGGAAAAAAGAGATCAAATGTTAAAAAATGGATATATGGATGTACCTACTATTTTTATTTTAGTTTGATCCTTTTATAGTTTTAATTAGTTACTCCAAAGGATACCTTAAAAATGTGTCATGGACGATCCTTAAGCAATATCTATCCACTGTTGCATGATTAATACATTTCTAAGCTAGAAGATTAGATGTGGTATTCAATGTGTGATGAACTGTGAATTGTCAAGAGAGAGCCTTTTAATATTAAAAATGCAAAAAAGAGCATAATTTTGTTATGAATAATATTCAGATCTGTTTCAGATAATATCATACCCCACAACACATGGTATATTAAGAAAAAAATAGAAGTACAACCATCTTCGGTGACCTTCTTTCTTTTCAAGTTTGTTTCTTGGAAATGGAAGATACTAATCTATTGGAGAAATGCTTTCATTGGAAAAATAGATTCTTCTATGAACATGGAATCTGATTCTTATCTCCCTTTTAGTGATGGTAATTGTGAAATGCTTCACCCAAGCGTGGACTGTGAAGAGACACTGGAGAGCCATGGTCCACAGCATATTGGCAGGAAACTGAGGAAATCTCGTGAAAACCACAATAATTAGATAGAATGTTTTGCTTAGTGAAGAAAAGCTTTCAACATTTCGTAAAAATATGTAGCTGTGTAGAAGGTATGAGTTTTAGGAGATGGGAAAAAGTTTAAGCATCAGATAAGATGGTAACAAGATAGGCATTGTATGATGGAAGAAAATCCATAAAGTGTCATGTTTTTGTAGTGTTTTGTAGTGCTTTGTGTTTCCATGTAGATTGATACCAATATGTCTGGGAAACAAAATCCAAAGTAGAGAGTACTTGTAAAGGAAAAAAAGTACTTTAAACCTATTGCTAACCCTGGTATTATGTATATGACTCAAGAAACCAGGTCAGTAATGGAATTAAGCATTATTACACACATACATCTACGTCCAGGTTTACATACTAAATCTCTTTTCAAACCACATAAAAAAATCATAAAGTGCAAATGCTCACAAAAGGATATGTGAACATATGTAAACATATGTAGAACCTGAAATTCACTCTTTGCTGATACAACTTCGTCAGGTAGACAAGCCCTGGCTAACTTTAGTAGATGTTAAAATGACATGGTGTGGGACAAGATTTGTAGCTGTAATTTCATCACCATTTAGGCAATAAAGGTTATTTCCAAATCAGTCCAAGCTGATACAGAATGGTTGGCTCGTTCTAAGAAAAAGTCACAGGAAAAATGACGCTGCTTAGCAGACAAGTGGTAAGTAAGAGGTCATAAATGCACAGACAAAGGAACATGTATTTTGTTAAGGACATTAGAAGCAGGAGGGCACGGAGAAGTGCTGGTTAACAGCTCTGCAGTGTCCTTACTTTTTGTACTTCATTGTTATATTTTGGAGTAGCCAAGGCTGCACCTTCCTGGTGATGATTCACAAGTATGTCAAAAGAAATTGGTCACAAGGAATGAAGAAAGTAAAGTGCTGTAAAAATCAGTCCCTAATGACAGTTTTCTGCCATACTTAAATGGTCAGAAGGTGCTACATGTTGCACATCTTTTAAAATTTTTCTTAGACATTAACAGCTAACCTAGGAATTAGGTTATTTTGAAGTTTACTTCTGTATTTCTGAAAGTGTTAGGGAAAAAATAAACAGGCCAAAATGTGATTTTTAATAAGAGGAGAGTTTAGTTATTGAGTAATGGAACTATGATGTATAAAAATTACCCTGTTCAGATTAATTTAAGGCAAGTGTATTTATCCAAATTACACTTGAAAAGAAATCATGATGTGAGTATGACCAATAGTTGCTGCAATAATTTCTGTCAAGGAGAGCAGAACCAAAACTATTCTGTACTTAAAGTTGAAAACACAAGTGCATAGCTTCCTGTGAGGGAGATCAGGTCTAGTTTCTGCAGCTATTGTCTACAGGTGTTAAAATAAACAGTGCTTGGTTTACATGCATAATATTTGTATTCTTGAAAGAACATATAAATCAAATTTTTCCTTTGAAGGTGTTAAACTTGGCCACTTGGTTAACAAAAGCGAATGCCCCTGCTATTCCCAGCAAGGCTCGGGCTCCTGCTAGTCACCTCTTAAAGTAATTAGAGTAATTTCTCACATTTTCAACTGAGACCTCATCTGAGATGAATTTCTCCTTGCAACATCCCTGTTGAGATCTGGTGATCCAGACCTGAGTTTACACCCAAATCATTTTAAGTGTTGTTGATCTGCAGGAGCCCTGAGAGACTAATCCTCTCTTCCTGCATAGAGGAATCACACTGCTTTTCTTGCCTGTTAGGTTTTATGCATGAGAAATAGGGCGAATTTTACCCATAGGGTTTCCCTTTTTACTTTTCAGAAAAGATGAAAACTTGTTACTGAGCATATTTTAAAGTCATTCTTGTGTCCTTTTTCTAAGGTAGGTTTTTCTGTACAAAGCAAGGGGTAATAAAAATTTTATTTTGAAAGAATGAATGCTATAGATGTGAAACGGTGCCAATAATGTCAGTATTGTGTTACAGGGTTTTGAAAAATGGAATAATATACTCAAAGCAATTAACAAACATCAGATTTTCATTCTAGATGCTGAATGTGATTAGAAACTGTAAATGAATAATTCTTCATTCCAGCTGTTCTGGGAGCAGGTTTTCATGCACCATAGCCATACTAAGCATAACTTTACTGCTATTTGTTTGCACAGCCCATCAAAACAGCATTTTGATTAATAGGCCTTACTCTGTTAGAGAATCACACAGTTATAAACTATGGGTCTCTTTATTAAAACAGAGAAGTCTAAATCTGTAATGTATCATAACAGCTCTAGCGATTCTGTTTGATTCAAAAAAAAGTCTTTGGACAAAATTCTTATTAAGGTTCTATTTAGCAATAATGTTTCAAGGTGCATTTTGGTACTTTGTTTCATGGAATAGACAGTTTTTATGTGTACAGTTTGCAGTGGTAATTGCAGCAGGAGCTAAAGTTTATTGCCTTCCAATTCTCTAGCGTAGTGTGTTTTCACTCATTTAAAAGTGGTTGGTTTATTGTTTGGGGTTTTTTGTTTTGTTTTCTTTTATAGCAGTTTCAAAACCCTGGTAAAAGAAAAAAGAAAATCTTCTGGCATGATGGAGATCTTTTCATGGTGGAGAATCTCTGCTGACAGTACACGAAGAAACTGTTTTTATTAGGAAAGTGAGGAATGTAGCAGTCTTACCAAAAAAAAAAAAACTTAAAAAAAAAAAAAAAAAAAAAAAGAAAGAAAATCATGGACAAGCTCTTGGCATTGCCTGAAATACTTCAGGTTTTAGTGCTAATCTATTGGGAACCCTTTTCAATTAATCACTAGTCACACCCAAGTGATAAAGTCATGGTAGTTTTTTGTGCTGTTTTCCTTCCTGTTGATTATGTGATCCTTAAACTACCAAAAACTATATTCCCCATTTAAAGTCAGTTTGGAGATGGGAATTAAAGGTTTTACGCAGAATTTTTCTCCATGTACTTTTTCTTCATGTTAACTGTATGAAAGAGCTTTTGTGTGAATGTGCTTCTAGGGCTTTAATCATTCATGTGTGTGCTTGGAAGCAGCAGCCTCTCACTTGATCATGTATTATCCAAGTGACATTAAGTAATTTCCATATTAACTTTTCCATTTGCTTACGATAGTTTTACGAATGACTGTTGTGTTGATTCTCCCCTACTCCTTCCTTCCCTTCTCCCAACCCTTGTTTTCTTTATACACAGAGGTTAGCTGAGAGCCTGCCTCCTAACACACTTGTGCTCCTCCTAGAAAGTTAGGGCTTCCCTTGTCATGGAAGCTAAAATTTTATGCCATTAACTATTTCTACTCATTGATAGATGCAATGAGTAGAGAGTTGCAAATGTGTCGGGATATCTGCATCCCTTTGTGCTTTGTACTAGGTCTTTATTCTGTTGTTCCCTTTGTTATCTGTTGCATCACTGCAAATAGAAAAGACGTACCATACAAATGGAAAAAAACTTCTTCAGATGTGTAAAGTCATAGAAAAAAGGGTGATTGATGCTCATCTAGTCAATCATTCTATCCCTGGAAATCATCATATCTTAATCCATCTTACTTGCAAGATCTTGAAAGCCTCTGATGTTGGAGACTATATAACATTTCTAGGCAATCTGTTACAGTACTTCCGCGTGTTTGTCAGTAGGACATACACACATGTAACTATATACATATGAGTATGATCATACATCCAGGCAACTTAAAACTCATTCACAGCATTTAAAGGCCCCCTTGCTACTTGTCTGCAGTGGATTGAGAGAGCAGTTAATTCTCCTGACTGATACAGCCTTTTTACATGTGTAAATCTGTTATACCTTCAATTGACATCTTATGTACTGGCCAGCCCCTCTCCTTCATATAATTTTATCGCAAAGACGGAAACACCAGGGGATATTAGTTTCAAATTGTGAGGTTTGTTTTAATTACTGTTTAATTACTATTATCACAAAGCTGGGAGGAGTTGCCAATCCCCCAGAGGGCTGTGCAGGTCTTCAGAAGGATCTTGACAGGTTGGACAGATGAGCAGAGAAGAACTGTTTGAAATTCAGTAAAGGCAAGTGTGGGGTCCTGCCCCTTAGGATGAATAATCCCAGGCACCAGTACAGGTCTGACCTCCTGGAAAGCAGCTCTGGAGAGAAGTACCTGGGAGTCCTGAGACAGCAAGCTGTCCATGAACCAGCAGTGTGCCTTTTTGGCCAAGAAGGCCAATGGTATCCTGGGGTGCACTGAAAGAGCATTCCCAGCAGGTTGAGGGAGGTGATCTTGCCCCTCTACTCAGCCCTGGAAGAGCTTGCCCCAAGAGATTTTGGAGTCTCTGTCTCCACAACTGGAGATATTCAGGAACTGCCTGGACACAATCCTGTGCAATGAGCTCTAGAATGACCCTGCTTGAGCAGGGAGGTTGGACCAAATGAACCCACAGTGGTTCCTTCCAATCTGACCCATTCTGTGATTATTTTAGTACTCATTCTCTAAAAGCAGTGCTATGTTATAATAATTTGGTTATTATGAAAGTATTGACAAGCTAATTGTAAAATTTGACTTCAGAAGCAACAATGTACAGGTTAATCTCACTGATCAACAATCTTGGGGTTCCTTTAAGAGATTCTGCTTGACTTGGTTATTGTAATTATATTTGCAAAAATTAGAATTTTAGCACAGAGAATAATGATGTGTTTCTTGGCGTTTATTTATGCATACACACATACATACAATATGGCTTATATTGCTTCATTTTCATACTGAGTTGGACAATTAGTGAGTCTGAAAAGAGAGAAGTAAAATCTATGTGCTCCTTTCTCCAAAAGTAATTTATATTATTAAATGCTGGCTCCTTGTTCCAGTGGTGTCTTGAGTGAGTGCAGCAGATGAGGCACCAGGCACTTTATGGACGTGGGGTTTCTGAGCTCATTTACAGCACCTGGTTTCCTTATCAGGCCCCTGTTCCTCCTGGACTTCCCAGCTCTCCTGTGTGTGGGAGCCAACAGCGCCAGTCAGAGTGAGGGGGTTTCAGTGGTGCTGGGGAACCATGTCTGGGAGATGGAGGAACATAGCACAGGCACATCGCTGCTGTGTTTGAACACCTCAGCACCCACCTTCCCCCAGATGACATCCTCTCACTGTATGAAGAATTATTCTTTAGAGGCTTGCCTTTCTTATGCTAATCAACAGAGCTGATGTTATATTCTCCCCTTTTTGCTTTTATCATCATCCACTTAGCTTATTTTCCTCTGGCATCAAACTCTCTCCAGTTTTAATTCTTCTCTCACACAGATAAATCGAAAGCTGCAATTATTTACAGCGTGAGAGGAGGAGGGAGGAAACACATTAATTTATAAATCATTTTAAATTTACTATTCATTAAAGGTGGAGTATGAAGAGCTCTGGCCTCCATCCATTCAGCATGGCCAGAAAACAACAGACCTGTTTAGTCAGAAGCAGTGCCAACTATTCCAATCTCTTACAGCAGCCTTGTTCTGCAGGCACCACCTAAAAGATGAGGTCTGCTTTTCCCTGACCCTGCACAGTTTGTGGCTTTGCTGCTGGGAAAGTCAATATCCCTTCTAGTTCTTACACTTAGGCTTTTTTCTTTCTAGGGGACTGGATCGTGACTGTCAGTTTGTTTTGCCTCGATCAGAGAATCAGTGTTGCTTTTGGGAGTGGTAGTCTGGGGAGTGGTGGCCAGGAGGCAGACGTTGTGATATTTTTTATAGGGTATTGAGACTACCAGTGGGGGTGTTCAGTGGGACTGGGTGGTGGGGGGAAGAAATTAGAACATGTTCTTAAACTATATGCCATCAAATTATAGAAGACCAGATGAGCAATTTTCTGAGATAAGCAATGTGTAATGAACATGTGTGGAAGGGAGAACATATGAGTACTACCAAAGCTGTGGTTAAGATATGAACCAAGGAGCACCGTGGTAGGAATGGTTGCTGAAAATATTTGTTAATAGCAGATGGAAGAATTGCTTCAAAATTACAAGTGGGCAAATTTCCTTGTATTGGGTTTGTGTGGCAAGGCTTCAGTAGTGGGAGGGCTACGGGGTTGGATTCTGTGAGAAGCTGCCAGAAGCTTCTCCTGTGATTGACAGAGACAATACCAAGCTCCAAGATGGACCCACTGCTGGTCAAGACTCAGCAACAGCTAGAGTTCTTCAGCGTCAGGGAAGAAGGAGGGGAAGGAGGTGCTCCAGACACCAGAGCAGGAATTGTCCTTCCACCTGTGGTGCAGACCATGGTGAGTCACCTGTTCCTCTGCAGCCCATGGAGGCCTGTGGGGGAGCAGAGATCCACCTGCAGCCCCTGGAGGACCCCACCCCAGATCAAGTGGATGCTCAAAGAAGGCTGTGACCCAGGAGAAGTCCATGGGTCAGGATCTGTGGGCCCATGGAGAGAGGACTCCACACTGGAGCAGGTTTGCTGGCAGGACTTGTGACCCGATGAGGAACCTACACTGGAGCAGTTTGTGACAAACTGCAGCCTGTGGAAGTGACTCACACTGAAGAAGCTGGTGGAGGACTGCCTCATCTATTAGGGACCCCATGCTGGAGTGAGCAAAGCATGTGAGGAATCCTCCCACTAAAGAGGAAGGAGTGCCAGAGACAACACGTGATAAACTGACTGCAGCCCCCATTCCCATCCCCCTGCATGGCTGGTGGGGAGGAGGTATTGAATCAGCAGTGAGGCTGAGCCTATGAAGAAGGAAGGGGTGGAGGCAAGGTGTTTTATGATTTAGTTTTTATTTTTCATTTTCCTACTCAGGTTTGATTGGTAACAAATTAATTTCCCGTAGCTGAGTCTGTTTTGCCCGTGATGGTAACTGCTGAGTGATCTTTCCCTGTTCTTATCTTGCTGTGTGAACCTTTCTTTATACTTTCCTCTCTCTTGTCCAGCTGAGGAGGGCAATGATAAGCAACTTTGCTGTTCACCTGGCATCCAGCTGGGGTAAACCCATCACAGTCCTGTAATATATGGAATAAAATTAGGAGTATATAGTTTGCATGTGTAAGGAGCATAGGTGGATTGAAGTGAACAGCTATTTTCACATAAATCCCAGAAGACATTAAGAAATACATAGCAGAAATAATCATCAGCCTTGGCATATGCAGTATGTTTATATCTAGATACTTTTGTGGGCTTGTGCAAAAGATCGAAGACAGGCATGCCACTTTGAGAGAAAATGCAAGGAGCCTGTTCCCTTTTGGCAGCTTTCTTAGGCTGGGTCCTGGTTCTGGCAGCAGCTGGTGGCAGTGGCAGGGAGATGTCTGCCAGCCCCACACCCCTGTGTGAGCACATGCTGTCTAGTCAAATTGCAACCTCGAAACACGAAAATGCATGATAACAGCTCTTTACTGTTACTCATGCTGGTGATCACTGTGACACTCTGGTTCCTTCTTCCCTCCTTTAGGTCTATGCCAAAATGTGTTTTAACTATTGTATTTGCTTTGGGGAGTCTCTTCTGTGGCAGTACGCCAGAAGCTAGCCTACCAATGCCTATCCAGTTTTCCAGGCCCTTTCTTAAATGATTCTTCTCTGTCCCAGCCTTTCATGTGGATGATGGTGAGGGATGGCCAGGGCCGTTCTCTGTAGCAGTTAAAGCTAATTTTCAAATTACTTGGTTTTGCAACATTTCATCTCTAAAGAAGCTTAGAAATTAATACAGGGACAGGTGCAGTCTTCTAAATTCAGCTGTGTTCACTGCAGACAATACCCCCCAACTGCTGGCTGATATTGAGTGCCTAACTTTTACCACCCTTGGAGCTCTACAGTTTAAAATTAGCTGTGCTGGTTCATTTGTGTCTGCTGATAAAGTAAATGAGGCGTGCTGGTGAGACTTCTCCCTGCAGAGTTGTGAGCTGCATAAAGGACCTCTAGAGAGGAGATAAACATGCAAGAACACCTTCTCCCTCTTTAGTCCACATGCACTTACGGTCTCCCACTCAGACGTGGCTCTTGGTAAGCAGGCAGTTCTTGTTGAATAACTGAGGGGTGCTACACATTTGTGCCATGTGGTTCTGAAACTGGTCCTTTTTGTGCTGCCTAGAAGGTGTGTAGAAGCCTTTGGGAAAAGCAGTGTAAAATGGGGATCGTCTCGATGCTGAGACATACTGGTACCACTCTCACTGAATCAGTACTATGAAAATGAATTTCTGTGGTATATTCATTACAAGAGCCTACTTTGCAACTGTACTTTAATAACTGTTCTGCTCTCTCCCCATCAGCAAGAACAAAATATGTAAATAATGCTCTGGAAAATGCAGCAGTGGATTCTCTGGGAGTTTTAAGCCTAGATATCTGGTGCAGGAAGAGAGCTTTGCAACTCAAATAGTGCACCACGCTTTTCTAGATGGGTCCCTGTAGTGTCATAATAGGAAAAGAATGACCTGCAGTGGACAGCAGGGGTTTTCCATGAGGTTTAAGTACTGCAACCTGTAACTACTGGTATTTTTAGAATGCTGTTGACCTCGGTGAGAACATTTCCATGCCTTAAGTACAGAATGCTACTAAATATTTTGCAAGAGAAAAAGGGTAGTATGGTCAGCATCCAGCAGTTTCAAATCTTGGGTCAGTACTAATATTATACAAATCCTTTTGTATGTTTGAGTATTTTGAGTTCCAGACTATTTCTTTGTGGATATGAACAGGAAGAATTTTTCAGCCTATATTTTGGGAATTGTGTATTTGTTTTAATAACATGAATGCTGAGGTGCAAAAAACCCTCATTTGGAAATAAGTGAGTAAACTGTTGGGGGAAGTCAGAGTATTTTCTTAATTAAAGTGAGGTTTTATGGTGCAAACATGTAGTTAATAAGCAGCTAATTCTCAGCTGATAAGATGAGAATTTCTATAGAAAAATGTGCATTAGAGGGTGTATTAGACTGTGGTTTTGCAGCATCTTATTTTAAAACTGAATTGCTAATGCTGGTCATCTTATAAATGCTGTTAGAGAATTGGTGTCAAAGTATTATTATTACTATTTTCTTTCTTTTAGATTTTAGGCAATCTAAATAGAACAAATTATCAGCCGTAGTCCCCATTAGAGACCGTGAAAGTGGGGGAGGTGACTAATTTCACGTACTGAGTGGGCTTTAAAAGTTACTATATTAGTTCTCATTTTAGCTAGTTTATTTAGACCTGGAACTTATTTATGCCAACACACATAATTGATCTTGTAAGTGTGTAGTACCTCAGGACCAAAAGCTGGAATGTTCTTTTCCATTGTAAGGAAAGGACTTCCTATGGTTTTATATAAAATATGAAAATCTGGTAAGATGACAAATGTGAATATATTGTATTTTATAACTAGTTTTACTGGAAACATCAGTTGTATGGAAGTGTACTGACAGAAACCACTGCCTGTGCTGATAGAAAGCACATTATAAATTTTTGAAATGTCATGAAATTCATAGCAGAAATCTAATTGACAGCCTACAGCAGAAACTTCAGTTTTAAAACATCGAACTATAAATTCTGAAGAAAATTAATTTACATGGGAACAAAATTGTTTACTGCAGGAACTAATACAGAGAGGGTGTCTTACAAGATTTGCCTATTACTGCCAGTTTTTTTATCAGTTCTACATTCAGTTTCCACAGACTGACCATAGATAAGTGCAAATAGTATATTTTCGCCATCCAAAACTACCTGAGTTTTAAAATAAATCATTGGAAAGAAACCACGTTTTTAAAGGTGATATTTTAATCATGTTCTCTAAAGGTTTTGTTAAATCAGGACTTTTAACGTACCATTTTGCTTATGCAGGCAAAACCAACAAATATCTTCCAGAGTGGATGTTAGCCATTAAAACTGATTTAATACAACAATTCAAAACTACTTAAGGGGCAGGTGGAGCTTCTGTCTCCCACTGCCTCAATCTTACACCTTGTGGACTTCCCTTGTTTGCTCTGGAACTTGTCTTTGGCTTTACTGGGTGCAATTCAGCTCACTAACTTTTTTCAGTTTTTCTGTTCAGTATAATTACTAGATGATCTTTAAAGTTTTGTTTCAATGCAAACTATTCTGTGATCCTATGAAATTCTGAATTTTAAGAAGCTGTATTTTGGGGCGTTGCCTTTACTTGTTCCCTCTACCTTTATTCTTTTACCCTTTCTTTGCTACTACTGTACAGGTGCCTAACTGTAAGTGCTGCTGTCTGCAGTGCAACTCCTTGGTCTTCTGAAGCATCTCCAAATTTGAGGCACCAACCTATATTCCTTCTGTAGGCTTCCTTGACCTACTGTTGCTGTTGTGTCCCTTGAGCTGCTGTGTTTTTAATCTGATGAGCATAAATAGCATTTGGAAGAGCATCTCTGAGTTTTGAGACTCATTCCTGAGGAACATAAGCTTTGTGTAATACCCCTTTTCACTGAAGGGTTTCGTGAGACACTGATCTGGCACTAGCTCACACGTTGCTCAGCTGACTGAATGAGTGGTTGCCAACAGAAGAAAGAAATTTCTCTTCCCAGTCTTGTCTGAGCTGTCCTACCCAGTGGGCTGTGCAGGTCCCAAAGGAAAAGCAGCAGAAATTGCCTGAGGAAATGTGGCAAGTTTTGAGGGTAGATGGACACATAGAATTCAAGCACTTTATTAAAAAATAATAGATAAAAGCAAGTCTCAGTAAACAACATAATCTGTTGAGGTATAAGTGTATAAGGAGTAGAGTGGGGACAAAAAGGCAGGTGAAAACCAGTCACAGAAGGTTTCCATGATATAGAGCCATTAGCTCAACTTCAGGAGACACTACAGCTACACTACAGAGGATCTCTGTGCTCTTGCATCGCCAAAGCAGCATTTTGCAAGGTAGAGTACTCACTATAGCAGGAGGCAAAGTCCAAGAAACAGCAAAAAAAGAAAATCCTGCAAATTAAATCTTTCCTCTATGTTTACCACTCTGATGCATTCATAATAATATTTTTTTTCAGTGTTTGCAGATACTCACTCTCCAGTCTTCCTATTTATGCCTCATGTGCCCTGTCTGTACAATGCTCTCTGTGTAGAACTTCAAGTACTAAAAAGACATTCCCTTTGGTTATCTTTTCCGAATATCTCACTAGCTATGGGGACTTATTTTAGTAAAAGTATGAAGAAATAGCTGGGAGTATTTGTATGCTCATTTTACATTCCTCTTAACTCTATTTCCTCTTTTTAAAAAAAATTATGATGATCATCTGCTGCTTTAAGCTCATTCACATAGCCAAAATTTATATGGATTGTGCTGTCCCACTGCTAATATTTTTCTTACTTGAAAATGTAACCATTCTGGTGAATCATGTCCACTTTTCTATCTTGGGAGACAGTGGAGCACAAGATATTTTGAAATTTGGGGAATGAAATAAAGGCAACAGAGACCCTTGAAATCGAGGGGAAATTCAGAAATAAAAACAGAGTTGGCATTTTTATTTTATATGCATATACATACATTTCTGTGTGCATGTACATGTGTGTTTACACATATACACAAATTTTTAAAAGTTATAGACACGAGCACCGTACATGTAGACACGGGACTGCTAATTTGTGACAAACCTTAATGACCTGACACACTCAGCAGCTCTGAATATAACCTCCAAATCACACGGGCTTACTTTCTGACCTTATTCTTCAAGTAAAACAAAGAAAAGCATGTTTAGAGTAGAAGGCTACTGTTTTCGAAGGAGCTTTGGATGAGCAGTACCTCTGAAATTTAGAGACTGGAATAACTTATGCTTTTCTAATGATAGATTTGAACTAGTTTAGTTTAGGTATTTGAATTGGAATATTTGTCTTAGTCTTCCTTTATCTCTCCAAGATATATGCTAGCACATTTTTCAATTAAAAAGAAAGACTCTTGGGCTGAGTTGCTTAATTTCAGTGCAAATTTTTATTCTGAAATTTTAAGCCGCCAAAAATAGCAAGGGGAAAGATTATAACTATCTGACACTACCTTATCTGTATAGCTGAGAACAGCATCACTACAATAAAAGAAGATAGCAATGTCTCCCATTGATTGTTGTTTGATGAATGTAAAGCAATTTACTGGAATGCAATTAGCATTTGCAATCGCATTACCGTGGGGAATTTTTTTATGCTGGCTCTGAATTGAAAAATCTATACGTTTTCTGTCCATGAGTCACTTTTTAGGAAGCTTTCTTTCTTGTTTCCTTTTTTTTTTTCCTTTGGGTTTTTCTTTTTTTTCCCCCATGTTTCAGAGCTATAATTTGTGAAATGCTGAAAGGAAGTAAACCTAGAATTTTTATGTTTAAAATATGCCGAAGGACAAATTGTACAGTATATCTACTGCAGTAGATGCCTTGGATTAAAATTTGTAAGGCTGTGCATTGCTGTGGAATTAGTTTTTCAGGGGTCTTATAGGAAGAAATACATCTCTTGGAAAACAAATGGCTTCTGAATAGGAATATCTTAGCAACCTTGAAATAATTTTATAAATGTATGAATTAAGAAGCTTGAAGTACAAATATTAAATAAGCAAAGCAGTGTGCTGTAACAATAAGACTCATGTACGATGATGGAGTAACAATAGTGCTAAAAGTAACAGTGGTACCTTTTAATAAACATTCAGATCGCCAACAAGAAATGTGCATGCATGCAAGTGCTCAGTTAAACACAGTGTTCTGTCTGCACTTCAAATGGGTGTAGATTTAATTATTTTTACATCACAGAAAGCATGCAGAGGTTTTAGAAAAAAAACCACACAAATGTGTTGATTCACAGTTTGGATTTTCTGTGGACATGTAAGTGAATGATTGTCAGTGCTACAGGAGAAATCAATCCCAGCTGATATGGCGAGAGTATCAATGAAAAATGTATGTGTGCTGAAGGGGGTAGTCAACATCCTGATGATGTTGACACATGGATATGATAGCAAATATGGTCAGTACAGTGCTTTTTAATGATTTATGTGTGTTATGGACCAAGTGCTGCTATCCTAACTCAAAGACAACCGTAGGGAATTATTTCTATAGAGATCTCTTTGGGAATGTCTGTTGTTTTAAAAACACACTTATTTTTAACACTATCAGCTAAAGTTGTCTTCCTGTAATGGTATAGAGTGTACCTTAAGCACTTTAGGAGAAGCTTCCCTCTTATGTGTTTGACCTTAGAGGTCTTACAAGGTTCCATTGTCTATTGCATCTTGTATACCTTAATCTGTGTGAGGTCTAGAAGGAATTGCTACTGAATTCCTGCAGACTATACTAGCTTTACCAGTGAGACATTGTCTTATGAGCTTTCTAAGAATTTTTTTTTATTTTTAAATTAAAACCTTGAAAGAAAGCAGAAACTTCTTTGTTCCTATTCCTGTTATGTCTTTATACATATAATAAAATGCTAGACCCTGTCAGTTCTTTTTTTCCACTGAAAACTTCCTTCAATTTTAATGGGTACAATGTTGTTTTTAAATGAGGTTGGCATTAATATTTTAGTGGAGTTGGAATTGTTTGTGTGCCCTGTCGCTACTTTGCTTAGGAAAAAAAAGTTGTTATCCCCATTTATCCACATTCACTGCTGTGGTCAGGCTGTGCACTGGCACATCTGCCATCTTAAGGAGAGGCTGGAGGTTTTGGGACACATCTTGTGCTTGTAATAAGCAAAGTATTGCATTTCCACGCTTCACAGGGGTGGCAATGCAGTGCCCACTTCCTTCAGATTTAGCTCTGCTGCACTTTCATTTAGCATCAATAATCAGTTAATTACTTCGTATTTTCACATTTTGTCCTTGAGGAAAAAGACTAGATACTTTTGCCACGTTGACACTACCTCAAGTTTTCTGTTATTTTTATGAAGACCTAAATCGACCAGTATGAAGTGCAAGATGCAAGGAATGAGATAAAATTTTGACTGTATAAACCGAAGTCTTAATCATGTTCTAAAAATAATTAAAATATAGATTTTCTGGCTGAAATATCAGAG
Organism: Ifrita kowaldi; assembly: GCA_013398055.1. Lineage (NCBI taxonomy): Eukaryota > Metazoa > Chordata > Aves > Passeriformes > Cinclosomatidae > Ifrita > Ifrita kowaldi. The sequence continues at coordinate 99,178 of VZRS01009391.1, forward strand.
ACCTATTGTTGCTAAATTTCAAGGCTGGGTATGTTCTTAAGATAATTATTAATTTTCCTGAGGAGGGAGATTTGTATTCTTTATATATAAACTTCAGAAGTTAGCCTCTTTATGCCTCTCCTCTTCTGTACTGCAGTCTTCTTCAGATTGCATTGCTGTACCCTTGATTGGCTATCCAAAGAGTGCTAAGGCTAAAAGCAGATAGTGGCTTTGTCCAGTATGGGGCAAAATGTTGCTCTTAAGTGTCGTTTTGCGTTTGTAAGGCTAGTCTGGCACCTTGGAATATATTCATCTAAATTCTGTCAGTATTCATCTGCCGTTCTTCTGGAACACAAATATTTCCTGGGCTTTAGCGGAGTTCAGTGTTTGATCAAGAAACTGCTGAGACTGCACTGTGTGTAATGCTGGTAATTTAGTGCTGGGTGGTATCTACCCAGTGTCCAGACTGGGGAAGATGCTATGCCACTGTTTTTGGTGTTTATAAGCGGTGACATATTGTGACAAGAGTGTTCCAGGCAGCTGTTGAAGTTACTCTGCTCCTGTGGGATGAATGCCTCCTGGTTCCTAATAACTTTGACTTAAAAGGAACCAGTGCACCACAGGAGATAGGAGCCACTGTTTATTGTGATATTGATTATTTGATAACTGTTGTCTTGTTTCTGTAAAGGCAGCAGTTCCTGTTCCATGAAAGGATGGGACTTGTGGCTTCACACAGAGCCTTCTCACTGGGGCAAAGGCTGATCTCTCACACTGTGAGCAAGTTGGCTGATATTTTGGGAGCCTCTGGCTGTCTTGAAGGAAGTCAGTTATCAGTGGAAGTCCAGAGCCATTGTTTCACATGGAGGCAAGAGTATAAAGATCATATGGGAGGGAATATGACAGGCAATTGCTCCTGTGCATGTAGGAGGAAGGAGATCCTTCATGGTAGAATTTATGTGACTCCAGGAGCTCATAAAATGTCTTCCCACTTCCATACGAGGCAGGCATCCTAACTTATGAGGTTTAGTGCCGCTTTCCTTCCACCCATCCCATGCTCTTGAATCATTGTGTACAAGGATCCTTTTGACTTTTTTCGTTTTAAATCTTTTTAAGGACCTTTGCTAGAGGTTAAAGGGTGAGAGCTTGCAATGTCCTTGTAAGAAAGTAAGTGTGGGCTGAGACAAGGGAAGCCCTGTGCAGTGTTTTGATTTAATTTTGACTCTGGTTTTAAAATCATTGGAAATTACTCAGAGGAAAGAACGGATTTTGGAGATCTTACCCCTCTCTACGAACTACTGTATACTGTTCAAGCCAGGGAAGGTTATTATACAAGCAATTACCAGACCAGAAGTATTTAATGTGAAAGTTGGAGGACTTTCATTCAGGCTAAGTGATAAGTGCTCAAAACATACCAGCGAGTTTGAGTGTTTTAAGAAAAGATTGCAGCTAGCGACGTTGGATTTGATAAATATGCGAGCAAGACATTTAAAATATAGTTGGAAGATTATGAATTGCTTACCTTACTGGGGTTAAAAGACCAAGTTTTGTGTATTTTCACCGGTGCAAATGGTAGTAGACAGGAGGAATAGTCATAATAGGTTACAGCTCCTTACAAATGGTAAACTGAAAACATTTAAACATGCTTCTAAAGCAGATTCTGAAAAAAAGGAGGTAGCCCAGCCCCTCTAAAAGCATGTTATTATCTCTGTGGAAACTGGGATTCATTTATAAAATAAATAAACAAACTGCTGCACAGATTGGCATTACCCATCAGGAGGACAGAGCAAACATTAGCAGTTCAACTCGTTGAATCAAATGTGCAATTTTAAAAAGGAACACTGAGATAGAGATCATGGGGGCTTCAGTCACAGCATTTTGTCCATAATTGAGTCTTGGGAGTAACTTGGAAGGGAAATCTGAGCTCCATCTGTGAAAAGTCATGCATAACTTGACATCTTATTTGTCTTTTTTCCTGATAATGAACTTTACAGCTATCAAGAACAGAGCAAGAGGCCAAAGAACCACCTTAGGATTTATTAATTAAAAGTCCTGAATGGAAGCAGTAAGTGCAGTTCATTTCAGAAGTACATTCACACCCTGTGCATGCTTCCTCTCTTTCTGACAACTATGTTTTCTGTAGTGCTATTTGAATTACAAAAATACAGTGTTAATTCATAGATGAAACATAATTCTAGAAACTTGGCATTAACACATTTGAAAGATACAAAGCAGAATAGTAACATGAATAGTAACATAAAATGGAGAACAAAGTGGAGGCAGGAAAGTGGTGTCCTTTAAAACCAGTGTGTGCTAAAGTCACATCAGAAACTGAAGCAGCAGGAGATTTTCTCAAGGGGAGAAGTATCTCAAAGTGTCTTTTATGAACGAGGTGAATGAAATAATGGCCACAGTTGAAGAAATTAGGCCATGAATGTAGAAATTAACATATTCAAGTTAATTATCCAAACATGTGAGGAGAAACCTGGAAACAAGAAACTGGACTTTTTAAGGAGATGCTGATGAAACACATTCAGAGTTGGAGAAAAAAGACCAGGCCTGCTGTTACTGTGGAAAGAGGACCTCGAAAGAACTGTTCTGAAGGGGAATGCCAATGCCTCAGAATCTGAGTCATGCTGAGTGCCGTGCAAAGAAAATTGCTAGGTAGAGGGACATATCTGACATTTAAGTTATAAGGAATAGTATGTACTTAGCTGTTGAATAAGAAGTAAATTATAGATAGGCAAGATCTCAAATGATTGATAAAATGGTAGTTTCCTGTTGATTTTTTGAGAATTCTTATTAGAGCATATATTCTTTATGAAGGATGGACAGAAGTCATCTTTTGTTTAGAAACAATGACCGTGTGACCATTTCTGTGGTACACATTAAAGGAGGTTAGAAGGTTAGATATCCAAAGCTGCCTTAAGGACAGGGAAGTTAGGAGTGGCCCTCTGGGAAGACTTGTCTTCCTAATCTGCTTTGTGTTCCCCAAATTCACATCTCTATTGCATCATTTTATATTCCATCTAAAGAGCCTGCTGTAGTGTGAACAAGGTGAAAAACAGCTGCTCACTTGGTACTGGTAACGCTAGTAATTTTTACAGTGTTTCCCAGCTGTGGTTTATCTTCTGTGCTTCCTTTTTGCTGCTTTTGGAAAGATATACAAAGAATATCGAACTGTTTGTCAGAGAATGAACTGCAGCTAAAAAGTGTTAACAGCTTGATTTAGGAAGGCTGAAATTTCTGCATGTAAGTTACACTGACAAATGTCACTCCTAACTCCCCAGTTCTTCAGCATTTACTGCCAAAATAACCTGCTAACCTATGTTTTCACTTATGCAAGGTTGAATGTTATAACATCCTAGTGGGTAGAAGAATTACTTTGTCTCCAACTTCGATAGTATATTTGGTTTGCACAGCCAGGCTTTGGTAGCCAGGGGGCTACAAGGGTGGCTTCTGTGAGAATCTCCTAAGAGTTTCTCTGTCTGACAGAGGCAATGCCAGCTGGCTTCAAGGTGCAGCTGCCAATGCCGACCCCAACATCTGAGGTGGTTGTGCCTCGGGGGAAAAACATTACAGAGGTGGGAAGAGTTATTGTATGGCAGCATGGGCAGTTGGAGAGAGGACAGACGATACGTGAGAGGAACAACCCCTCAGATCCTTCGGTCAGTGATAAAGGACGAGAAGTAAGCACACCAGGCACCAGAGCAGAGATTCCCCTGCAGGCCCTGGTGCCGCCCCTGGTGAAGCAGCTGTGCCCCTGCGGAGGTCCATGGGGGAGCAGAGATCCACCAGCAGCCCCTGGAGGACCCACGGCAGAGCAGGTGGGTGCCCAAAGGAGGCTGTGCCCTGTGGGAAGCCTGTGCTGGAACAGGCTCCTGGCAGGATCTGTGGACCCATGGAGAGAGGAGCCCACACCAGAGCAGGTTTGCTGGCAGGACTTGTGACCCTGTGGGAGACACCCGCTGGAGCAGCCTGCTCCTGAAGGACTGCGCCCTGTGGAATGGACCCAAGCTGCAGCAGTCTGTGAATGGCTGCAGCCTGTGGGAAGGACTCACACTGAAGAAGTTGGTGAGGGATTGTCTCCTGTGGGAGGGAACCCATGCAGGAGCAGGGAAAGCATGTGAAGAGTCCTCCCTCTGTGGAGGAAGGAGCAGCAAAGATAATGCATGATGAACTGGCCACAACCCTCACTACCCAAAAGAGAAGGATACACACCTGAATTGTCATCTCCTAAAGGATCGTGGAACAGGTGGAAATCTCTCAATGAATGTTAAAGTAAGCAGAAATGCTAGAACAATATTGCACAGACATGAAGGGGAGGCAAGGGGCATAGCAGAATGCTGCAATTGTATTTAGTCTTTACACAGTAGGTGTCTGCAGAGGGACATGGAAGGAGACTCGAGGTGTGCTCCAAGAAATTGAGGAATTTTTTAGGAAATGAGTTGCACTGAGACTTCCTTGAATTCTTGTATTTGGTTATAAAACCAATGAAATCAGTAGTAGCCACTCCTTCTCTGAAGAAAGCTGCATGTTTGCTAGATTTTTCTAATGAATTATCTGTCAGCATAGAAAGATGCACTACTACGAACGTAAATAAAGGCTCTTGAAAGGGATATAGCTTCAGAGGTTTTAAGATTGAGGATCATTAATAATAAAGAATGACTGAGATCATCTTTGACATTGTACTGGTTTTCTTATGGTTTCCAGGGTAAAAATTCCCAATAAAATTAAAGTAGTGAAAAGACCGATATGATCAGTTGGTTGTTGTTGAACTAGAAAATATGCTTAATTCTCATTTTGTGTTGGGTTTGGTTTCTTGTTTGTTTTTGCTGGGTTTTTTTAATATATCAAAAGCTTTTCACAGCTTCAAAGTTTTAGGATTTAATTTTGTTTATTGTAAGGGTTACTGCTTTAATTCCAGTTTGAGCTGTGTTTCATATCTTAATGACTGAAAAGACATGTGCCTTAGTTGTCCTTGGTCTGAGTAATGTGAATTTTATGAATATGTAATATGAATATCATATGAATTTCAGTAATAAGAAAATATACGTATCATTATCCAATATATAATAAGATTGGTCACTGTGTAGCAAAGAAATGCAAAACATGCTTTAGTGTCCAGGTTCTTGATCTTCTGTATAGCTTAAAAAATAATTTCTACCTTGATTACAAACTAGAAAATTCTGGTTCCTTTGGGGTTTTATACTTCATTAAATGTAATCTACTGCTAGAAGAGTATAAGATCACACCACTTGAATTCTGTTTGGGTTTTGGTTTTGTTTGGGTTTTTTTTCTGTAAGATTAAAATTGTGTTTCAGTGTTCTGGGGTTGTTTTGAGGGTTTTTAAATTTTTTAAAATTTTGTTTCCTGATTGTTGTTGTTGTTTTGGGTTTTCATTGTTGTTGGTTATATTTTAAAAGAAAATCTTTCTCAGTTCCTAGGAGAAAAATATGTGGGTTTTTGAAGAAAATGTTTAACATGTGGAAACTTTTCTGCATGCAAAAGGTGCTATAAAGCTGTTTAGTGATTTGGAATGTTAAAATATCTCTCATGGGAATGAGTGAATGAATGAGCAGTTGATTTTATCAGGCAGGTAGGAGACAAAAATTTTACAAATGTAGTTAATTATTCTAAATGCACCCATATTCTCAAGCATCTACTATCTTGTTATTGCCTCTTCTTGTGAATTTGCACTCTATTGTGTGAGAACATCTACATATTTTACTGAACATCCCTTCTTCTGTAAGAGCAGTTTGAGAAGCGTTCAGTCTGTCAGTGTACGGGAAACAGTGGTTAAGAACTCAAATTTTATTCTCTTCCTTTTGGAAAAAGAGTAGGAAGTGATCAGGTTTTTCAGCAAGCTGCTTTGCATTAAACATCAAATCCAGGAGTTCCCAGGGGTGCTGTTAGATGTGCTATGATAATGGCTGCTGTACTATTAGAAATAGCAGTTGGTGAAGCTGCAGCGTGTACGTGGCAGTGTGAATGTTCCTGTTTGTGTGAGCTGCTGCACATTCATACCCATGCAAGAGCATTTGTCAAATCGCTGCTCGTCCTTTGATCACATCACTTTCACGGGTCATTTGTGGACCACGCAAGATCATTTGAAGGAGCTGGAAAGGCTTAGTTTAGAAAACACAAAAGAAAAAGGAACACCATCACCTGTGCCACTCTCACCCCCCAAAAAAAAAATCAAAACCAAACGCAAACCAAAACAACATCGTGAAACAAGTAAACGTTTAGCTAATGAAGTAAACAAAGATGTTTGCATGAATAAGTCATTGCTCTGTCTATTTGTTAAACTGATTGACAGAGGAAATGAAAGTGATGCACTAGAGTTGTAACATTCCTCCTACCTCTGGTGTCTTACAGTGCTCTGGTGTCTTACAGCCTTGCATTAGATCATGATGGATTGTAATGCTGTCTTTGCAAACTCTGTAACTCTTTGCAGTTTCCCAGGTTGTTGTCTGGACTTAAACTAGGATACAGAAAGTGATGAGCAACTGTGTAGCCCCACCTGCCTGTTTATTCAATTAAAAAAAAAAATTCTGATGACTAGACAAACAGCTCATGTTAGCCTACATTCACAGCTATTTTTTAAATGGAAAATTACTTTATGCTAATTGTCGTGCTATAAGAGAGGCCAAGCCAGTTGTTTGTTTTACGGTAGAACATACTGTTGTTCCTTTTGAGTTTCTCTTATGTATATGCTTTCTTTGTTATTCATGACTGCACCATTGAATCAAAAAGAAAGTCCCACCAGTGATACATTTGCTCAACATTTTTTTTTGAGTTTCTAGACTGTAGCAAAAATAACAGGTACTTAAGATCCATAAAAACACTTTTCCTAAGCAGCATGGGGATACTTTCTGACATTGACAGAGATAAAATATTCATCTGCAGATACATCCTTGAAGATGGGAGAAAATTGAGAAGAAAGTATAGGTGTAAAGCGTAGTTCCATTGGTCTAGACAAAGGACAGTTTTCCTACCCAATTTCTACTGCATGTATATTTTCTGCGGTTCTGTAAATCCTTTCAGTGAAGGAAAAACATGTGAGCTTTTAATAAGTGGATACTGACCAGCAGTGTATGAAGTTTATCAAAGGCTTTTATGACAATCAAACACAAACTTTCATGCTTGTTAAGTATAAAATGAAAGGGCATCAATCCATTTAAATCTGTCAGATGATTGTCTAAGTATTCTGAATGTTTAGAAAGACAAAGGTGTTTCTAGACACCTTTATCATGTCTCATTTCAAGACAGCTTTGCCTAGGTATAAAGAATTCTTTTGGATTTTGCAAAAAATTCCTGAGTTGGCTACAGGCTGGGAATGGAAGCACCTTACTTGGTTTCACAGAGAACAAGCTGAAAGATACCAAAAGGCTCCCAAGTCTTCAAAATTGTTCCATAAAAGGGAAATAAACTTGTAGCTAGATCATGTCATTCAATGTACTGGCTTGGTGTCTGCTAATTGAGACCTATTGAAAACAAAGCCTTGCAGATCCTTTCTGCTTCCAGCTCATTTTCCAGTTGATCCAGGCTCCCTTGCTTTCTGTCCATTTTCAGCGCCAGCTCACTGCTGCAGGAAACCTTTTACTCCTCAGAGCAGTGTCCCAGCTGTGACAACAAAGCAGGTTACCTGCCTCCTTTTCCTTCTTATCAACAGCCCCATCACCTGTCCACAAGTTTCTCCCAGTCAGACATGCTCAGTTTCCTTCAGAAAAGAGGTGTTTTCTCTCTCCCACTGGGAATGTCTGCCTAGAAAAGACAGAAGGGAACAAGATAAAAAGATGGCTGCACTGCCTTGTTGCATTGTTTTAAACAATATATAGCTAATCAAACACTTGTAAATTTTGAACTGGAAATGAAACAAATTTTTCTTGTACCAAATTTTAGCTAGGTGCGGTGAGCATGCTACTGTTTCTTACCGAGCCATCTTTATCACACATCTGCTGTTCTTGGTGGTGGTGTTCAAAATCCATTGACACCTCTTTTGGCCTACTCTGTTCTGAGAATAGCATGTTTTACAGTGGCAGCACGATCTTGTTCTCTTTTTCTATGTCATGCATATCTACTTCAAATAGAGGCCATCACATTCATTACAGTGTACTATGTGGTGCAGGGTTTCTGGAAAGAGTCAGTGGTTTTAGCCTTATTTCCTATTTAATGACCATTTTATATGCCATCTAATTTGTCATTTTAGTTTTCCTATCTGCAGCTGAATTTTTTTACCTTCATGTGCTATACAAACCTGTCATTATCTTATTGTAAACATTGTTTGAATAGTTAACCTATAACTGATTTGTTCTTCAAAGTATCTGAGGTTTTCATGCTGGTTTCTTCTAGATATAATCATAGAATCACAGAATGGTTTCGGTTGAAAGAGACCTTAAAGAGGTTTCACTAGACCAGTTTGCTCTAAGCCAATTGACCTTGAATACTTCCAGGGATGGGACATCCACAACTGGAAAAGAAAGTTGATGTATTTCTTAAAAAAGAAGATAAACATGGTGCTTCTTCTCTTAATTTGCACAAGGTACAGATGAGGTGTGGTATCACTTCATAATCCATCCTCTCAATTGTGCTGATTTGGTATTCTCTTGCACCATATTGGGATTGCACCAGCAATCTGTAGAGTCTACAAGCAGCAGGCAAACCAAGTCTCTGTGCTGATAACTCCAATTCCAGCATATATATTCTGTGCTGCACGTCTTAGTCTTGCTCATGTTTTCTTGGTATGGCAACTGTCTGATTAGTATAATTAGTGAGTTGAATTTGAAATTATAAACATTGTATCATTGAAGGCAGTTTTCATTTTCAGGTAACAGGGTTACCTTTGAGGCGTCTCTGGTGGTTAAAGTGCCTGTAACAGCCCCTGACAGCCTGCCTTGCTCAGTTCTTTCCCTGGAGCAACAGCTATGCTGCTGCTGTCATTCTCAATGAGGGGGCAGGTTTTTTGTGCTGACTGAAGACCTGTTTTTGCGAAGAAAATGCACTAAAAATCTGAAAGCTGTTTGTCTCTCTTCTGCACCTGGTGTTTTAGACTTCCACTGAGTAAATTGCAACCTTTTTTTGCTGTGTCATTTTTTTTTACCTCCAAAGGCTTAGCCTTTTGAATTTGAATAATAAAAATCATAGAACCAATTTGCCAATGTCAGAAAAGAATTGTACACTCTACAGAATATCTGTGTTCCCTATAAGTCACCTGTAATTGCATAAATTAAAATGAGCATTACTACTGGTAGTTATACTAGTAAAACAGTCATTTTGCTATAGTTAAATTACTATTTTGAATATTTGAGAAATGTGTTGTTTTTCAAGTTAACTCTGGAGGATATTAATGCTTTAATATTGATCTATATTTAAAGAGTAGTACCTATAATAATTACTATAGATTCATAGCCAGCTTCTCTGCAGTTTCAGAGATTAGAAGGCATCACTGTACATTGACAAGTTTCAGTGAAAAACCTCTGCTCCTTCTGTTTCAACAAGGAACAAAAATAATCTAAGGAACTCCAATCCTATACTTAATCTTTACATTATCCTTGAAGATTACAGTAAAAGGCTAGTTTTCATCTGGCCTACACAATTTTTCTCAGATATCCTACATCCTTCATAAGTAATACAAGAACACTCCCTGATTTCTGTGTAGAGTTGCTCCCTGCCTGTGATAGTTGTACTTTGGTTTTGTTTTTTTGATAAACCTATGATCCTTGCAAAAGAACAGAGATGCAGTGAAATCCATGAGCAACTGGAAATTCTGAGTGAGTTTATTTGTGCTTTTCAGAAACTACTTTTGCAACTAGACTAGTGCTTTTGTCACTTATTTAAATTATGGTTCATAGTTTATTTGGGGAATGTTTTAGTGACAAGAAAGCTTTTCTACCTGCTCCGGAGATGGTACTGCACTAATATGATTTCATGGAGCCTCCAATTGGATAAAGAAAATGTAATCATGTAATTACACAACAGAATTTCAGCTGTGATGAAGTTTTGAGAAAAGGGAAAAAAAGCCTCTCTCACCCCAAGCATTCAAGTGGTTGAAAATGTTGGCATAAATAACTGCTAGAGTATAAAAAGCATGATATACTAGAGCCATCAAAGAATGGACATCTGAACAGATGAGGAGAAAGAGTAAATGTCACTGAAATAGAACAGATAATGGCTTTTTGCTGCCACATAAATGCTGAGGCCACAAGGTGAATCAGAAGAAATTTCAAAACAGGCAGCATTGATCCTGTGATAACAGTCCCATTACCATGATTTCATTTCTGTGACACTGCTTGATTGATACAGATGCAATCACTTAATTTCCCATTTGCTGGTGCAACAGAAGGGTATTTCCTTATTGTGTGCACAGTACCCCTTTCCTTGCACAGTCAAAGCTCCCACTCCTATCTGTGTACCAAGGATAACACAGCAGGACACAGCCTGATGAAAGAATTCATCTGTATTTTGCTTTGAGGCAACCATGTGTAATTGTGTGTTGTGTTTTTATTGCATATTTTTGTGGCCAACCTAGATGCTTCCTGAAGTTTCATAGTCCTTCAGTTGCACTATTAGTAAATTATGGATGTGCATCTACCAGTATGATAAGTCATAAATACTGAAACTGCTAACAAATATAAAGCAGTCGTTTTGTCAAAGCCAAACCCAAAAAGGAATGAAGAAACAGTTTTCAAATGGAGGAATCTGGTTAAAATGAGAGAATTCACACCAAGCTATTATACTTCATTAAAAAAAAGTTTTTGGGGGATATTATATTTTTATATTTTATCTTAAGAAGTCCAAAAGTAAGTATTTTCTTTCTAAGAAATGTTATTGTTCATCATGAAAGCAATAATTAAACATTTGACAAACATTTTAAGGAAACGTGGATTGTGTATGTGTTAATGTGTTTTTTATGGAGTGAATAATGACTGTATAGCTGTGATTCTTTAATGATGTAAGTAGGGAAATGCCTGTATGGAATCTGTGTTTTATTAGAGCAGCTGATATAGCTGGAGGAGGGAGTCAGACAAGCTTTCTGGCATACAACCCTTTTGCCTGCATATGTTTCTTCTGTCGTTCAGAAGTGTGGTTCAGAGACTAAAAAATATGCCATACATCTTTGCCAAAGTGTTTATAGTTTTTCTTTAAATTTTATTTCTCCAGATTTTAAAAAATATTTCAACTTCTGAAGACATTCAAAGTATAAAAGACCGTTTCAGTCTTAAAAGACTGTATTTCGTATTTTGACTTAGCAAAATGACTAGTAACTGTTAGAAAAAAAATACTGCACTTGTGCAATTATTTTGGAGCTCCTATTCATGTAGTAGTATTTCTTGAATATGTTTCTCCAGATACTCTTGCTGCTACTGCACTAGAACAGGACTAAGAGAAAGAGCTCATCTTTTTTGCCTTAGTATAGCTCAGATATAATTCTGACGTTTCTGGATGGCATCTTAGGACCAATGAAATCACTACCCAAGAGACTCAAGACCTGGCTTGATAGGTACAAAATCAGAATAAATAATGAAAGAATATGAACCACTAACTTATAGGTGATGTAAACTGTACCTAGTTGTCCACACTTCCTTTATTACAAATAAATGAAGGCATTGGACAGTTCGACCTCTATATTTTTTCTCTTTTTTTCCCTTGCAGTGGGGAAATGCTAAACTGCTGCATCAAAGGTATTGTCTGGATTAATTAGTTAGTGATTATTCAGTGGTATAAAGAGTATTATTGATAGTAATCAAGCATGAGATTGAAGTTATTTAGCATTTCTGTTCACTAGAACTCTTACAGAGAGAATTTATTGTGCACACATATGTTCACTTTGGGTTAGTTCTCATTCTTTCTGGACAAACCAATCAATGAATGGAAGATTTAGGCATTTGACATGTCAGAAATTTTGTTGATGCTTTCACACAGGAAATTCGAAGCTAAATCACAGTCTGGATTTTGATGTCCACCTGTTCTGGACGTTTGGCATCTCAAGGACTATCTACATCTCAATATATTACTGGAATTCTTATAATAGAGAAGGCATTTTTACTGTTCAGGAAATGTTTACAGCGTGGTTTTAATTTCATGTGGGGCCTCACTTGCTCTTGTGTTTTTGCACGTTCTTGATAACTAAACTTTACTTCTTTTTATACAAATGCCAATCTGATCTCAAAATAAATATGGTATCTTGAAGATAGTCTGCATTATTTTGTCACCGACTAGGCCATCTCTTTATTTACTTTATACAGATTTATATAAATCAGTGACCAAACACTAAATTGCAACGTCATTGAATATAGACCTTTGTGCCACCATCTTCCCTCCTTGCTTTTTTCTTTTTTTTTTTCCTGTTCTCCACTACATTTTCGTAGCTTATTAGAAAGAACATTTTCTTTTATTCTACCTTCCTCAAATCCTTTCCTTCCTTGAATAAGACTCCTTCCATCACTACAGATCCTCTGATAATTAGGGGGCATGTACAGATGCTCAAACCAAAGCAACAAGAGTGGGGTTTTTTCCACAAGTTGTTCTGACTGCCCTCAATTCTTCCAAATTTTATCTTTTCCCTCCATCTGTGTCTAGTGCCCTAATCCTGTTCAAGACTGTGTATGGTCACAGTAATGTTACTCCCATTTGATTATCACCTTCCACGGTCTCATTAGTGACAGTGTGAGTGAAGTGGGGACAAACCTCCTTGCAGCCTTGCAGTTCTGCCCATTGCTTATGGTCACTTGCATGGAAGAGCATTTGAGGTTTGGCCCTATCTGAAATAGCTGAATTAGACATACCTGCTGAAATTATCAGTCATGAAGTTTGTTTTTCTCTCTGTTCAGTAACAGACATTTTACTTAAAAGTTGGTTAAAATTCACCACATAATTACTATGTATTAAAGAAAGACACTAACTAGAAAATGAAATTAAAACAAAGCATCTCTTTTTGCTTCCTATCATAATCAAAAAACTGTTTTTTCTTTAGTTGAGCTAAAGATTATTATGGCATTCTACAGTAAGCATGCTACCTACAAAAAACCTGTTCCAGATTCACTTTTCATTGAAACTGACTTTGTAGTGTTTTGTTGTAGTTACACTTTTGGAATTCAGTGTAGTAACAACCTCAAAACTAATTCACTGTAGATTGTGGGAGGGAAAAATCTGAAATACTTTAGGTGAATCTACCACAACAAATCAATTAAAAAGACATAGCATCAATTTTCCTCCAATTTACATCTTTTAAAAGACATAGTCAAACATTAATTTAAATTCATGTTCTCGGTTTTTCTTCTGATGGAATCCTGAATTTATCCTTCATCTAACTGAAATTTTGAATGAGTTCTGAAGCATGCTTCTCAAGACCACCATGTCCTAAAATGGTCTCTGCATCATTGTTGCTATGGCATTTCAGGGGCTGACATTGAGTCCTTTTGCAGAAGTAACTAGAGCACATTTATAAAAGGCACTTTATGCAGTTAAGAACAGTGTATAGTGTTGAATTGGATACACATTTTCAAAAACATTGTTCCTGTTTTCTAGGAATAAAAGGTAATATTAGTTATTTGCAGCATACTCTTAGGAAAATCACTGAATTCACAGATACTGTTCCAGAAAATTCCTATCACCATTTTCGTAGAAACACAGAAGTCATGTACCTGTTGCTGTAAGATTTGCATAAAATATGTGATTATTTTCACTAATATTAATGGCATTTATAAAGAGCAAACACCTACATTACTTGGAGATAAGTCTAAACATAATGCAGGACCTGCAGGCTTAGAGTTAATGAAGTATGTACATCTGTGTGATGCACCACATAAACTGAATGTGATAAAGAACTTTCTGAGGTTTCATCTAATCAACAGAAGTAGTTTTGAAAGGAGAGGAGGCTTTGAACTAATATCAGAGTGTGTTCTGCATGCTTTACTAAAGATGGTTAAAAAGAATATGAAAAGAAAGTTAAAACATTTCTGAGGTATAATAAACCAAAGGTATTTCTGTTTTTAATAACTTTCAGTATATTTTCAGTCTGATTTTTAAGACTGATGTTGTGTTTTAGCAGATGACAAGCAAAACAGATATTTTGCAGAGCATGGTTGCTTATTACAGAAGAGAATGAAAAATATGTTGCCAGGACTGCTATTATTTGAGATAACTCTCCTATATGAGATTTGAATTTTCCCCTGACCCTAGCCTCATATGCTGCTCAAATACATAATAAATAGAATGAAGGAAAAATTGCCAAATTCATGTTATCTCAGTAGCAAAGCTGTTTCAACTTCTAGGCCATTGTTTCATGAAAACAAATATAGCGGGGAAATAGGCAATAATTTTCTCATAACTGGAATATTTCACAGAACTGGTAATGCCTAATTTTTTTTGCCTGTTTATGACAAAGTCTGAGGACAAAGAAGTCACAGTCAAACCAGTAGAGAAATCAGTCTTAAGGCAGCCATAGCGGTGAGACTGCACATGGATGCCAAGGGCAAAAGTCATTGGAATGAAACCTGCAGCTCCTCAAGCTCACTGTGTTTTATTTGTAGTAGTCTCTGAGAAGAATTTGTAATACTGTTTTGTAGTTTCAGTAGTAGTAGTAATGAAATCATAAAAATAATTAACTCATTTAAGTAAAGGATTAAAGTTTTCAACAGTGCAAGAAATTTTTCCCACTAGTGATCATAGTACTGTATTTAACAAGGATACATAAAATAATTTTTATGCTGAATGTGCTGTACTAGGCCTTGATTAGGTTGTTATACAAGATCCCAGTTATGCAGATATTTTTCCTTTTAAAATGTGGCCTGTTCCACTGGTTAAGAGCTCAGGTTGACAGGTTCCTTTTTTTTTTTGATGATACTAGGTTTTTAAGTTAGTGTTTATATGGGTTGTGCTAAATGGGTGTAAATGCAAATCCAAATAACTAATGAGGTATGCATATATTCTTCTTTATAATCTATATTTAAGAGCTCCTTTCCTTCATGAAGTCAGGTTGCTGTATTGCTATTTATAGTGGGGTTGAAAACCTATGAATATTCATAACATTTAATATGTCTTATATCTGATTATTGTGAAAGAAGTACAGTTCCCAGAAATAAATATTTAAATAAGCAGAAGAACTGCAGTAGAAATAAAATGCATATCAGTGTTCTCTAAATAGCAGTGAAGCAGGCACTTCTAGTGATATATAAACCTCTGAACAAAACTTTCGTTTTTACACATCTCTTATTTTCTGAACAGGAAAGGAATACATCATATAGAGATGATTATGACCTGTCTAAGTGAAAGGTGAACATAGAAAAGTAGTCTAGAATCACATAAATAGAAAGAACACAGGTATTTCCTGAAAAGCCCTAAACTTGGTTTTTTTAAATCTCTATTCATCATAATCTCTATTCTGCTTCAAGCTGTGTCGTAGTTTATATCATAAAGAGGAGTTACATGAATTTTGTGTACCTTAATAGGCCCTAAATGCAAATATTCAAGACTGAGTGAGCGATGATCTCTGGGACCATAAACTGAAAGCAGATGAATGTTTCGAAGTATAATCACAAATAAAAATAAAAGGAACTACGTACATGGTTTTTCCATTCCAAAGTAGTATAGAAAGCCATTTAGGAACAATTTAAACTGTCAATATGTGAAAAAAAAAAATCAGAAATCAAAAAGAAAAATTGATCTCGAAAAGCTGAATAAAGCAATAATGTTCTGGTGGGTGTTCTGACTTCTTAGGGTTCTAGTAGTGGCCTGCAAATTCAACTTAAATATAGTTCCTATAAATGCTTTCAGATCATACAAACCGGAACTAATGGAAACTGCAAGTTATTTTCAAAATCATTTCAGTAAAACCGTGCACGCCACACTTAAAATACAAAAATTTCTCTCCTTCTCGGTACTTAAAAGGAGTGTTTGGAAGAAGTCATGGTTTGACTTTTTTCTTCCAGCGAACTAAGCAGAGTTACATTTTTTTTTGCTCTAGTGACTGCAGAATGAAGCAGCTACAGCAACTTTAAGTGTTTGGGGTGGGTTTTTTTTTTTTTTCTTTAGGGAAGGAGACCATTTTTTCAGCTTTGTTTCTTGCCCATTGTATCTTGTGAATGAGATTAGCACCTGGGCTGCCCATGTCTGAATTCTCACAAATGGTTTACTGAGGAGGAGCAATTTTATAGTTATCTGTATTGCATTTGTGCTGTAATACTCCTGAAATAACAATCTGTTGCACATTTCTGCTGAAGGTGATAAGAGGAAACTAGACAGTCTGGGGATAGATACCCACCCAACAGATGGCTTGGCAGCTCCTGAGGTCACTGCACTCTTCCAACATCCCTCTCCCTCTGGGAAGCAAAGTGCTCCTTTCTCGACTTGGAAAGTTAGGGTGCTTGTCGGGCAATTGCTAAGAGTCCTCCTGTCTCTGTGTCATTTGACCCAGCACTTTGTGAGCCCCAAGCAGACACCATCTCTGCAACTGCCAGTTCACAGTGCTTAGTGCACATCCTGAGCAAAAGTCATGGATATACACAAAAATAAATTGCATGAGTTAGTTTTTGGAAAAATCCTTGCTACTGCTGGCCAGATTGGGCTATTGGCTGATGTGACATCTGCTTGAATCTTCTTTTACTGTTAGCTTGACACAGTTTACCTAGCATCAACTTAAATACTTCTGCCAAGTATAATAAACAAAAAAATAAATAATCAAACATCAGTACAGTGGGATCCTATTTTAGGAAAACAATATTTTTTTTTTATATTCAGAGTAGCTGAAGGACTTGTTTGTTAATTTGAGAGGCAATAATTTTCAATACAAGTTTCAGGCAGGTTTTATGAGAAAAGTGTTATGCAATGGAAGAAGTCATCACTGAACTTCTGATGCCAATAAAAGGATGAGTTTCTTTGTTCATCTCTTCTGTTCTATTGCTGCTCTTTGCATTGCGCCAGCTTTGTTTTGCTAATACGAAAAGCAACACCTTTTGGATTTTATGTCCGGCTTTGTTTTGTTAATGTTCAAGTCCAGGTCCTTGATTCCTTCAAAGTAATTCAGCAAATATATTTCAGGATCATGTGAAACTACATCACTGCCTTGTGTCTTCTCTGAAAATGTTCCAGATAGGATTCACTTATCTGACCTTTAACAAGTACCCCAACCTAGTTCTCTAGGCAGCAACTTATTGTCAAGAAAACCAGAGCTTCCACACGGCAATTCGACTTCATGTTTCAGACATCAGTTATTTGGATTGAATTGATTTCCCCATAGAGGTTCCTGTTTCTCGCGTTTGGCTACAGAGGGAGTCCGGAGGTCAGGATTAGAAGAGATGCCTCTCTGGGAGAGCTGAATTTAAGATCAATCTCTTGTTTTCGTTCAGTATTCTCTCTTTCCTGATGAATCTCACTTGAAGTGCAAAATACTGACATATGGGGGTTAAGGGCAGTTTATTTTAATAATGGAGGTGCTCTGTCATATATTTCCGCTCTCAGTAAGGCAACTGTTTGAAGAACCCCATCCTTACCTGTAGACTGTGTCTTTCACACTTACCTGTATTTTTATTGTTAACAGCAGAAATCTAATTGTTCTTTTAGCTATGGTCCCCAAGTGCCACTACTGCTGTAACATCACTCCAGTTACTTATTAACATTTAGTTGTTAATTACTTACTTCTCTTATTTGTGTGGCTCTCTTTTCTCACCACAATGTGCGTTTTCTATTCCCTGTTTGCTTCCATCTGTTTTAAATTATGGCCACAGTGTTTCATCTTCTTTTTTTCTTTTTTTTTCTTTTTTAATGCACTTGCATATAATTCCCAGTAGTCTTAAAGGGTCTTAAACATAAATGTAAAAGGAAAAAAAAAAAGGAAACTAGTTAGAATATCTTTCTTCTCTTGCTTAGGATGTTTTTTCTTTTTTACCGCTTGATTCTGTGGTTCTTTTAATGTATTATTTTCTTCTTGCTTTTTAAAGATAAATGCAGCTGTCTAATAGACTATGTTGGCTTCTCTTAGTACTTTAATTGGTATTATACTTCTTTGACCCAGAAGAACAAGGGCACTTTTTCTAAAGCAAGCAAATTATATACTTCAGGTTGTGTAGCAACATGGTGCTGATGAGCAACTCCTTTAAAGCAGTTCTGCAGAAAGCACTTTGAAATTAAAACATACTGGGCTAATAAAATCTATATTTTTTTAGCATTTTATTCTTATTTTGCTGTTAACAAAGCAAATCTAATCCCATTCTTAAAGTCAATATAGTACAATTTTCTATTCCTAAATTTACATCTAAAACATTTCAAATAATTTCCAAAATACTGTGATAAAATTAATTATTATTAATCTATTGTTTCCATTATTTAAAATTTTTAGGTATATTAAGAAAGTGTGAGATAAAACAAAATAATAATAATAATAATGAGACAATTAAGTATAGGGACAAAGATAGCTGCATAGTACAGTTTATAGAAATTATCAAGCAAAAGCTCTAAACGTGGGAGTGGAAATTAATGTAAACCCATGCTTCTTATTTATAGAACAAAAGCTATGTTGGTTAATCCTAAAATTTTGAGGTGGCTTTGCAGCAGCGTGAGAGTTCAAACCATCTCTTAAATTCAGTGGGGATCAGGGTAGTAATTAAAGCCCCCTTCCATCCCTCCGAGGTCTAACCATTAATTCCTCTTTCATTCTAGCAAAGGCAAGATTCTCCTTCATGTTGCTCATAGCCAAAGATCAGCAGAGCTTACGGTCTCTGTAACCAGGGACTGGATGTAGGAAAACAAGGGCTTTGGCAACGGGAATAAATTGCCTGCCAGCATGGGACTGTAATTGAAGCACAAAGCTAGACAAAGCTCACCTTCCCTCTGCCCAGCTGAGAGTCATTTGCAATGCTCTGTGTCAACTAGCACAGGCGTGGAAGAAGATGTCAGCTTCACCTTTTTTAATTAGGTGCTGAAGGCTAAAAATATTCTCCTTGTATGCGATGGAAAGACAAGATAAGGTACACATGCTGACTCCCACATGCTGCAAAACTAGTAAGGTTGCGTTTGCTGAATAGCAATTGAGTTAAAACTGGGAAAATGTAGCTTCAATGCAAGCTTCAGAAAGGAAAGCCGGAAAGAGCCATACATTTCACTTGCATACAGAAAATTTCACCTCCCACACAATGAGCTCTAATAGCAGCAGCATGTCCTGGTCCAAACCTACAGACATGCACGGGGTCATAGGGTTCTCTTTAGCTCTCTCCAACTGCAAACCATTGAGAGAGCTGAATAATACCACAAAGGAAAGAGAGCTATAGTTCTGTTAGCAAAGACTTTCTGTCACCTTTTGAAACTGTCTTCTTGTAGCAATTCAGAAACACTTGAAGCTGGGAAATGGTGTATGTATTTTGGAAGGAATTTTACTTTCTAAAGATGTATAGCATTAGGCACCTAGAAAAAAAGCCCCATATTTCAGATTTTTAAGAAAAGACCAAAATAATTGTGCCATGGAAAGTCACTTGGCAGAAACACATTTAGCACTTTCTATTCTTGCTGATTTTTGTCTAAAACCATCTCAGCTACTCTGTATTGAAAAGCACTACTATGGTTTAAACTTGAATGTTGCTTTATTTGCATTCTATTCAAAAACTGCCTAAATTAAAAACAGTGGGAAAAATACTGAACAGAGCAATTAAAAAAAAAACAAAAACAAACAAAAAACGAAGCCTCCTTCTCCACCCTCCTCAACTTATTGATTCCTGTGGGAGATTTAAGTAAAGTTATGAAAAATTTAATGTGTTGATGGTGATCTTTTCCCTTTTCTGACACTAGCTGTCTGGTTACATCAGTGCAGCTACTCTGTCAGAAGGATGCTGAAGTGTGTGATCTTTCAGGTCGGCTTTCTAGCAGATAAGTGATGACATTAGCTTCACATGGCCCTTTTCTTTAATGTTATAAACCTTCAATATTTTATTTACACACAAACATCAGTGTTTGACCAGAGCTAGCCCATTAGGATGCAAGGCAATAGTGTCATGCAATACAGCCACATTATGTTAAATAATCATGGACACTAAAGCTAATAATAAATTCTTGTTTTGGTATATCTCTTCCATGAAGGACAGCCTATAACCCTGCTAAAATCCAGCACATGATTTCACTTCAAGGAGGAAACCACTAACCTATCAAGCAAATCAAACTAGTTATCTTCATATGATGTCACATCCCGGATCCCTGTTACAGTCCAGTGTCTACAGGTCGTGTTTCTCATGGGGATGGCTGGTATATTCAATCCCTGATGGATTTTCTACCTTTAACACTTGGTAAAGAAAAATCTCCTGAGAGAAATATGCTTCTCAAGCATACAAGCAGAAGAGTTATTTAAAACTTGATTTATGCTGATGCTGATCCTGATGTTGGTTTTGTTTTGAAAGGCTTTTTTTCAGAGGTGTGGTAGTGTCCAGAGTTGGATGGATTAGCACAGGAAGTTCCGAAGTTTACAGCTGAATAGGAAATGAAAAGTAAATGTAATCAGATATCAAGGTTTAGAGCAGAGAAAAACCTTTCACGCGGGGTTCAGCATTGGTTTATTCATGGGAATTGCTGTTTCTGTCTGCTTTCATTAACATCTTTAGTGACCTCAAAAAAAATCTCTTATCTTGTCCATGGACTTACCTAAACAGATTGGGTTTTTTTGCTACATCACTGAAAGTTCAAACTGTAAGGTACCTGAATCTACCTGTGGTGACAAGTTCTAAATATGTTCTAAAACCTTTTCCAATATTGATAGTTCCACCTGCTCTGAATAAAAAAATGCATTTGAAAGCTCTGCATCTTTAGCTGATTTTGTAAAATCCGTGATGGTCACCCATATGTATGACAGTGGGATTAAGGCCTTCAAAGTGCCTGTACAAGGTTTTCTGATTGTTTGTAACTCTCAGCTTCCTTATCAGTTATAACCAGTTGCACAGTCAACATTTTTTGCTACATCACCTATATGTCCTTCTGTCATGGAGTCCTTCATCCATAATAATTGAAACTTTTTCTTGCTGCTAATCTAAATACTTGTTCTCCTTCCACTCTAACCTCCTTTGACTACATGATTTTTTTACAACAAAAATAAGAATGTGTTTAAAATTTTAAGAGAGGTGCATAGTTATGAGGAAGAAAACGGAATTTAAAAAATAAATTTAAAAAGATCATGTTTTATCCGGAAGATTTCTTTATATACAGATTAATAAAAGTACTTAGGGCTTAAAATGAGTCCTTCAAGAACCAGAGAAACTTAGTTTAGGTTATCTAAGAAGTGGAAGCAATATTAATAAAGGGGTTGCTGTCAGTAAAAGGGTAAAGTGAGGATGCACAATACCACCTCATTTATTCAACACAGAGAGAGAAATGAAAAAGGTGCTGGAAAGATTTAGAGATCTTTCAAGATGAACAGTAGATTTTCCAGTAATTTGAGCTACATGAATTATAAAAAATTCATATACTTCATAAGATGATGAATGAAAGACTGTAGTTGAAGAAAAGGATGCATATCATAGGAAAATAGTATAGATTTGCACTCAATAGACAAAACAAAGCCGGTGAAAAAAAAGAAGCAGGAATTTGATGGAGAGGGAGGGTGTTCTATTTAGGTTGAAAGTTTGGCACATAGGCTAGGTTATTACCCAAGAGAGTAAAGAAAGCCCAGGCAGGTTTATCAAGGAGTGTTCAACTTTAAAGTAAAATATATCTTTTGGAGGCAGAGTGCAGCACCACCAGATTTTTTAAAATTTCGATTTATTTTTATAATAGGCACTTGAAACTAGGTCTTACAGAGAATTATTTGGAGTTGTATGGCCACTGAGAAAGTCTACTGGCTGGGTTGGTTTCATAAAGAGAATTGTGTGACAGAAAATCGTATCAACTAGAAATCAAGTCAGTAAACTGGGATTTGTGAGGAGATAAGAAAGACAATCAGTCAAGGATACCTGGATGAAGAAGAGTACAAGTGCAAATGAGGAGGAGTTAATGAAATTGATCACCTGTCATTCAGAAAGAGTAGTGATAATTAAACCATTGTCATGAGATCTAATTTATCACAGCACCAAATCTCAGAGCAGTTATGTTTAGAGATCAAAATAATAGTTAACAAAAGTAATGTTTACCTTTAGGATATTATTGCCATAAATTATGTTATGTCCCTCTTGCTGCTTGATGCAGCCCTGCACGTCCCATCATGCCAGCGCCTTTACATTGTGTCTCTGATAGTGGCTGGCACAGCCTGAAGAAAATAGGACAATGTTGATTTATCATGTTCTGATGCTGCTCTAGGAGCATATATCTGTATTTTCTGTTTGCTGGCAATGAACGTGATGCTAGTTGCTAGTCTTAGGTACAGAAGATGAATCTGTATCCAGCAGATGACACAAAGTAGATTTTATATAGCCTTCCAGGTGACTGTCCCCATTGCACTTGCTGTTACTAAATGAAATTCATGCATATGGATTGAGTACATTGCTGGAAAACCTCTGAGAGGATGTGTTTTTCTCCTGCGGAAGGCACCATCTTGTGTCCTAGCATGTGGGAGGCACTCTGCCCTGGCATATTACCTCAGCCTTGGTTCCACCTCAGGAAAAATCATTTTGAGTGCATTTCAAGATGTAGTTAAGTCCATAGCACAGGACTGAAATCCAGATATAATGCAATGCATTTCTGTCACTGAGCAAGTGAACAGGATGGTTCTATTGCACTAAGTGGGATATGTAGATGCACCCTTTGCATCCCTCCTGCACCACCACTTTGCCTTTTTGCCAGTCCTGCCAGACAGATTAAGCTCTGATTAAATTTTGGCTTTAGAAAATTATATGATTGCCTACATAATGCAAGTTTTTTTATTTTTCTGACAGGCCAATTTCCAGTTTTGCATAGTTTATCTGTAATGTGCTGTATTCCACTTTTTCTACATTTTACCATAAAAGTCCATCCAGTGAAGTGTCAACACAAGATGAAGGACAGATTTATTCTTGGTACACTAAACCAGATTGTATCTACAGAGATATGTGGATAAGGAGTGGATTCTCTTTGGCACATACAATATTTAGATCAGGACAGCTATGAATGGCAACTTGAGCATATAAGCATCTTATCTATGATCATTTCCATCTATGGCATGACACAGTTTTCAAAAAAAGCAGTACATATTACCAAAGATCTAAGTATGTAACTATCCTCATTCATTTCTTGGATGAAATCTTTTAAAGTATGTGTATTTATGGTGACTGTTCCACCTTTTCCAGAGCATAATTCTCATTTTGAAAGTAGCATTGGGCAGAGGCAAAATCTCGTAGGCATATACATATTTAATCTGGGGAGCAAGTTCATTTGTATCAGGTTTATTTTTCCCCATGGTGTCTATCCACTGTCAGTGATTTGTTTAATGAATGCATTTTAGCTGTTCCTTCCAATCTCATAGGGTTAGAGTTCTTAAATATTTTAATGTCATTAGCTACCACTGGAAATCTCAGTGTAATTCTAAATAAGATAGTTGTACCAAGGTGTTCAGTGTTCTTTTCAGTCATGTGTATTTTTCCTGAATGTGAACTTTGAAGGGAGTTCTACGTCTCCTACGTACACATTAGAAGTTTATGGCTTTCTCCTCAACTGAGTAACCATCCTTAAGACAAAAGATAGTAAATGCTGGTTGCAATTACACCTCCATGGATTATGCTTTATTCATGTGTCCTATCTATAAGAGTTTTTCGGGTTTTTTGCTCTGTGAGTTGTTTACAATTTATTCTTTATCTGATATTTTGTTTTTTAATGTGAAGATTTTTAAATTTTTTATACGTAGGCCTTTGCAACATTCTTCTTGAACAGTACAACATAACACTGCCCATGATATTCCTGTGTTTGGCAGCACATAGCACCACAAGATGATTTGTTTCATTGGAGGATTCCAGTCAGTGTCTTTGAGGACAGTTAAGAGTATCCACACCAAGGAGATGTCTCTGACAGGAAGAGATACTTGCACTGACATCTGTGCAGGTTAATACTGTTGATCATCTTCCCAGAGCCTTTATTTTCCAATTCTACTAGGTTTGAAGATAGTGGTCTTTCTTCAAATAAGTAGAATAAGAGATTGAAAAGTGCTGTAGTTGCAAGAAGCAGGAATAATGTCTCTATTAATGAATCTTTAACCATGGGATAATATTCTTTATTTTTACTTGAGGGGCTGAACGTGTCCAGGGGATGATTTTTTGAGCTTCACAGCTGCCCTGGTGGGAATCATTGGGTTTTTAGTCCCTTTTTTTTTTTTTTCTTAATTGATTCAGCAAAGAATTTGTGGAGCAACAGGGTTTGCTTTTCTTGACCTTTAAATACCAGGTACGTTTATATGGCAAGTTGTGCTCCTTTGACTTAAGAGACTAGATATTCTGGTGGAAGTAACTCTTAATGTTCTTTTCTGTATCGTGGTGTAAGTTCTGAGCTGTAAAGACTAGAAATCCCTCTTCTAACTTAAAACAAATGTTTGAGTTGTGGGAGGTATATTTTCTGAGCCAGCACTGGAAAGCATTCATAAATAGATGCGCAAGTAGATGCTTCATTGTCTGTCTGATTCTACTTGTGACAAAGCACTTGAACTGTATATCAGTGCTGAGTGGTGTTCTAATACAGGAAGCTTTTTTTACTCTGCTCCACACCTGTGATTTAGATAGACCTAATTTGTCTGGTATCAGATTCTGTCCACAAATTTCCTTTAGAAGAGGTTTCCTTTAGTAGGACATTCTGTTTTGTCCTGGTAGATGGAGGATCATCTATCTCCCAAAAATTACAGAATCACAATGAGCTGAGGTAATTCATAGCAGGAAGTAGACCAGGGAGAAAAAAAAAATCAGTATAATTAAGAAAAAAATGTTAGTTATGCACAATTCTGTAAAAAAACATTTGACAGTTACCTGTAAACATAGTACTTGACCATATCATTCTTTCTCTCTCTCTCTCTCTCTCTCTCCTCTCTCTCAATTTATTATACATGTAACAAAATTAGGAGTAACTTTCAGTTTGACTTTTGTGAGAATGATTGACCAGGACTGAATGCAATATTCATAGTTTAGTCCAGGCAGTGCCTTGTAGACTGCCTTTAATATTTCCTTACCAGAGCTACAGTAGAGTTCAGTTTCCAATCTTTGTGCCCACATTACATTGATCACTTATAATTTACTAGTCCACCTAATTTTGTCATCTTCTATTTTAGATTTTGGACTTTTCACAGAAATTGTATTACTCATTAGTTGATCTTATGTTCATTGTCATTTCTATTACTTCTGCTTTTGCTTCAAATAATTTGTCTCTTATGATACTCAAATTCTCCTCTGAATGTTTTTCCTGTTGTAATTTTTACCAAAATTGGAGTTCTGGGAGGAGGAACACAAAACAAGAAAACAAGTGACTCCAGATATTCTCTGTCCTTTCTTCTGCAAGTTGGTGTCTATATTTTGGTGAAAAGGGTTTGAGGGATGGTTTCTGCCATCTAGAGAGCTCTTTTGATGGTGCACAATCTAATATATGGTAGTTTCTTAAAGCGCTAAATAGTTTTCTTGCTATAAGGCAAAAGCAAATCAAGAGTGAAGAGAAAATCCTTACTACTTACTGTAGTCTTCTGAATTCTCGTTTTAAAATTTTAATTGCAAATTGATATGATTTTTGAAACTGATCATGTTGTTGATAATGAAAATTACTCGGCATCTGACAAAGTCGATCCACTTGTATGCACTTAATGTTTCGTTTATGGATTCATTTGTTTTATTTAATTAGCTGGGCTCTTGTATTCATTCCCCTGAAACAGTACAATGTAATGTTTATGGAAGTACATGTGACCTTGGAGATACACTTCTAGCCATTGCCCTGTCTTCTGAGAATACAAAATCCATATGGTGCTATCCAAAAAGGAAAGTGTTTATGTTGCATTAATGTCAAATTAGTTGTTACTACATTTGAATAAAAGGTGAACAGTTTGCGGCAAAACTAATTATAATCTATTGCTGCTTATATTCTTTGTGCAAATTGGACATTTACATTTTTGAATAAAAATGAAGAAGATCAAAGTACATCTTTGTTAATTTTGCTTAGTATTGCCATCTATGCTGGTGTCATAAACTCTGGCACTGACAGACTGACAGAAACAATAGCTAGAGAGCTAATTGCATGAAATAGGTTTCATGAAACTTATTACGTGGTTGTAGTTACCACATATGAAAACTTGAAGAGAGTGCTGTATTGGAGTGCTTTGTTTCTACTGAAAACTTCATTTCTTTTGAAGAATAAACACAACTGACTGGAACTATTTATAGTCTTTTAAAGAATTTTTAATCCAAATGAACTCATTGAGATAGTGGATAGCTTAGATGTAATAAAGGAAACATTTTCAAAGTGCACTTTTAAAATGATCAACATTATTCTCAAAAATCTATTTCTAAACAGAATACAATGTTCATTTCTCAAGTAGGCAAGTTTTGTTTGATACAAACTGGTTTCTTGAACAAGCACAATTATTTCAGATTGATGTAAAAAAATTTCCTCCTCCCTTTAAGCCTACTAATCAAAACAATATCACTAGAATAGAATTATATTTCATAGGCTATGGTGTTCATGGAAGAAATGTTAACATTTAAGAATGCATTTGAACAATAGTTATAAAATTAATATGAAAATTGGTAGAAACAGAAGGCTGTAGGAGATCACTAAGTAGGTCTTTGTGTTCAGTAGTCTAGAACAGCAGACAGGCATCAAGCAGCTACAGAGATCATGGTGGTCAACAAAACATCTGCCCTGTACAAAACTGGCCACAAAGCGTTTTCCAGTATTTTACATCAATTTCAACACATAAGGGATTGAAGATCTAAATAAACCAAAACCTAATCAAACAAAACACCCCACCAAAACAAACAAACAAACAAAAAACTCCAACTATTGTGCCACAGAGGTAAAGAAGAGAACAAAGGCATTGCCAGTGCCATAATAGCCTCCATGTGTGCCTGCAGTTGTGCTGTCCTCATCATGCTACTGAAAGATGGACTTCCAAGACAGCCTCTGACATGACCAATTTCATCTAGTCCTCAAATCTGGAGGACAAAGACTCTAATCAAGTGATCTATACATTGAACAGGTAACTCTAAGAGCTGAAACCATGTGCTCTCTATTTTATATATCTAGTTGACTGACAATTTCTGGAGTGCTTGATGCAACTCTCCAATCACGAAGTGTGTGATTGAGACAAAAAAATCCCAGATTATGAGGATTCTTCTGGGTCATGCCGGTAGTCTTAAATATTTGGGAGAAGCAAAAGGATGCAGTGGAGTTTAGTGTACTTCAAGATTCAAACAGGTATTTCTGAAAATATTTTCTGTTCTTGACTCTGCTCTGGCCAAAAGAAGATTATTTTCATTGACTTTTGAAATGATGCATTCAAAAGAGTTCAGGACCACATTTATAGGCTCTCAGTGCCCATTTGTGGGTCACAGAGACTGAAAAAGTTAAATTCCTGTTTTCAATTTATCAAATGTATGGCCCATGGTGACACTGATGACCAAGTTTTTTCAGAGGTCAGCAGCTGACATGCTGATTTTCCCTTCAAAATCCTCTCTTGACTGTGGCAGTCTGAAAATGCTGGTGATGGTGCATTCCACGGGATTTACGTGCTGAAGCTTCCAAGCAGAATTCAGTTTGAATGGTTTTTACTTATAACTAGGCTCTGTCAGAGGATTTCTAGAGTGTGTTGTGATCACAGATGGTTTCACCAACAGCTACATTAGTGATGAGTAGACTTGATAACCTGTTTGTGAGTGCTTTCACATTAGGACAGCATATTTCTGGAGATGAGTATGGCTGGACCTCACTGTTTTCAAGGAGCTAAGAAAATTTTCAAGCTGAGCATATTTTGCATGAACATCAAATAGTCAGCTGCCAAGTAGTGACACTTTAGCTTGTGAAACATAAATAAGTTTGCAAATAGAAACAGAATATTCTTGGTAATATTAGATAGCTACTATCTTGCTTGAGCTCCTGAAAGCCACATTAATATCTTTTACTTGTAAAGTATGTGATTGGATTCATTCTTAATATCTCAAATACAACCTTGTAATTTAAATGGATTTTTTTAATGTGTATTAATTTTAATGAATGACTGGGAGGTTTATTGGAGGGAGGTAAAGTAGTGTCTCTGAAGCCTCACTGGTTAATCAAATTGCTATAAATAACCTTTGATAGTCTAAGGCTCTATTCCTAGATGATTTCTCTCATCATTATCTAAGATGTTAAAAAACTGACACCTTCAGAGGTTTGCTTTCAGATGCTGGGAAAGATCATGAATGTATATCCTCCCTCCTACCCCCGCAACAAATTCCTCTCAGTAGAGGTTGTAACTAGTGTGTAGTATGTCAAATCTTTGCTCTGTGTGCATTTGGCAGTGACAAGTCATCTTATTTAGATCGGCATTCATGGTCTCACTCAAGTGTCTATTGGTCATGGAAGGAAGACTGAGGGAAAAAAGTGTGTGACCTTACTCAGAGGCCTGCTTTGTGATTTCTCCACGAGCAAAAATAGAGAAACTTTCATACAATTATCACAGAGATTCAAATGGAGTGAAACAAAAGGTGGGATATTTCAAAAGCAAATCAGAGGCATGTGGACTAGGAGACTTTCAAGTGAATGTTGCCAATAATGGTTATGAGCCCCTCTACTTCAACCCCAAACTCTTTGCTTCTTCTTTAAAATTTATCAGTACTATAGTTCCGTTTTTCAGCAAAAAACCTAGATAAATGCTAATGCAAACCACTGCAGTTATAGTTTCCATTTTGAAAGCATGAGTTTAATACCAAGTAGTTCATTCGGTTGTCCAAAATAATGAAAAAATAAAAAAAAACCAAAACAACCAGCATGAAAACTGTCTAAGAGCAGGAATCATTCAATCCTAGGTCCTACACATTCTAAACAACCATCTAAATAATTTCATTCCTAGTTTCTATATTCTTTATCTTGGATCGCTATGACAGACTGCAGCCTGGTTCTGCTAGATTATGCATTGTTCTTACCACATTTGTGGCAGTCCATGACTTACTCCTACTTTCTGTTATCTATATGTTCATGCTTTCTTGAAAATCTAAGTAAGCATGTTAAATATGTGTGTGTATTTATATGTGCATGTGTGTACATTCACATTTCTGTGCAAGTACAGACTATTGGGAACTTTGGATGGATCTCAGCAGGTTCAGAGTAAGTCAAATTAAGTTGATCTTTTGTATTAGTATGACATTAGGGTATTTGATCTTTCGAATTTTGCTAGTTCAGATCCAGAGTCACAAAACTCACTGTCGTTTTCCACCTTTTTTTGCTTGTCGTCGTGGCTGAGAAATTGTGTATCAAGTGGGATACGGAACAGAAATGACCTGTGCCTACTAGAAATATCAATTTAAAATTTGAGATATTTTATACTGGTGAACAAATGTGAGCTGATTGGCAGCCACAAGGCGTGTAAAGGCTGTTCTGCAATTTGCACACCACCTTAGCATAAATTGAGGTCTTAATGGTCCACACCTAAAGTTAGAAAACAGTGTCATTGTATATAGATGGTTGTATCTGTCTGAATGAGAGAGGGAAAATGCAAATCTGTTTTGTAGTCATCTTTGTGACAGCCTTAGGGTTGAAATTTTGAAATCCGCAGTTCCCTTTGGTCAATATGTACACTACATTTCCAAAAAAAAAGGTTTCAAGAGTAGGTTTTCCCTGGTGCACCTAGTTAAATACCTTCCTACTCATCTTGCTTTGTTGTGCTCTAGGCTGCACACCAAATTGGCTGTATTTCAGTGCCACCAAATGTGTACAGGTTGATAAGCACGTTGTAGCAAATCTTCAGGATGAAAGTCGCTGTATAAACGTCAAATTATTTACCCATTTTAAAGCATTTTATCCTCCAGAGCTGTAAATCCAGCACCATTTGCTAACACAAAATTAGCTTTTTAATGCTGTAGGACCCTCTAACACTAACACATATAACAACATCCACATCCTTGCTAGGGGGGAGGAGGGAAAAACGAAGGTTGATGTGTCTAGGTGAAGCTTCAGCAGTTCAAGTGCTTTATTCACACTGGATTTAGAATCAGATTAACAGGCCATACTAGGTCTCAGTTCAGCAATTCTGTCATCCTGTCTTCTCTTATGAGCAGCACGGACAAAATATTCTCACATACATACACTCACCACTCACAGAAATCAGCAGGAGCAGTAAGCATGCAAGCAAGGGAAGAGTGGGGCACACATTGTTTGTGCGTATTGCTATATTTGCTTCAGAGAAGATTTATGACTTCTTTTTTTGGCAATTAGTTGTGGTCACCTGAAAACTTGAAAAAATAGTGGAAAGCCCCCTTGTTCATTTTCAGACTGGTGATGTATTACACACTGTGTTTTTACTTTGTTGGTGTTCCACTGTGAATTACTTCTTTTTATTTTTAATTGTCAGACTATCTCCTTCAGCTTTCTGTTGCCTAAATTTCTATTACTACTTTCACATCCTTTTCTTAGAAGAAACAATCAATAAGAAGTTCTTTTAGCACTGGCACAGCGCAGTGGTTTACTGCAGTGTAGGTGCTGGTGGTGCCAACACTGCTGACCCATATATTGGGATTTTGGTTAAGCAGCAGATGTCACGTGGTGTTCCTTTAATTCGTGTCTTTATGTTACCTGGACATGTTTGGAGCTGGGCTTTGTTAATACGTGTTTGCTTTTGGTTCTGAAAGAAGACCTAAGACAGAATTGTGTTAACCATTTTTCAAATGCTTCTCAACGACTGTTTTTTCACATATAAATTTCTGTTAACAATATAATGCTGAAAAAAAGGGAATAGAGAAATATCAAGTATAAAGATACATTCTTTCTTTAATGGATTTTTACTTTTATTGACAGTGAGGTAGGGTATTACTTCATGTTCCTCATTTTAGACCTGTAAATATACTTCATATTTTGGGACAGGGTTCTTTTCCCATTCAAGCCAATATGTATGAGATTTAAAGTTGTGAGGTGGAAGTTCCCGAAAGAACTTAGTATGAATTCAGAACTGCCCACAAGTCATGGTTAAAAATGCATCCTTGCTTGTCCATAGCCCTAATATTCCTACCCCAGATTAAGTGCAGTTTGGCAGAAAAAAATGAGAGCCACAGTCACACTGGGCGAGATAAGGGAGGTGTCTGTCTCAGTTGGAAGACCTCAGCTTTCTTTAGCCCTCATGGGCTTGAATTCTTGCCCCAGCTCTCCAGGCAGCCATGAAGTTGTAGGCAGGACAGGAATGGGGTCCACCCCTGTCTGGAATTGGTAACCACACAGCTGGGACTGTAAGGGGCAAATTACAAGAAAGGGGGGAGCAACGGGGAGCCTGGCTTCAGCAGTCTGCAAAGGATCTGGCATGAGCAGGATCCTAGGCCAGTTTCTGAGCACAGCTGTATACTTTGCATAGCACTCACTGTGAATGGAGCAACAAAATACTGTCTCCTTGCATCTTGTTAGTTGCTTCTCCACAGCACGGTTAGACAGATTCTTGGCTTCCTTAGAGACACCCAAGAGGACTTCAGAGCAAGGAAAAAAGTCTGAACTAATGTGACACTTAATATCTGATTTTAATCTGGTTTGTTTGATTAATCTAATCATGGCTTTCATTACCTGCCTTGAGAAACATTTAGGAATGTGGACAGCAGATGGAAGGTAAGGGCAGCCTGTTCAGCATTGAAACTCAAAGAGTCAGGCTGGGTTTTCCTGTTGTGCTGAGAATCTCATCTTTTCTCTACTCAGTTCATTCTCTACTGTTACACCTTTTTATTTTTTTCCTTCTGTATAATTATAGCAGCCAAATATCTTTTGTCTTCCTTTAGAATTGTAATGTCTGACTGAAATTAGGCGATGTCAGTCTCCAGATGGCTTGAGATTTTTTTAGGCCTACGTTAAGTTGTAAGAGAAAGAAATTATAGAAAATACTGTCGTAGAAACACAAAACAGAGTGTAGTGTTACTACACTAGATAGAATTTTTGCTTTGTAGGGAAGACTTAGCTTGTCACAAAGCTGTGAGAAAAAGCCTCACAAATTCTAGAGCCTTCATGCTCAATCTTTTTAATTGCTGAAGTTCCCTGGGATTGATGTCTGCAGAGGCAAAAGTAGAACTGGAGACGCTGAATGGTAACTGGGGGGTTTCAGGGAGGTTTCCTGATGAAAGCTACACTCTCATTTTGGAACAAAATAAATGACAGTAATTCGATGGCTACCTGTAAAAATGTAGTAAAAATGGCTACCTGAAGTCGTCTTTTAAATACCTTTCATAATGAGTGTGAAGTCATTTGGGAGATTTTTTTTTTAAATTTACTTAGCATTATCATTATGCCTTTTTACTTCTCACCTAATGAAGATAGCTTGACTTTAGACATTTTAGTAAGTGCTTTCTATGCAGATGTATGGGGATACAAAGAATTTGAAGGCATAAGAGAAAGCTACACTAATGAAATGCCTAATATAGATAAATTTAAAAAGCAGTGTTTTGCATTTTGCCTGCTTATTTATTGTTCACAGAGACAAGTAAAGGTCGTCTTTTGCTACGGCATTATAACCTTGGCCTCCTTGGTATCAAAATGTTAAATATTGTAAAGAAATGTTTCTGTGTGAGGAGGATTTTAATTATAATAAATCTTTATGTTTTCATTCTGGCACCAGTCCATTTTCTTTCCATGCTGAAGTTCTCAGTAATTTATTCATGACCTTTAACTGCTTTTAAGAAGCATAGATTCGGAATTATTGCCTTCCTTGCCATTGCAAGTGCCAAGGCAGAAATGCCTTGAGAAGCTTCACAAGATTTTATTAATGAGATACACATCTCACATTAGAATAAAGCATCTGAAGCTGCTGGGTTTGCTCATCTTGGTGTTATGTGGAGGATCAGTGTTTAAAGTCACTTGGCGATTTTTGATCTAAGATAAACGAGTGATCAGACCACATAAAGGTATGCAATTTATGATGAATAATCTGGTTTGTATAGGATTAATTTCTAGCCTTGTGATTCTGATTCCCTCCCCCTAAAAGGTGAGTTAGTACAAAATAACAGCTGAGTTCAAAGCCTGAGTAAAAGAAGGGAAAATTCTGCACATATCTGAACATACGGGTAGGAGTATAAAGCATATCTACCCTTGTATATGTAATATATCTTCAGGAACACAGATTTTAAATGTATGTCTTCCCAAAGTACCTTTGTCATAGTGACCTAACACTGCAGACACAAACTTCAAAGAAAGATTTAGAAAGTTGATACTTAACTGTTAAGGCTTCTACATAATTAATTTTATTACTATGCAGAGCTGGACAACCTGAATGGAAAGAGCTGGCCTGACTTGAATGGAAAGATCGAGAACCCTGTCTGCTTTATGTTTTTATTACTTCCCATACCATGATCCTCTCTGGCTAGCTCCTTGATCCTCCAGTGGAGTAGACTTGGAGACGAGGGGAAAAAAGGGGCAGGGAGAAAGAGATTGATGCTCACTGTCTATGTGAAGATAGAAGCCGTGAGAGGAGGAAGGAAGATTGAGAAGCAGGGATTCAGTTTATGGGCCAAGACTAGAGGAACAAGCATTCAAGTCTTCAGAAATGTGGATTTGCAATGTCAGATTCTTTGTCATTTTGATAGGTGTTGAGAGCACCTTCACAAAAATCTGCAACAGCTGTGCACTCCCTACAACTGCAGCTCTCGCCATGTGCAGGAGTGCAAGGGGCTCCGGAATGAAACACTGGGATTCGTGTCCCTTAGTGTTTTCTTCAAGCTTTCAGACTGCATACATCAGGAAACAACTTTAGCAGGATATTGCAGGATATACCAGATTGTGGTTATAAACCTGTTTCGAAGTACTGAATTCAGATTAGGGAGACTAAGTTTACATCTGAGCCTGTGACACCAGGAATGGCAGTGGGAGGCTGACTGAGATTTCAAAGTTTGGGTCCCAGAGAAGGGTGCTGGAATAAAAAGTGAGAAAGAGATCAGGAAGAGCTAAGCCCATGCTATCTCAAACGCTTTATGTTAGCAAATAACTGTGAAATATGGACAGTGTGCACATTTCTCAGAGAGAAGGGTAGAAGATGGCAACCTCTTGGTTTACTTTGTTCCAGCAGAGCATTCTCTTGTGGATGTGTACTAGCTAACCACTTTGATGACCTTTACCTCATATGGATTATTTGAGTTTGTGAACTTAATATTTTATCTTTGGAGATCATAGCATCATTTAGGTTAGAAAAGACCTGTAAGATCATCAAGTTCCACTGTTAACCCAGCACTGACAACTCCACCACTAAACTGTGTCCCCAAGTGCCACATCTAAACATCCTTTAAATACCTGCAGGGATGGTGACACAACCAATTCCCTGAGCAGATGAAAGGAAGACATGGTTTTAATTATTGCCAAATACAAGTTCAGATCTCTAATGTTTAACACAATCTAGAACTGGTAACCCTATTTAATATACTTAATTTAATAATAAATGCTTTTTAACATAATTTGGTTTCTGAATTAGATTTTGTACAGACAAATGCAGTTAACCTGCCTTTTAAATTTATTCTATTTACTCTTATTCTCTACCTACTTTGCAGTAAAGTAAAATAATGTTTCAGAAACATCTTCAAGTCACTTCAAATTTTGTACAAAAATTTACTTAGCTCCTAAATATAATTCACCACTGAAAGAATAATGTACTTTTGGGAAGGATTAAGTTAGACTTATGATAAACTCAGTTGTAACTTTTTTTAGGGGATTGGCAATTATTGGCATGTTGTGTTAGAGGTCATGAGAAATTCATGTCCTATTTATTTTCTAATGCTAAGGGATATGTTCCGTGCAAGCAGTAGAAATATATTTTCAGTATAGTGTCTTGTGGCTCAAGTAGAGATTTATTATTTTTTTAATGTAAGGTGTGATACAATGGAACTGAAGCATAGGATTTTGATCTCAGCAGTATAAATTAATAAATGTACTGTAGAAAGTAATTTACTGTAATGTGCTTTATTCCCTAAATATTTGTATGGCTTCTCTCCACTCACAGAATCTTTTAACAACAGGGTTACCTGTGTATCTTTGTTATTGATAAGAACTATTTCAGCTCACCCTAGAAAATCCTTAATATTGTAACAAGTTCTTGAACAGCACAAAGCCAATGTTATGCATGGTATCACTAAATTTTAGATATAGTGGCAAAATTTAGCTTGAACTTCCAGATTGTAACACTTGCCAGGTGTGCCCAAATCCAAACGTACATCTCTGAATAGTTTTAACACAATCAGTTTTTACTGTGTTATGACCAGTAAGCATTTACCATTAGATGCCTGGCACTTTGCCTTAGAAGATCTGATGACTAGTTATTCTACATACATGTCCTATTCAGGTTTAACTTTTACATATTAGACCTTGCCTCAAAGAAAATCTCATAAGGAGTTAATTGATCTTGACCCCTACCTGTCTACAGTCTCCTTGCAGGTAGTTGTAGAGAATTCAGCTGCTGTCAACCAACATCCCCAGGTCTTTTTCCTCTGGGCTGCTTTCCAAGCACTCTGCACCCAGGCTGTAGCACTGAAGGGGGTTATTGTGGCCAAAGTGCAGAACCCACACTTGGTCTTGTTGAACCTCATGTCATTGGTCTCAGCACATCGACCCAGCCTGTCCAGGTCCCTCTGCAGCACTCTCCTACCCTCCAGCAGATCAACACTTTCACCCAGCTTGGTGACAGTCTTCAAGTTTACCAAGGCTACGCTCAATCCCCTAATCCAGATTATCAGTAAAGGTATTGAACAGCACTGACCCAACACTGATCCCTGGGGGGACACCACTACTGACAGACACCAAGTGGATGCAGCACCATTCCCCACCTCTCTCTGGGCTCGGCTGTCCAGCCAGTTCTTAACCCAGTGCAGGGCGCACCTGTCCAAGCCGTGGGCTGACAGCTTTTTCAGGAGCTGGAGAAGAACTGAGTGTAAAAAGAAGGGATGAAAGATCAGGCCTGTGAAGATCAGGCAAAGAGTCTGTTCCCCAGATGTTCAGTGCCTTGGGATGGCCTACAGAGTTGCTGAACACAGTCATACTGGTAGCTGTAAATGTTTCTAAAAATCTACAGCAGATTCTGGACTGATATTTCAGCTGGTGGTGACCAACAGTCACCTGTCTACTACTGCTGCCACTTACTCTGATATCTTAAGTAGAAAAACTGTTTGGGAGATGTAAAAGTTCCCCAAATAGCTGATACTGGAACACAAATTCGAGTAAAACATCAGGAAGTGGGGTTTTGGTTTGCACTCTGCTTCTAAAGTCAAACTAGACAACTGAGAAATCAGTTGCAGAAATAAGGATACAACTGAAGCGATGAAAGCAGAGCTTAACATTTAGAAATTACAATGCTCTGGATGCTTCTGCAACTTCAGTGCCCTCCCTTTCTAACACACTTGTAGGGTTTTTTCTTGTTCACATTTCAGGCAAAGAGAAGGATGGGCCTAATCTGGGAATTCATCAATACTGAGTAATGAAACCAAAGTGTATTTTTTTAAACTGACTTCTGCATCACTTGTTGCAAAAGTTGGAAAGCATATGCTAAGTGGGCAGAGGAATGCAGGAGAATGGGGTTCATTTCAGGACAGAAGGAGAGGGCATTCACTCTGAGAAATTGTATTCTAGGCATGCCACTAACACCAAGTTCCTGTCTCATGCCTGACAAGAGATTAAAGCAGATTTTTCTTAGATGGGATTGTATGTTCCTCATTTTGAGATTCCTAACCCAAGATACAGATTTACAGATGTGGAAAATGGGCTTCAATGTATGAAATGCTGTATGTGCTGAGACCTTGAAAATCAAGTCTTAAGTATCTCGTCCTGACCCTCAGAAAATAATGGAAGCCTTGACCTTGATCTCTCTGTGCTACAAATGCAGTAGCCGGTAATGTGAAGGCTATTGTGAAAATAAATTAGTGAACTTTTGGAAAAATTGTATGTGGAAAAAAGCACCAGAAAATATAGCTATGAGAAAATTAATAACTCTTAGAGAAATTAATAACTATGTCTTTAGAGCAGGATGTGAATAGTATGTTGTAGGTAATGAATGGAGAACACATGTTGAACACCAAAGAGAAAGCAGAACATTGAATTATTACTTATTCAAGTGTGTACTGTCCATCAGGAGTCCCAAATAAAGTGGAGATTATGCAGAAAATAACAGCATGCAGTCAAAGACATAATCATATTGTATATGCAGAAGGGTCTATGGCAAATTCAGCCTCTGGAATTGCCTTACATTTGAGTACTCAACCTTGCAACTATTTTAATGTTCTTTGATTAGAATTTTGTTTCATAAAAACTTATATGCACATAAATCTGTGTATATTTCTGCACAAATGTTTATTACACAGATTCTAATTGGGTGATTACATTCTGTTTCAGTAACAAACTCGATTTTTTCCTATTCAAGCTTTAGTTTTAGTAGACCCTTGGGGCTTAGTCCAGGCTTGAATTTTACTAGTCAAGCATGATTATAACAGTCTTTTCACCACAAGTGTTAATACTGTTATGAATTATTTGGGGCTAACTTCCAATATATTTTGTACTAAGTTTCTTAATGAACTAAGTTGGCTTTCTTTTAGTGTTCTGACTGTTAAGGTTTTGTCCTGCAGCTGGAGATAACATCATGTATGCCAGATGACCTTTTCTGGACATTCTGAAGTCTCTAGTTTTCAGGTTACTATTACTATTCCCCCCTTCAACATATACAAGTTAAAAAAAATGGGCTGTGAATTGTCAAGGTAGATGTAGATTCAGTACTATTGCCATGTTTGTCTGTGGATTCTGCCAAAAAAGCAATTCACATGAAGTGCTGAATGATTTTAAAAGCCACACTAAAAGCTCACACAGGATTTGAATATAGGTTGGCTTGCAGCAGAACAGCAGCTCTCTGCGGTTTGAAATAGTGTCAAACAAAGGAAACTGAAATTCTCTGGGGCGTTTGTCTTTTCGGACTGCAGTAGAGCATAATCCGTGCAGGTGATGCAGAAGAAAGTTTGGGCACCCTGTTAGAAAAAGTAATTCAGAGCTGGAAAAAAATATTTTTAAATGGCTGCTGCTGGAGAAGGGCTTACCCAGAGGAAGGGCACATCCTGCCCTTACTTTGAAAACATTGCATTCCCATCTCTTGCCAAGTAGTCATAACTGCCAGTTACTGCAGAGCCTGCCAGAAATGCATGAAGGCTTTTCATCTAAGTCAGAGAAAAGTTAGAAATCGGTATTTCCATCCATTTTTATTCCCAGTGTAAGAGGACTCCTACCGGTACATCTTGTAAAAAACATGTAATAGCAGTACAATGTTTTGGTGTTTAGAAACTGACAAGATTGCTTGCAGTGACTGCAATCTCCTCTTGAAACATACTGAAGAACCTGAAAATCTACTCTGACTAGAATCGTAACAAACTAAAATTTCTGTTTTGCATAGTATTCTGCAAAGTTTAAATTGTCAAGCTTCAAAGGCAGAAAATTTAAATTAAAATTGCAATAAAAAATTCAAAACATAGTTAACCTTAAAAAATACACTTTGCTGTAACATAGGAATATGCTTCTGAAACAGGAAGCTTACTGTAAACTTAAAAATAGGTGTTCCATTCCCAAAATGAAATTTGATATGAAAGTGTACACTGGTATAGTAAGTTTCATTATTGATACTGTGCCTTTCTATGTAGCTTTTTCACAGTCCAGTTTATTTTGTGATGTGAAATTTTTCTGTCAAAAATTTTCTAATCTGTTCAAGTTGTACCAGCCTTTTATCAAGGTCATAGAATAAAAGTATTGCTTTGATATAGAAATTAATTTCTAACAAGGAATAGGAAGTCTCTTTCTGAGCATATAAGCTTGCATCTAAAATTATGCAGGTTTAGCAGTTGTGCATGGTGATGTACTTGTGCACAGTTTTCTCAGTCCTGTCAAATTGTATGACAAGATTATAAGATAAAAAATATATAGGAAGTCCTGTTTTCTTAAAAAACGTTCAGTTTCCTTGTAAAATGAATGGACTGAAGGGAAGTAGAAATGTACAGTAAAGATTTTGGGTTTTAAAGATAGAGTTCATTCTGATATGGAATGAAATATTAAAAAAAAAAAAAAAACCAAAAACAAACCTGGATGCCCAAGAGCAGAATTATGCATTTCAGATTCACAAGACAGGGAGAATACAAAAGTATCCACACAGGCTTGAAGTCTTGAGCTTGTCTGAAAGCATGTACTCAGAGCTTCTGCATTCACCAAAACTCATCCTTGGATTTTACCTAGACTAAAGGATAAGTTAGAGCTTTTGAGACAACTCTTAGTATCTCAGCTCTTGTCTTCGTTTCTGCCTAGTACAGTGTAAGGCCTGGAAGCTCGAGATATTCAGATGAATATCGGAAGCTGGCAGGTGGACTTGGAAAACATAGGTGTTCCTGTAAATTGGCAGAAACTGAATAATCTCCATGAAACAATTTCAGTGAACAAGTATTCTTCTACAGGAGAACACAGACCGTAGAACCTCTTCTGTGGCACAGATATTTTGACAAAGCTGTCTCCTGAAGCCCTTTTACAGCAGGTGAGCTATGACTAGCCAAATGCCTCAGTGCTTTAGCTATATTTCCTTGGCTCTCTCAGATGTGGCTGACTAGGAAAAAATAGGACCAGTTGTATAACTCATAATATTGCAAACCAATGGTGGCTCTAAAAGACTTTGGAGAGGCACGTCAGTGCCAGTTGAGTGATTAGCTCGGTGACATCCTCATAGCTGACAAGTGAAAGTTACGGCTCATTCAGAGGCATAATTTGAGCTAACCATACACATTGCTGGATTCTAACTGAGCAGTGAAGACTTGATGTTGTCAAAGATTGTTCAATGACTGCAGCAGGAAGTGGAAAAGCAAACAGAGCATTGGAATGTTTAAACAGTCAGATAGAAAATAGTGCTATGTTACACATAAATCAATTCTAACCACTCCGCTGGAATAGGACAGTTCTGCTCAAAAAAGATAATTCAGAAAAGAGAGTAGGTATATAATAGAATCATAAAATGGCTTGGGGTGGAAGGGACATTAAAGACCATCTGGTTCCAACCCCTCTGCCAAGGGCATGAACACCTTCCACTAGACCATCTTGCTCAGGGCCCCATCCAACGTGGCCTGGAACACTTCCAGGGATGGGGCATCCACACTTCTCTGGGCAACCTGTTCCAGTGTCTTACCATCTTCACAGTAAAGAATTTTTTTCGAAATACCTAATCTAAACCTACTCTCAGTTTGAATCCATTCCCTCTTATCTGTCACTACATGCTCTTGTAAATAGCCTCTCTCCATCTTTCTTGTAGGCTCCCTTCAGGTACTATAAGGACACAATTAAGTGACAATTAAGAGAAGCCTTCTCTTCTCCATGCTGAACATTTTCAATTCTCTCAGCCTTTCCTCATAGGGGAGTTGCTCCATCCCTCTAATCATCTTGGTGTCTCTCCTCTGGGCTCCCTTCAACAAATCAATGTCCTCCCTGTGCTGGTTACCCCAAAACTGAATGCAAGATGGGATGTCACTAGAGCAGAGTAAAGGGGAAGAATCACCTCCTTCAACCTGCTGGTCATTCTTATTTTGATGCAGTCTGGGATACTGTTGGTTTTCTGAGCTGCAGACACACATTGCCAGCTCATGCTCAGCCTCTCCTCCACCAGCACCCCCAAGCTCTTCTCAGCAGGGCTGCTCTCCATCTGTTTAAACCCCAGCCTGTGTTGATACCAGGGTTGCCCTGACCCAGGTGTAGCACTTTGCACCTGGTCTTGTGAAACCACATGAAATTCCCATGGACCCACTTCTTGAGCTTGCCGAGGTTCCTCTGGATGGCATCCTGTCCTTCAGGTGTGTCAAGAGCACCACTCCGCTTGTTGTCATCTGCAAATTTGCTGAGTGTACTTGATCCCTTCATTGATGCTATTAATGAAGTTAGTAAATAACACTGTTCCCAATACAGACTCCCAAGGGACACCACTTGTCACTGATGCCCATCGTGACCTGAGCCATTGACCACTACTTTCTGGATGCAACCATCCAACTGCTTTCTTATCCATCTAACAGTGCATCAACTGAGCCCATTTCTCTCCAATTTAGAGAGAAAGATGTTGTTGCCCTTCCCTTGTCTGCTGGTGTAGTTACTTCATAATAGAAGGCTGGTTTATATGAGAAAGGACACTAGGTTGGTTTTTGGAGGGAGGCTGAGTATAAAGACCTCCATACAAAGACTTGACATATTATTTTAATTTAGAAAGGATTAAAGAGAAGAAATGATATAATGTAGGTACATGCAAGGAAGATAAAGTACTCTCTCATACCTAAATTTGTTATGGTGTGAAAAGAATGGATCACTAAAAGAAAATAAAGAACAAAAATGTACTTTTCTAAAATACAAATTTTGTAAGCACAAACCATATGTAAATCTCATTTTCACAGGCAGAGTAGAATTGAGGCCAAGATATTAATACAATTTTTGAATGAATTAGACATTTGCATGCTTTTTTTGACTTTGTATTGTATCAAATGAAGCTTTTGCAAGCAATATGATTTTCAGGCTTAAGAGTTAAGAAGAAACATTCCCAATAGGCAGATTATTCTATTGCTGTTCATTACTTTCCCTAAGGCATCTTGTTATGCTCTCTGTTTGGGACAGGCTACTGGAATTAACCAGTGTTACAACTTTTTAATAAAGGTACACTGTGCAGNTGTCAAAGATTGTTCAATGACTGCAGCAGGAAGTGGAAAAGCAAACAGAGCATTGGAATGTTTAAACAGTCAGATAGAAAATAGTGCTATGTTACACATAAATCAATTCTAACCACTCCGCTGGAATAGGACAGTTCTGCTCAAAAAAGATAATTCAGAAAAGAGAGTAGGTATATAATAGAATCATAAAATGGCTTGGGGTGGAAGGGACATTAAAGACCATCTGGTTCCAACCCCTCTGCCAAGGGCATGGACACCTTCCACTAGACCATCTTGCTCAGAGCCCCATCCAACGTGGCCTGGAACACTTCCAGGGATGGGGCATCCACACTTCTCTGGGCAACCTGTTCCAGTGTCTTACCATCTTCACAGTAAAGAATTTTTTTCGAAATACCTAATCTAAACCTACTCTCAGTTTGAATCCATTCCCTCTTATCTGTCACTACATGCTCTTGTAAATAGCCTCTCTCCATCTTTCTTGTAGGCTCCCTTCAGGTACTGTAAGGCCACAATTAGGTGACACTGAAGCCTTCTCTTCTCCATGCTGAACATTTTCAATTCTCTCAGCCTTTCCTCATAGGGGAGTTGCTCCATCCCTCTAATCATCTTGGTGTCTCTCCTCTGGGCTCCCTTCAACAAATCAATGTCCTCCCTGTGCTGGTTACCCCAAAACTGAATGCAAGATGGGATGTCACTAGAGCAGAGTAAAGGGGAAGAATCACCTCCTTCAACCTGCTGGTCATTCTTATTTTGATGCAGTCTGGGATACTGTTGGTTTTCTGAGCTGCAGACACACATTGCCAGCTCATGCTCAGCCTCTCCTCCACCAGCACCCCCAAGCTCTTCTCAGCAGGGCTGCTCTCCATCTGTTTGAACCCCAGCCTGTGTTGATACCAGGGTTGCCCTGACCCAGGTGTAGCACTTTGCACCTGGTCTTGTGAAACCACATGAGATTCCCATGGACCCACTTCTTGAGCTTGCCCAGGTTCCTCTGGATGGCATCCTGTCCTTCAGGTGTGTCAAGAGCACCACTCCGCTTGTTGTCATCTGCAAATTTGCTGAGTGTACTTGATCCCTTCATTGATGCTATTAATGAAGTTAGTAAATAACACTGTTCCCAATACAGACTCCCAAGGGACACCACTTGTCACTGATGCCCATCGTGACCTGAGCCATTGACCACTACTTTCTGGATGCAACCATCCAACTGCTTTCTTATCCATCTAACAGTGCATCAACTGAGCCCATTTCTCTCCAATTTAGAGAGAAAGATGTTGTTGCCCTTCCCTTGTCTGCTGGTGTAGTTACTTCATAATAGAAGACTGGTTTATATGAGAAAGGACACTAGGTTGGTTTTTGGAGGGAGACTGAGTATAAAGACCTCCATACAAAGACTTGACATATTATTTTAATTTAGAAAGGATTAAAGAGAAGAAATGATATAATGTAGGTACATGCAAGGAAGATAAAGTACTCTCTCATACCTAAATTTGTTATGGTGTGAAAAGAATGGATCACTAAAAGAAAATAAAGAACAAAAATGTACTTTTCTAAAATACAAATTTTGTAAGCACAAACCATATGTAAATCTCATTTTCACAGGCAGAGTAGAATTGAGGCCAAGATATTAATACAATTTTTGAATGAATTAGACATTTGCATGCTTTTTTTGACTTTGTATTGTATCAAATGAAGCTTTTGCAAGCAATATGATTTTCAGGCTTAAGAGTTAAGAAGAAACATTCCCAATAGGCAGATTATTCTATTGCTGTTCATTACTTTCCCTAAGGCATCTTGTTATGCTCTCTGTTTGGGACAGGCTACTGGAATTAACCAGTGTTACAACTTTTTAATAAAGGTACACTGTGCAGCATTTTGAATGTAGCATTTTTTAACGATATTAGGCCTGGCTATGTTAAAGCACTTTTCAGACACTGTAACTTAAGCTTTGAGACACATGCAGGCATTCCTGTAAATTCTTGCCATGCTTCCTATCAAAGATGGAGTTCTGCTCTAGTTCACTTGCTCTATATCAGTGATACAGATAACCGAGAATAGAGACAAGAAGCAATAGAGAAAGCAAGAAAATGTTTAACAGCCAAAGGAAATACAACTCAATATACAATAGAATGACTGGCTTGATGATATAGTCCTTCTCATTTTTGAATCTTCTTCGACTCAAATTAATTTTGCATTCAAACAGAGGCTCTCAAGTGTTTCATGAATGAAAAGGTCATTTTTAAAACGTGGTTGTTTTAGCACTTCTTTTTCTTTAAAATTCGGCTGGGAAAATAAAAATGTTATTCACCTGAAACATCAAGACAACCAAAACATTCAAAAACATAGTGCAGCATTTAAGATACTTATGATTAATTAGCCAATCTATTGATGAGAGACTGAAGAGCAGTCAGAAATATTTGAAGTGTACTTCATTAATAGTTTTTGATGATCCCTTGTTTCTTCAGTGTTGTTTGCCGTTTCAGAATTTGAAATCAAAGATTTACAAACTTGTTGCACTTCACTCATTGAATTCTGCCACTGTTCATGTGGGCTGCTACAAGAGCAGAAAAGGTGGTGGTCTGTGGCCCCTTACAGCAATGATTTTTCACATTACTTCTGTACTCAGGAAAATAAGGTCTCAACTTTGTTCATGCTCCAATATTAGATACAACATACAACATTTGGAGGGTTATCCTGCCTTCCTGATTTCAGTTGAGTGTCAGGTTTTTTATCACTTTTGTGGAATCAAGATTAAAAAAAAAGTACTTTAACTTATTAGGCTCTAGGCTTTAGTGGTTATCAAATGTAA
This sequence comes from Ifrita kowaldi, assembly GCA_013398055.1. Taxonomy (NCBI): domain Eukaryota; kingdom Metazoa; phylum Chordata; class Aves; order Passeriformes; family Cinclosomatidae; genus Ifrita; species Ifrita kowaldi. Next base: position 143,710 of record VZRS01009391.1, read on the forward strand.
ATGGATATAGAGTCAGAATACGCTGGTCAGAACAATTCTTCTGAATAATATCAGCCATTATGTTTAAGGGGCTACCTTTCTACTTATTAGATCTGAAAGTTCTTTCTCCCTTAACTTGTGCAGTTTGCCTTTATATTCATCTAACTATTTATCATCTATATACTTCTGAAGAAGTATTTCCATGGCCTAACAACACATTTCATCAGAATTTCGCTTGGCTTGCTACCTCCCAGGTTTCATTTGATACTTCCTAGTTCCTGTGTTTGAAAAGAGGGTGAATGGCATAATGCTTCCTGCTATGGTGAGACATAAAGCAAATTAAACACCTCACTCTTACGTTTTTCTGACAGATGGGGTAGTTCTCAATGGAAGGATGCAAGTTATTTCACTAGTTTTAATCTGAAATTACCACTGCAACAGAGAATTTTGTCATAGTATTGGTGATGGGATAGGGCCTTGTAACTTCCTTTTGTTTAAAATAATAGTTGTTTAAGTCTCCAAAGTAGTTTTAATTATAATGCATAGCTTTTCTTTAGGGAGGAATGATAAAATGGAAAGTACATTTACTGAATTGCATTGAGCCTGTGCAGGAGTTCTACTGCACCCTTAGCACTTGTTACTGGTTTACTGTGGATAGCTCCTCTGTCCTACTGGTTCTTCCTGATTACAAGCCTGGAAGCCCCCAGTTTTCCTTAAGTTTCACAAAGGCCAGAGAGACAGCTGATGCTGTCTTTAACATTTCATTTGGGTGGACGAGGGAATAAATTTAAGTATCAAAGCGCTTTAGATCAGCACCTTTAATGTCAAGTCAGTTGTGACCTTCCACTGGCATAACCAGATCGCCATCTGTGGAACCATGGCAGAGGGTGGTGGGGCAGTGGAGAAGGGACAGGTCAGGGACAAAATGAAACTGCCCTGCAAGCTCTTCAGTGTGTGAGAAATAGCTAAAGGTGCAATAATATTATGCAAATACTATTATGGCTGACCAGTAAGAATGGGATACAGATATCTACCCATGCATAATTCACAATATGATGTGGGGTTTAAGACTTTGATGTTGTCTGTCAAAATTGAGTGGAAGTCCTTCCATCAACTCTAATGAGAAGTAAATGAGATTGCTCCTCAGCAAGTAGTTAAGAGCAAGCCTAGTTTTCAGGCACAAGTAGTTGATTTCAGAGGGACCTGGTACATGTGTAAGCACCCTAGAGAATTGAGATTATATTGAATGATGCACTGTCAGAACTACCTAGCATGCAAAGACCATAAAATCTAATCAAAACAGCAATATGAAAGTAGCAGACATTACTTTCATTACATTTTTTACTAACATACTGCGTTTAATATCACCATTTCCATTCAGCCAAATCTTCCTTAGAACTCTTTTCTAGTATTCAAGTGTATCATGAAAAGGTTAATATTATTTTGATAGAATTAAATATTCCCGAAGAGGTTCAAGAGTAAGCATGTTTCAAAACCAAAATAGAAATGATACAGAACCCATTCTTTACTTCCCCAAAAAAGTATATGCTGGATTTTATGTCAGGTTGATTTTGACCTGGTAAGAAATGTCAGAGGAGATAAGCTTTGTAAAAACTAAGTAGGGGGAGGTGTTGGGTGTTGTTCAGTGCCTGTTTTTGTGCTGCCTGCATTCATCTCTGTTGTAACTAAACAATGGAATACAGTGTCTGTAATTATTCAAATAGGCACATTTGCAGTTATAATGTATTCTTTCACAAGCAAAACTATTATTTAAAAATTCAAGGGTAGAAATGAGCTCTTTATGGCTTTAAATTAAAAATACCAGGTAATATGATAGAGCAATTTATAATTGTCAGAAAATTAAAGGTTTTTCTTTGATTTTGCTTGTCTTAAGTTGATCCAAAAGTATCAACCAACTAGCAGCAGCTTAATTTAAGACAGTAATGGTGATTCTGTTAGTCTTTTTTTTTTTAAATAAGATTTTTTAAATTTAAATTACTTCTGCTAGTTGATATAAAATGTTGGGACAAGATGTCTATCTCTTACTGTGTTCAACTCTTACTCGTCAGAGCTTTTAGACATTTTGCCATATCTGTGAAGCCTTCAGCTAGCAGAATTTTACAATTTCTATTCCATCTTTTTTTTTCTGTCTGTCAGGGCGTGCTGGTGTACTAGTTTAAGTGTTCTGGTTGAGCTTTTACTTGATTCTGTATTAGAGAAGCTCCAAAGCTCCTCTGAAATGCATAACCTCATACTGTTTGTTAGAGAAATTCAAATGTTGGAAGCTTAATAATGTCTAGTTTTACAAGGGTGTGATTTTGTGCAGCAACAGCAATGGAAAACTTGAAGAACACAGAAGTGGTTCAAGCCCTCCTCATTATTAAATTTGCAAGACATAGATGCTGAGTAAACAGGAGTTCATAGGTTGTTTATTCAGTTTAAAATAAAAATTTCCACTCACTTTAACTTTCCATAGGTAGTTATTAACTGTAGCTGGTGTCAATTTCTAGAGTGATTTTACAAAAAGCCTGAAATGGACACATTCATTGCTAGGTCCTGTTTAATTACAGTTTTGTATTGTTTACTAACTATCTGGGCATCTGGTTAGATGCTGTAACCATCATTTGGTTTGGGCTTCTTTACTTGCACTGACTGCTAGTTATAAAAGATAATGACTTGGAAGTGAAAATATGCAGCTCACATGGGTAGCACAAGCAATTGTTTTAGCTAGGCTTGCTGTTCTTTGTATTCTGATCCTTTGTGTTCAGGAGAGGAATAAATCCTCAAAGTCTCGTACTCCACAAAGAACTTGGTGTACGTTTGTGTGAAGGTTTACTGGGTTTTGTGCACTCTTTATGGACAAATCTGCAAGAGGAAAACAAAGATAAAAGCTTTCTTTTCTCCGGAGTATTTTGTGTTCATAGAGACTAATAGCCAATTAAGATAAAAGGAAATATTTGATGGCTAAAATCCAGTAATATTATCTGTCCCAGGTCAATTCGACATTTAATGTGTTGTTTCCTCTTCAGCAATTTTGCTACAAGGGGCAATTCAAGCATTTAAAGAGAGAAGGACTGATCTGTTCTATCTTGCATAGTTGTTTTGGTTTTTTTTTTCCTAGGTGAGGCTTTATCATTACAGCACTGACAGTTACGTGCATAGATGCTCCATAAAAAAGATTCATCTATGTAGTAGCAGCTTTATTAAGATTGATAATGACCTCCTGAAGAATTATTATTATTTTAAATAATTTAACACTATTGAATTATTGGGCTCTTCTTTCTAGAACTATCATTAAAAAATGAGGGCAAAGAAGTTGTAATTTTTTTGTATGTGCATATATTTTGGTAGTTTAATGCAGGATTATTGAATAGCTTTGTAAACTAAGTAAGAATACGTAAGAAATATATCTAATTGTCAGCACCAATAATGATGTAGACTCATGAACAATCAATAACTGCTCAAAACTTTGATTTTTATTTAAATAGTTTCTCTAAATCAATGCCAATACTTGCATGGACAGTAGTCGCAAGTATTTTCATGATGGACCCATGTACCAAAAAGGAAAAATAAATGTTAGTAATTAATTATTTTTTCTTCTTTTGAATTGATAAATAGAGAGTAAATGCAAAATTGACCTGAGGTATTTATCATGAACTTTTGCCAGCTAAAACAGTGAATGTGCCTCTTTAAGTACTTCCGTATAACAAGCCACTGTCATTTAAGGCATTCATTAGATTTTGATAAATAACTGGTTTTATCTGTTGGGTATGTAAAATTGCTGCTTTTAAAATCTTTTTATAGCTGACCAAAAAATTGTTTGTGTCATGTATTTTGGGTGGGCAATAGTCGTGAGAAGACTATAACATGGTTTGGTTTTTTTCTTTTTTTTTTTTTCTGTTTTTCCCTTTTTTTTGCTAGCAGACTTTTCTTGGTCTCAAAAAGCACTTGCAAGTTATCATGGTGAAGAAGAATTAGAATCACAGCTCCTGTGTTTTGCATTGCATGTCAAGTTCCCTGGTTTAATAGTTCAGGTCTCATTTACAAAGGCACCTCTGCTGTTTCCTATTACAGACCGAAAAAGAAAATGTATTCAGATAATTTTTTTGTAAATATAATAATTAAGTAATTCATATATATAATCTATGAATTGTAAACTCTGGCTTCTGTCCTATAAATACAGATGCCATTTCAGATGCATGCCTTTTGTTTGTTATGCTTCAATGATTGCATTCCTGTTGCAAAATATTTCTTCATGTTGGGACTATGAAAGACTCAGTGCTTCTGTCTAATTTTCTAGCCTGTATAAATTAATTATTTTGGGCATATTCTTTCAATTCTATCACTTGTGCTTGTTAATACTGACTTATGAGAGCAGAGCCTGCAGACAAGGTATATGCAACATCCTTGTATTTCAGGGATCCCACCTGCTACTAAGGGATTTTTTACAGATTGCCTTCTAAGTCACTTCTTTTGATAAAGCAGGACGGACAAATATTTTGTATGTCTTTCGATTTTGAGGGACAGATCCTCGTGCAAACTTAGGGTTACTCTATGTCAGAATTACCATGGTAGTTTTTCCCAGTTTTTCCCTCCTGTGCTAAGGAAATTCCTTGCCACAGTGGCAGTGGGGTGAACACATTCAGTTTGGTGCCAGAGGGCTCTTGTGGGTCCTGGTTAGCAACTCTTGAGGCAAGGAAAGAGTATTAATGCACCATTGGTTAAGTCCTCTGCATTTTCTGTGGGCCTGCTGATAGTGAGTTCTGTAAGCCCTACCTGAGAAAAATTCCTCTCTTCTTCCCAATTTTATACAGAATATAACCACAGCTTTATGCAAAGCCCACAGCCCCCAGAGAACAGTGACATTTTGCAGCCAGACTTGCTTTCATTCCCTCTGCGGTGCTGAACATTTTGCTTTAATTAGAAAACAGAAGCTTAACTCAAAACAACATCACTTTTTATTTATGCATATTTTTAATGAATGTTCTGTATTTTATCAAACTTGCATTCTCACTCATGCATCAGGAATCCCATTGCAGCAGGTAGTATTTAACATGGCATGAAAATGTCGTTCTTGCTCAGATAGGTTTATAAGACAAGAGATGGCAGGTTGGTGCAGACAGTGGGCAAGGGTGTTGAAACAATGAGGTGGACCTCCTTAGATGGAGGGGTGGCATTACCAGCCCACCAGCAACTTAATCAGTGTCTGGCACCAGCAAGTTTCAAGCAGGAGCTTAAATAAGGTTAAAGAGAAGTCTTTGTGGATGCTTACAGTGAACTCCTATTAGCTGTTAGAGACAATTTTGAAGACTTTGTATGTTTGAAAATACAGCTAGTAGCAATACCAGTGCCGTAATTTGGTCAGGGGGGGAAAGTGTTACAAATGAAAACAATATATAGGGAAGGAATTGTATATATAGTGCTTTGAAAATTGAATGAAGACAAGTCAAATAGAGTTTATGCTTGAATGGGCTGTATGGTGATCAACCCAGCAATGATCAATGCAGTGCCCTGGGAAAATGATCATTGCAAAACCAGTGGATACTTGAAGGATGCAATTGGCTTTATTCAAGCAAGCCTTTAGTTCCTTGCTGGATAGCTCTTCATTGTTATGAAAAGGGTCTCTGATAAATCATGTGTGAAATATAGGAAAAAATCTGCCTACCGTTTTTTATTAAAAGTACCATTCAAATAATTGTTCCTATTTCTGTTTTCTTTCAAATCAAACACCAGTTATTTTCCTGTGTTACTTAAAAACATCAAATTAATGTATTTGTATTTTCCTCTCACAGTAATACTGAATTATGACTAAGGCTATAACAAAGACGTTCTTATCGTTCAGCTGTTCCTCCAAGATCAGCATGAACACCTTCATAAAGCTCATTTCGACATACTTTATAGGAGAAGTACCTTTCTGGCATGCCACTTTCTGTTGAGGCATGGTGCTTGCTTTCATTGAGATAAACAACTTGTATTTAATTTAGCAAATCGGTTTAACAGGATTTGAAAAAATGAAAACATAAAAACTGCTCTAGATCTCTTGAACAAGCTATTCCCATTTCTCATCTCAACATACTTTTTTCTAAAGTTAGTCATTATTTCTCAAGTTTTTGACAAAAAGAAGTGAGTTTCAGATTCAATCAATTGAAATATTTTCTTGACCTTTTCTTTTAATTCTATATTTACATTGCATGCAGAATTGCTATGTCTATTATCTTCCTACTGTATCAAATTCCTACTGTATCAAATAACTTTGGATAGTACACATTAAGGAAGATGAGTATAATGCTTCTCTGACGTTCATATGCTCTTTCAATTTAAGCTTTATGTACATACTGTATTTTGGGTGACTTAGGAGTTGTATAAAGCAATGAAAAGCACTTGTATGTGAATGTCTTATTTTTATCTTCTTGTCTTTCTGTCATGAAAGTTCCTTTGCTACTCCCAACAGCAAGAGTGCTTCATCGTTTTTAGACTTCATTCACCACCGTGTGGTATATATATTAGCTGAAACTGTCTATGGAAAAAGTGTTAATTTGTTACTGCTTTTGTAAGCATGAAATGTATTTAAGAATATCTGGCAAGGATCCACCAATCTATTTTTATGGAACTAAGGGATTTTATAAATGGTATGAAAAATTTTAAGTGGTGTAGACCTGAGTACTATTTCTCATGTTGTAGCCCACACACTACTAATAACTATGGAAAAAATTATTCACTCATGATAAAAGTCCACTTCAGAGCTCTGCAACAAGAAAATAAGAACTGTTCTCTTTCTTTGTTTTTAAAGCATCCGCATTAATTCCAAGTTGTTCTCTTGTGCCAAATACTGTGTTGCTGCAAAAGCTCTTTGAGGTAGCAGCATTGCCTTCTTTGCTATTTTTTGCTGTCCGTGAAGGTAGTTCTGCTTCTTCTAGACAGTGCACATGTGCAGCATTGATGTAGTGGGAATAAGGAATGCCATGTCTGATTCATTAGTTGCAATTACTTATCATTATTCATTATTTATTTTGATTTATAATGGATAAAAAGAACCTACCCAGGGCTATTTTAACATGAATGATAAATGGAGTCTCATAAAACGATTAAACTGGCAACTGCTGCTTGTCTCTTAAGTGGACAATAATTGATGTAAGATTGAGAAGTTCCAACCAACGCTTGCCTCAGTCTTTTTTCATACAATTCTAATTACAAAAGCTGGCCAGTCTTCCCCAAAGCCAGAAAACTTTTTGGAAACTTTTAGCAAATAATGAAAAAGCAAGTTATGGCCTCATGTAAAATCAGTCACTTTTCTCAACACAGGCAATAAAACTTATTCTTGACGACCAGAGGTAAATTCAGTTCAGAGTCTGTAGGAGGCTAAAAAAGTGTCAGGGAAAGGTTTGAGAGAAAAACACTTTTGTTCTTGTTCAGAATATTGGTCAGAAGATCTAGAACTTCTTCAACAAGCTGGAAATAGTCCTTCATAATATTAATGTAGTACAGCTACTCTCTGAATAATTAAAATTCCCCACCAAGAACAGGAAAGTGCATCAGCTGTTAGGAAGTCAGGGCATTGTTAAATACAATAATATGGTATACCAATCATTTCAGTGTTCCTAAAGCAGTTACAATGGAAAGAAAAAAAAAATGTCTATATATACACACACACTCGTATTTTTCAACAGTTTGTATCAAATTTTTACTGGAAAGGGACAGCATGTCCATAGTACTTATACTTTGACAGATTCTATTGCTGTCTACCTACTAATGCTATTGACTTCGCTGTCCTTTGTAAAAGGAAACCTTAGTGCCTAGGAAAGCCTTGCAAATATAAACATAAGCGAACATAATTAGTCTTTCAGTCACCAAGAAAGCAATTCTAGATATTTTTGATTCCAAGATAAAAAAAAAAAAATTACCTATAATTATGCAAGTATTCTTTCTCTTTTAGGAACAAGGAGAAGTTATTGAAAAGGGTTGCCCACTTTTTCATAAGGCAAGCATGTCCTTTTGACATGCCTGAAGGAAATTAGCTGTTTATTGTTTGTCGCAGTGATTTGCGAGCACAGCAGTTCTCTGTATTGTGACTCTCAGTGTATCTAAATGTGAAGCAGGAGTTATCCACGGCAGACAGTCTCCAGTGAAGCTAGGTTTCAGTATTTTGTGCATTTTTAACAGCTGGAGATCTTGTTTGTGCCTTGAAGAGAATTAAATTTAGTGACCAGTCATCATTCCTTTAGTAAGATCTGCACCATGGAGTCAGTAGAGTTGTAGGTAACAGGAGAATGGGTATTGTTGTTTAGTTAGTCTTGCAAGGGACAGAAAAGCCCCTTGTGCTTCTTTGAGTCTTTTCTGTTGCCTGGTGTGGTCTTCAAATGAGAACTGTAGGAATACCCCTCAGTTCAGAGGAACCCCATGCATCCTTCTTCTATGGCAGCCACACAACAAAAAATGCTGTCTTCTTAATGGAGATTGTCTGTCAGTGTACACACATCACCTATGACAGGCCATTAAAAGGTTTCTACTCAGACACCCAGGAAGGTGGGACAACTTAAGCATGTTACTGAATATGTGTGAGTGTTCTTACTAGTTGTTCTATCATCTGTAGAGCTAATGAGAGTGCCTGGTTTCCTACTGACTTTTGTCCTTTAATCTCTCAGATCTGTCTTCCATGGAAATAACATCTGTTCCTTCCTGAATCTGTCTGTGACACCCCTGCAGATAAAGCACTTTGTCATTAGTCTGCAACCAGATATGTCCAGATTGCCTGGCCCAGCTGCCTTCAAATGGGGTGTGTAGCTGTTACATTCCGCCTACCTTCCTCTCAGGAAATGGTATCTCAGGATGTATCTGTGTCCACAGTAATCTGTCTACCTCCCCATTTTCTAGTTTCCAAATTTATAACATCTTTTAGAAAGTCAAATTCTCTTTGAGCCTTTACCCATTTGCTAAATCTACCTACAATTGGCCCACTCAAAATTTATTTGAGGGATGACATGGAAGGAAAGTAGTTAGCATAAACCTGTCTTGAGACATTTTAAAATGAAAACTATGTCTTAAAAGTCTAACTTTACATATGTATCTGAAATATCTTAAACTTATTTGATAAAATGTGGTAGTATTTCTCTAAAGGATAAAAGGAAACTGGTATTCAGTACATTCATAAATATATGTAGAATTTGTTGTATACTATTTAGTGTGCAATCTTCATATTAATCACATAAGTAAATTTATGAAGCTCACTGTCTCAAAAGAAGTAGCACAATATTTGAATTTTTTTTTAAGCAGTGTTTTGGATGTTTTTACTACCATTTATTGACCAAAAACCAGGATTTTGACTAATATACACTATGACAGGATTTGCACAGATTTTATATAAGAGTGAAAGCAAGTGTGATGAATAGTGTCCCAGAATCATTTTAGAATAGACACTCAGACCTCTGCATTTTTTATGGCTTCTTGCAATGTTTTCACACTTTTCATACTCTAGGACACCTCTGTGCAAAGGCTGGTGTTGTAGACTTCTCAGTCACCGATTTTGCTGTCTAGAGTATAAATGGAAAAGCTGCTAGGTTTCTATTGCACATACCTAACAGCACAGATCATAGAGGGGGTAAAAACACTAATGCACATGAGAAAAATTGGCTCTATTTATGCTTTTATCCCTTCTGAATTAAGAGTTAAATTATGCATAGACAACATTAAAGATTATTCCCCTCTGTGCCCTGACACTTCATCACTTAATGGATAGATAGGTGGAACTTCAAAAATTAATTATTACCATTTAAAAAAAAATCAAGTATAAGAACTTGATTACCACTGCAAGACTTGTCCTAATATTAAGTCTGCCGCGTGTGCTGCATACAAATGCCAGGTTTATGTGGTAAAGGGCAAGATGGACAGCTCTGCGACCATGTGCTTGCTAATTAACCACCACTGAAAATAGCCTTGTCATGAGAGAACAGTCATCTCCTGTACAACTAGCTAGCAAATGATTTTGCTGCTTAGACCAGAAGATGAATACAGAAGCAGGCTGGATGCCACTGGAACAAAAGAAAAGCAACTCACAGAAGATTGTTGGGTACTGAAGATGCTTTTTCATTCCGTATTGAGAACTTGGGCACTATAAAATCACTAGACTTACAGTTTTTTTACTAGTAGCCCTAAACTGAATCGACAATGAAAAAATGAAGCAGAAAAAAAAAGAGATTACCCAGACAGTGCTGCCAAGGTTCATTAGCTTTATTCCATATAATCAATTTTCTGCTATTCTTCCAGCACCTTATTTAATGCTTCCAACACTTGCAATAACTTTTGTTTCTGCTTTCTCTTAAAATGCATATATTTATATGCAACAGTGAAAATAAGTTAGGGAATTGCTAGAAAATTAGGAGTTTATGATTGGTTGTGATAGTTCTGTCTTGTTCTCATAAAATAAAACATCCTTAGCTGAAAATCAGACAAATTTAATACTATTCTCTCAGACAGTCTCATTTTTTTTTCTGGCACTAACAACACATTTGCGTGTGAACACCTGTTTTTAATAAATAATTGAAGCTGCTGAACTTTTGCTTTCAGAAGTGTCACACTAAGATAATTGATATTGGAAGTGTACTGCGAAGCAACCCTTAGATTTTAAAAAGCCAGCTATTATAACTTTTAATGAGAATCATAGAAGTTAAAGGAAATTAGCTATCTATTGTTGGTGGCGTTAATTTGAGAGTGCTGCTGTTCTCTATATTAGGAGTCTCAGTACATACAACTCTATTTCTCACTGTTTCTATCTCAACCAGCTGATAAGGCTTAATAATTGAAAATTAAATAATACAATACATTTCTACTTGTGGAAGATATAAATAATTATTCTGTTTTGAACATTACAAAGTATTAGAAATGAAAATAATTTAACCTCATGAGGATGCAGATTGTAATGATGATTTCTAGAATAACTGTTGTTTTTCTTGTAAAGAGTATGGATGCCTCAAGCAATGAAATAAATAAACTTTATTGTTTCCGAATTTTTTCATTACAGAAAAAAACAAGTCTCCTTAGACCAGAATTATAATTCAGCTATTGACAGTGTAATGCCTGGGCCATCCAGTCAGAAACTCATAGTTCCTTACAGAACAAATATGCCACATGAAGCTCTGCTCATGTTAGGGTGATCTCAGCTAACGCTGGGATGTACTGTCAGGCAGCTCCTTCCAGCCTCGTGGGTTTGATTCAGGTGAATTTGTGCACAGTTTTCAATGAACACTTAAAAAGAGTCTTTGATAAATGTGTAGTATTTTGATCTTAATAGGGAAAGGATAAATGTGCTTAGGTTTAGGATGATAGTTATTTTTATTTGTGTAGCAGTATGGGGAAAATTTTTGGCAGTAAGAAAATTACTTAGTAACTTTGCCTACAGTGTAAAGCAGCATATGCTCTTCCTATGAACTCTCTCTTTGCTGTCACAATTAAATATCCCAATCTTTTATCTTTTACCTTTTACAATGGATTTCAATGCTTGTTGTGTTGGTATTTACTCCTGAGTTATTCCTGTTTTACCGTGCCCTGGCTTTGTACAGCTGGTATAAGAGTTAGTAAAGCTGTGTGTCCACAGCCAAAAGGTCTGTGTAAGGTGTCCTTCCTGTAACTTGACTTCCAGCCAAGGTGGGATCAACATGAGTATCAGCCAGAGATTTCAGAGACAGAAAATTTGGGTTCATCATCCATAAAGGAGTCATGATGAAGTTTACAGCTACAACAATTAAGGGACCAGAAGAGGGAATCAGTTTCAGAGCGTATATCTGAACCTTTAGATAGAGCCTTGGAGAATTTTGGCCTGTTGCTGTTGTTATATTCGTTACCTTTTAAAATACTTCTCTGCTCAAAACAAATATGATAGAATGGCCATAGAAATTAACGCTAATCACTGATTAAAATTCTCCAGCAATTTACAGTGGAAGCTCGATGACTCCATTATCTTTGAGTAAAGTTTATAATGGTTATGGGATTTCTAGCTAGCTAAGCTATGAAATGGTAAGCACAGAAGTGTTGCAGGTGCAGGTTTGTAGCGGGTTGAATTTGGTTTGGAATATGGATTACTTACTGATTTTTTGTGTGAGATAGAAGAATTAAAAGAAACATAAAAAAAACAAAGCAGGCACAAACTTTAAACATTTGTGATACAAAGAAACTGTTTTATTACTAACAGAATTAAAAGAGAAAGAAAAAAAAAACCTAAGAAAGTTAAAACAAAACCTCTCCCCTCCCTCCAGCACCTTTTTTTCACTCAGCTTGCACAAAAGATAACAGAACATGGGATTTCAGTCAGAGTTGCAGTTCTAAAAGTTTCTTTNCCGGAGCCCCCCCGCCCCCGACCTTCCCGCAGGCCGGCCGGAACGAAAGAGAGAGTCCCGCCCCTTCCACGTGGTTTAAATAGGTAAATTGCGAGAAGCGTCATTAGTCTAAAAAACTGTCCATCAACTCAGGGTCAACCCACAACAAGGTTACATGTGATATAAATATTGTTTAACTCCTGAGAAACAGCCAAGAGAAGAAGGGAGAAAATTAACCACATAAGAACCCTATGAGTTGAATGGTAAAAATGTTCCTACTCCTGAAGACATGTAGTCCATACAATTCAGGCAACAAGAAGAGCCAGTCCAATCTTTTTTGAGTCAGATGCTTATCTCAAGTACAGAGAGCCAATATTCAGTGTTTGGTTCATGTCTCCTTGAGCTTTATTTTTCAGAACCTTCTACTGTGAATGTGCACCCAATGGGGTGAGGTACTACGTTACTAGTGCTACTTCTGACCTCCTTCACTGTCTGGCAAGAGAAGCCCCACATGTCTGGAATAGCAACCTGGGCTCTTGGCACTATTCATTTCGAGAAAGATTGAACTCATGATCTTATGTCCTAATCCCTATTCTGAATGAAGATTTGCTTCTGTCTCCACATTATGCCACAGGGAGTTAGAAGCGCAGAAGCCATGACTGATAGCTCATTGGAGAGGGGACAGTCTCTCCTTATGACCACAGACACTACTGTGTTCCAGGTCAGTCCCGTGAACAGGAGCATTCTCCTCTTAGGAATGCTTTACACAAAGAAATAGCACTGCAGCAGCATCCAGGAGCCAGTTCAGTGCCAAACACTTTGCTAGAATTATGTTTTTTCTTGAGACTTCTGATCTTCTGACTCTTGACTTCTCCATGCTTGGCTACTCACAGTCTGGCTCAGAGAGGGAGAGTGGAAAACACACTCACCCTGAGTTAGAAAGTGGAGTATATTGGTGTTGACCTAGATGAATCTGAGGTACTTAAACAGCAATTTAGGTAGGCGGATCCGGTTTGTTAAATGAGCATGTGATGATGACTTCTCTCCTACACCTGGAAATGCATCTACCTGAACGGGATTACAGCAAGTAGGTGCTGCCCACGCTCTCTCCCATTGTTGTCAGTGGTAAGGAATTCTTTAGTCCTGAGCGGATGGTCTAATACCTTGAGGAATTGCTGAATTAATTTTTACCTGAATATTTAACTGCTTTTTAAACTTCATCAATCTTTTATATTACGTCCTGTAATAGAAAAACAAAATAAATATATTGACAGGTTTATATTAGATTAGTTAAAAAAGGATTTGTTTATAGAAATTTATCAGTAATTTATAGTAGCTGTAAGATACGATAAACACTTCTAGAGATAGGACTCTGAAAAAAATCTTTATATGAAGGAAACTAGAAAACACAATAGTTGGGGGAAATTTAATGCATGGATAGATTTTGCATCTGTTTTTTTTTAAATTATTTGTATATATGAAACAACCTTTGTGTCATGGAAGACACATAGTAAATCCTGTAAATTTCAAATATACTTTTATGTATGTTCCTCCAATTCAATGCATTCTAGATAAATATTGCACAAGTTTTTTTGTTTTTATTTCCTTAAACAGTTGCCAGGGTAACATAATAGGGAATCAAACATGTGACTTCATGTGTACCAGACAAAGCCATTGGTAGCTAAAACCTGTCCAGTTTCTTTGACATTCTTAAATTTGCAGCAAATAATACTAGCATTAGACTTTCATAATTTTTTCTGAACAAGACCAGCAAATATAATTGTTGGCCTAGGCATTAATATTTATTATTGCTGTCATTCCAAATCATTGTTTCTAGAAATCTGAAAATTGTGTCTCCTCAGTGTATGTCTGATGGTTACAACGGAAAGGAAAATCTGAATTAACTGACAACTCGATGAGTGCGCTTGGGTATTGTAGTGAAGCGTCACACCTGTTGAAAGAGATTGTTTACAAATCCATTTGTTATACTATTCCCTGTGACTATCTTGAAAAGATAAGCACATGAACAACCTTCCCTTTAAATTAATTGGGATTTTTTGTTTGGAAATTGTACGAAATTCCTTTCCTTTGAGCCTGTATAAGAGCTACAGAAGATAAGAAAAATATACAGCAAAATCCCTTGTAACACAGAGGTTAAATTGCTTAGTACAAAGCTGTGAGTAAAGGTGCTTACTAATTATGGTGAAAGTTATCCTAGAAGAATTATAGATTGGTGCAAAATAGAACAGAGGCACCTGACAGAAATGAGCACTACTGAGTGAGAAAAGTCATTCTATTGGATTCTTTTTCGTAGGTTAGTCCGATAGTTACAGCAAATATTTTTCATATTTTTCAAGCTAAAATTCTGTGAAATTTATTTTTAGAGTGTTCATGGTTTATTTAGAATTAAGACCCATAATTTCCCACAGCTGTCATTCTTAGTATAAGGATGCCCATGCTTTTGCCCAAGTGGCAGTCTCATTAACAAATGCTCTGTTAATTTGCATATCAGCATAAATGTACTATAAGTCATCTTTTGCTGTAGTCTAGATAATATTTTTAAAAGACTGTTGCTATCTTGGGTGGAGGAAAAAATTCTTAAAGAATGGTCTGTAGGGAGCTGTAGCCATGGTAACTAGAAAGCCGACTTGCTATAATTTGTTGTAATTTAAAAGATCTAACACTGATTTACTTTTTACTTCACAAAACATAATGGAATCTCCAATAAAGACTCCATACAAAAAAAGGTGTTCTGCTTCTATGTACTGTTGAAATTCACTAAAAACATATTTTGGGAAAATAATCTGCAATTTACATAAGTTTTTGTTTTCAGTTACAAGTCAAAAGATTGTATCATGTTGATACTACCTATGAAGTTAAGTTACAATATATAGATATTTGTCCTTTCATGTGAGTACCTATGAAATATTTGTGTAGGGCACTTTTAGTAATGCTCTAATGACAGTTCTGAGTGTATGTGCTTGTATGTTCTCCTTCCACCATTGACAGTTCCATGTTGTCGCTGTATTTCCACTTTGGGTAGTTGTTTTGCACCAGCACCTGAAACCTACATCCAAGACAGCTAGAAAAGGTGAAAACTAAATCTAACACTCATGTAGCCCTACCTACCGAAGCACTGTTCAAGGAGCTAGATGGGAGGGAGGGATTCCCGCAAATCAAGTCTCTTTAGGAAGCAAGGAAAGAAAGGAAACAGAAATGTTAAGTCAACTCTTCCCAGGCTGGAAGAATGAGTTGCTCCCTTTAATTACATTTTAGATTTGGGAGTCTTTGAAGTCAAGGATTAGCAACCTTCCCACTTTGAGATTAAAATAAAATAGCTAATTAGCCCCTAAGAGAGAAAAGAAGTCCCACGAAGTTGAGCTTTTGGCTTTGTTTTATGTTTCCGTGACCTCTGAGGATTATCAAGGTTTTGTTCTGGAAGTAAAGGACTGTTTTGTGGGAAACTGTAACTCAAGGGGATTCCTGCATGAGCTGATTAGGACCTGTGGTGTCTTTGTACAGAGATTGTCCAAGTGCATATTTCTAAGAATTAAGGCCCAGATACCGAAAGAAAATTACTTCTGTCAAATGCTTTGGCTCTCAGTGCTTTCTGAACAAAACATATTTTCCATATACCTTTCAGTTACAGTAATTGCCTTGTTCAAGTAGAGCTATTTTTATATTTTGCTCGTAATTCCAAGGCAAGGATGATGTTTACTGTTAATTCTTGAGGGAAAGACAAATTACAGTCTCTTCTTATACTATCCCTTTCTTTGACATTCTTTGTAAAATCTCTCATCTGCTTCAATTGTGAGACAATAACCTGTTTTGGTATCTAAACTTCAGGTGGGTTTAGACAGCGTGTACACATCCCACAATCTGAATATTTTCAAATTTAGCAGAAAAAGCTTTTAAATATGCTGAGTTTAAAAAAAGGGTGAACTTCATATCACTATTTGTCACATCTGCACCAGTAATTGATGGCAGTTTCAGAAGCCACCATTAACTTAGAATATCACAGATGAAATGGAGTTTGCAGTATCAATCAAAATTTGAATATAGAAATAGATTAAATATTTTCTATGTTGAAGCCTATCCATTTGAAGAATCACCCAAAAGGCAAGCTGTCTTTTTATAGAATTTATGTGCTTTGAAGCATCTTTCTTTCTATCAAGAGTGAATATATGATATAAACTCATGAAGACCAGTTTCTATAAAATGCATCTAGATTTTATGGAAGAGTCATAATGGAAGAAAACAAAGTGATGCAATTAGTGCAAATCAATCAGCCTGAAGCAAGAAGAGCTAAGAATATCTTCTACCCATATTTCTACTCTTCAAAATTTAGCACTTTCTCCAACACAGTTTTATTTGAGATCTCCTTACAAATTATCTTTGAAGTCTAGCTCAATCTCATATATGACATTTTGTCAATAAATATCTTTGAAAATCAGTATGTTTGTGAGAGAAAATCCCAGCAGGCTTTCTCCTGCAAGTGCATATCTACCATTCTACGAAGTATTAGCTCTTCTTGGAGTTCCACTTGGAGTTTCTGTTTTATTATACTTCTAGCGAAAAGGCATTCTTCTATGGGAATTATAATATTGAGACAGCCCAAAATATTGAATTGGTTTAAAAATAACATTCCCTTAATAAAGAGAGACCTGAGTCAAAGGGTAGTATATCATTATGTAATTAAAAGGTACATAAAATATTCATACACTCAAGAGATAAGACTTCAGAAGTTCAAATTTAACTTTTGAATCTCTGATTTTTGATGAAGGAAAATTAATTTTGCATGAACATAGTCTCTTACTTAAACCTTAAAAAGGAAGAAAAATAATCTCCATTGTCTTTCTTAAAATAATAACTGAAGTTCCAGGTTTTGGGGGCTTTTGGGGGTGGTTTTTTTGGATTTTTTTGTTTGTTTGTTTGTTTGTTTGTTTTATTTTAACCAACTTATTCTACTTTTATGCTATTCTTATTTCCTCTCTGACTGCTTAGTTATAGATCAATTGTTAAATTTAAAGTCAAATCACCCTGCTTTTCTCTATTATGATACAGCCTCTTTGTCTCATATAAGCTTTCTCTGGAAGAAAGCTTTTACATTACTGAGTGTGAATGGTGGGTCTGGCTTCATACAAATACATAATTTGAAACAGCAACAACCAGAAGCTTCATACACTGCTGAAAGTAGTGATTTTTCTGCTTCTAAAGAAGGAAAACATCTTTTCTATAAATAGTGCTCGAAGTATTTATTTTTTCTGCTGGTCTTATGTAGAATATGAGTTGGTCCTGACAGTATTGCATCTGAAACAAAGTACAATTGAAGAATATGAGTTTTTACCATAATTAGTTTCGTAAATGATTATCAATTTAATGTTCTGTCAATCAATTATCACTTTTTCTCAAAGTCTGCATGAATATATTCAGTTTGAAAAGCTAATTGTATCTCCACAGGGTGCTGTCTTTGCTCCTGTATATTTGAACAAAACCACCATACTCGCTCCCTTCCTAATTCCCTCCCTTCTTTTTTCCCTCCCTCCATTCCTCCCTCCCAGTTTTCAGGTGTCAATACCCACACAAAATCTAAGATATGTTATCATAGGATAAATATCAGAAATAGTTCAGGGGAAATAAATATGCATAGGATGAAAGGAAGGTTTTATGGAAGGTTTTATGAAAGGTTTTATGGCAACAGTGTTTTTTGTAGTTGTGGACAAGGTATATGGGAAAGGAAAGGCCAGATAGCATGGAGCATGTGATCTTGACAAGAAGAGTGGTGTCAGGAGAAATGTAGATTCCAGAGGACACAGGAAGAAGGCATGAAGCCAAAGGTAAAAAAAAAAAAAACAAAAAAACCCACAAAAAAACCCCTAAAAACAATCAGCAACAGCAGGAGTGATTGGATGTTCATCAAATCTACAGATGCCTCTACATTGGGAAGAATAGTTGAAATGATGGAGGAAAGGTCTGCCATACTGGAGGACGTCAACAAATTAGAGGCATGGATTCTTCTCTGAATGTCACTGAAGCTCAACAAAAATAAATGTAAATACTTGCTTCTGAGACAGAATAACCCATGAAGCAGCATTGTCTGGGGACTGGATAGGAGCAGCTCTGAAGAAAAGGAGTTGGGGGTTCTGGTGAACCAAACTGAGCATGGTTTAGCAGTGTGACTTTGTGGTAATGAAAACTAACACCATGTTAGTAGTCCCATCCAGTAACAATCTATATTAGCAAGAGTGGAGCCCACTGGTCAAGGAATGTGATTATTCTTTCAACAAAGAATAATAGATAGATGATAGAATTACATCCTGAGTATTGGTTCATGTTTTGGGACTCTCAGTACAGCAGAAACATTGACAAACTTGAGAGAATCTGAAGGAGGATCACTAAGGCTATCAGGTAACTGCAGCACAGGACACACAGAAAAAGCTGAAGGAGCTGTGGCAGTTCAGTTTAGCCTGAAGAGGAGAAGAGATGGGGATGGGGAATATAACTCCACTCTTCTATTCCCTAATGCAGATTGCAGACAGAAACAGACTCATCACTGCAGAAAAAGAGCAGTTGCAGGTTGTGTTAATGGAAATTATGGTGAGTTGTGAGAAAAAATGGGTCTTACTGAGAATGGTTCGACAGTGGAGAAAATGTTCAGAGAAGCTGTGGAATCTTCACCCTTAGAGATTTTCAAAATTCATCCGAAGAGCCTACTCTGTGAAACTCATGTAACTTTGAAGTTACCCAGTCATGAGCAGGAATTTGGACTAGAGGACATTCAGTGATCCCTTGTGAATTTCTATGTTTCTGTCTTTCTGTCTAAAAAAAAAAAAAAAAAAAAAAAAAAAAAAAAAGAAAGAAAGAGAAAAAAAAAAAAGAAAGATAGAGAAAAAGGTTTTTTGTTTCTTTCTATCGATGATTGCAAGCTGTAACTCCATACCTGTAAGAATTGCATAGCTGTCAAGTCAGGTGTTAAGACTTTAGTCTGTGTGCCTTTGCACATGCTAAAAAGCAGTAATTGAAAAACCTGCTTTGTGTTAGAAAGCTGCTTTAGAAAAGCTGAAACTACTCTACGTTTCTGTGATAGTGTGTTTTAGTACTTCTTGCTTGAAGTGTTTAACTATTGAAATTATAGTTTACCAGGGGCACAGTGGCTATGCATAAGAAATGTTTTGCTGTCCTGCTACTTGGCTGCAATTGGCGATCTGGTGTTCCGGTGCTGCACAGGTGGCACTGTGTTTCAGAGAATTATATCATGGACATCTCAATCTTTTGACCTACAAGAAATTTTCCTTAAAAAATATTAACTTACATCTCTACTTTATAACATACCGCACAAAAATATTTATAGACATGAACTTTCACCAAGTAAATAATGAATGTGCATCTGTCTCTCAGGTTGGAGTAAGATACACATATCACTCATTCTGACAGCCAGGCAAGCTGATATCAGTGAGTTTGTTCATACTGTGGACTATCTACAGTAAAATTATGACTTTAATTAAAGCAAACTGTTTCAGAATTTTATTTAATTTTTTTAATACATGCTAAATTGCTGCTCATTTAGTACTGTGCAAGTACTTCTGATTTACTCACTGCTCATTTAGTACTGTGCAAGTACTTCTGATTTACTCACATTCTCAGTATGTACCATATTTGTTCTCTTTACTGAACCAAGGCATTGCTTCATTGGAGTAGGAGGTCATGCATAGAATCCTAGAATCATAGAATTTTTGCGGTTAGAAGGGACCTGGAAGATCCTCTAGTTTCAACCCTGCATGGGCAGGGACAACTTTTACTAGGCCAGGTTTACTAGGCCAGGTTTGCTTATAGCTCCATCCAGCCCGGCCTTGAACATCTGCAGGAATGGGATATCCACAATATCTCCGGGCAACCTGTTCCAGTGCCTCACCACCCTGACAGTAAAAAATGCTTTCCTAATATCTAAGATATTCCCTAGTCTTTGGTAGTCTGTTGTCCTACAATGATGCCATTCAAATAGGAGCTATTAAGGTTTTATTACTTCTGGTCTAGGAGACCCATGTCATTGCCTTGATATCATATACTCTAAGCCTTTTAATGATGCAGTGACTTCATACCATCAATTAGAATTCTTCTTGAATATAGAGATATTCTCTGAATTGTTATATCCTCAAATCACATCTCCTGTGTTACGTAAATGAAGTGTAAAAATGGCTTACAGCTCCTGCAAGATGCACTGCTGTACAAAGAACTGCTCATAAAATTACCAGATAAAATGGATGGATTAAGAACATTCATGCTGTTACTTTCAGTGGATTAAATATCCATGCTTTTTATTTCAAGTTAATCAGTCCTTTGTACTGCAGGACAGAAAAAAAAAGCCCAACCCTGTCCAGTAAGCCTCAGCAGCAAGAATCATTATAAAAACCTTCATTGCCATGAAGGAATTGCTGAACTTTTAGAGATCCCGAATTGCACTTCCTAAGTAGTGCAATAATGTACTGTGGCACTTCTTTTTAAACTGAACATAGAGGTTTATTAAAGGATGTATTCAAAAAGTTTAGAGTTGAAAAAGTTTCACAAATATTGTAAGCCATGTTATTCATTCTGTCTAAATTGTAGCATGCACTCTGTATAATACGCCTTAAAATACTCCCACGCATGATACTAATTTTTGCTGAAGGTAACTGGATGACATAATGTGGGTTTTTTTCATATTGCATGTCTTAATAAAGAAACTTTGCCATTGACTTACTGAATGCGCAAAAATCCCATACTAGTCTGTGATTTACCCTAGGCCAGTTAAGAAAGTAAGATATAGTTCTCATAAAGATAAAACACACAGAAATGTGAACCCATAATAGAAACCCTTGTGTGACATGAACTTGAACATTCTATATGAAGTGCCTCTCATGACTCTTATATCTTACACAATTATAAGTTTTCAATTGTAATCTGTATTGACGAACTGTAGGCAGTTTTTTGAAAAATAGATACCTGCTAGTTCTTCCTAGCAGAAGGAAGTATAACACTGATGGTGCCCTTTTTAAGAAAGCATAATAAATGTCAATAATTTTCTCTAATAAAGGCTCACAGATGTGCCATATCAATATCAAAATGTAAGAAGTATAAATAGATGATGAATAGATGATTCTAAACAAGTATCGTGTGTCTAATACCAGTGGTATTAAAACTTGCAGAACTTTTCAGGGTATTGTTTATTTTGTCAGACGAATTTTTAAAAAAGGGATGGGTCTTTTATGAGTTTTAAGCCAACATATTTTTATGGCAGCTAACATATTATGGAATTACTGTGGGAGCTGGCATCATTCCTGCCTCACCAATGTGCCATATTCCCCTTCTCACCTCATTCTTCTAGAAGTAGTTTCCCTTGTCAAACATCTTGAGGCTAAATCCCTGTTTGGGCACCCAAACAGGTCATGTTTCTGCTGTCAGTCTGTACCTTAAGCCACAACATGAAAGAGAGCAGGAAATTCTACAGCTGTTTCTCCTCATCATGCATAAGTAGTTATTTCGAATTACCTTGAGCAAAGTTTTGAGGAAATTCCACCATCCCAAAACTCTCATTCAGCTATTACTAGCTGCTTTTCCCAGGTGAGTCTTTCCTGTTTGCTCCCTAAAATGAATTATTGCTTATCAAAATGACTAGTTACTGTCATTGCTTGTGTAGAGCTAAACTAACTTTTTTTTTTACAGTTTCTAACATATTATATTTTATTTAGAATATTTCCTTAGCTTGAAAAATAACCTTGGCTGCAAAAATTAAATTTTAAAAAGTCTACAAATATGAGCTATTTTATGTATAATCCGAAGAACACTGTATACCAGTCCATAATTAAGTTCTCAAGGTTTTTGTCTTCATCTGTGTTTGAGGTAGTATTCTGTTAAACATTTCCATTTTGGATAGAAAATAAGGATCAATTTTTTTTTCTTTAGTTTTATTTTTTTTTATTCAAAGTATTGTTCTTCTATTGATTCTTTCCCTAGCACATCTCAAAGGATACAAGTATAGCTGATTTTACAGGGTGAATTTTTATCTATTTGATTTTACCTTGTCTTTTTGAGTTTGAGATATATCAGTACAACTGTCGCTAAAGTCAGGACAGAAAGGATACATTATATTACTAAATCTGTGGAAGGTCAAAACTGCCTTGGAATTCTTTATCACCCTATCACAAGTCATACCATCAACCTCACTGAAAGGTGTTAAGTCAAAAAGTCTGTCCTGATTTTAGCAGCTGTATCTGGATGTGAGATAATTCTTGACCCTGCATCTCTCTGCTTTCCAGAAGCTTGCATGCTTTTATATCTGACAGCATAACAACATAGGCTGTTGCTCTCTAACCCATTTCTATCATGAAGAGGCAGCATTAACACCAAGGCCACACTGAACTGGGCCATTCTGGCCAATTTAAGAGCAATGACTTACAAACTTAGATCCACAAATCCATGCTGTGCTGTGTTTGTGACAAGGGGCATTTGGGCCTGTGTCCCTTTAACCCAGTTCAGCTCTAGGCAGCGTGTAACATCTCGCACAGTTTGATGATCGTAGCGTTTCTTTGCATGTGTGCTGGTTTTGGCTGGGGTAGAATTGATTTCCTTCACAGTGGCTGGTATGGGGCTGTGGTTTGGATTTCTGCTGAAGACAGGGTTGAGGTAGAGATGTTTTTGTTATTGCTGAGCAGGGCTTGCACAGAGCCAAGGCCTCTTCTGCTTTTCATGCTGCCATGGCTGGCAAGGGAAGCTGGAGGTGCACTTGAGGTTGGGAGGAGACACAGCCAGGACAGGGGACCCCAACTGACCAAAGGGATATTCCAGGCCATATGACATCATGCTCAGTATATAAAGTGGGGAGAAAAAGGAGAAAGAGGGGGACATTTGTAGTGATGGCATTTGTCTTCCGTGTAACCATTAGGTGATGGGTCCCTGCTCTCCTGTAGAGGGATGAAGCACTACCTACCCATGGGAAGCAGTGAATTAAATCCTTGTTTTGCTTCAGCTGTGTGTGCAGCTTTTGCTTTCCCTACTAAACTGCCTTTATCTCAGTGCACATTTTTTTTCCTTTTACCCTTCTGATTCAATTCCCAATCCCACTGATGGAGGAGCGAATGAGTGGCTTTGGTTCCTGGCTGGGGTTAAACCATGACAGCATGTGTGCTTAAAAGGTGACCTTGTACTTATGGTATGTATTACAGCAAGTCAAGCAATGCTTAATTGTATTGCTTTTGCATCCGTTCTTCAGTCACTTGATAGATCTGATGGTTCTTTACCAAAATACCCAGACATTTCTGTATTTGAGAACAGGAGCTCTAGGACATCATCTAAAAGCCATTAGGTCATGGAAGATCCTGTTTAATTGAAGCTTGAATAGGTCTCTAATAGCACATGTCATTTTAGTGCCATGGTGTTGATGAAGCAGGGAAAGAAGCTGAGCTGTTGCAGATTAGTCAGGGCAGCTTATGGCCCTTTATGCTTCAAAGCATGTGTACAGTTGCCAAATCAACAGGACAACTCTCGTTTTTTGGGGGTGTTTTTGCTAATGGCCAAGCTGCCAGAAACAAATAGTGATGTAAGTTGAGAATGAGAAAGTTATTACCATAAATACTTTGAGGAATGAGCTAAATCCTTCTTTAAAAAAAATAACAATAATATTCATAAAAGAACTACTTTCTGATACTTAATATCAAGAAACAAACACTTGGTTAGTCTTTGCAATAAATCTTCCGTTTTTAGTGCTAAGTACCTGAGTGACTGCTTAGTCTAATAAACATAGGACGAATAGCAGCACAGATAACTTTAAGCAGATACCATTTAAACTGCATCCTTATTAGTCAGAAAGTGGCAATACTTTCTTCCTGACTTGGGACCTTTCCATACTGCTTATAGCTGAATGGACATTTTATTTAAATTATTTGGTAAAAAAGACTTCCCAGATGGTAAAGAAATTCCTTGAAATGTATTGTCTTGAACATAGTTGCTTTGTTTTAAATTGTTCTTTTGCTTGCCACCCAGCAGAATTAGCACCTTGCATTCATCCAGCATGTTTCCCATGCTTTGCTGTAAAGAGTTCCTCATGCGGCAGGAACTAATCAACCCATGTGCTCCTTTCCCTCTGCTGAACTCAGCAAATGCTCTGTGCAGAACTCCAGCAGATGGACCTATTATCTTCTGAGGACACATGGTTCTCTTATGGACCATTTTATGGCTTGTGCTTGTTCAGTTTGTACTTTAATAGATACACTAATAAAGAGATTGTCCACACAGTTCAGCTCTTCACTTCAAAAAGGTGAAAGGTGTCATGAAAAATAAATAACTGAAAACAAGATGAGGACAAATGCCTTGATTTCAGTGAGACCATGAGATTTTTGCCTGCCAATGTATATAGCAACCCCAAATGAAGAATGGTATGTATTCTTTTAAAAATAAAGAACACTGTTTTATATTCTGTTCAAATATGTTTTCTTGGTATGACTTACAGTCCTAAGCTGTAGTCANTTGGATTTCTACTGAAGACAGGGTTGAGGTAGAGATGTTTTTGTTATTGCTGAGCAGGGCTTGCACAGAGCCAAGGCCTCTTCTGCTTTTCATGCTGCCATGGCTGGCAAGGGAAGCTGGAGGTGCACTTGAGGTTGGGAGGAGACACAGCCAGGACAGGGGACCCCAACTGACCAAAGGGATATTCCAGGCCATATGACATCATGCTCAGTATATAAAGTGGGGAGAAAAAGGAGAAAGAGGGGGACATTTGTAGTGATGGCATTTGTCTTCCGTGTAACCATTAGGTGATGGGTCCCTGCTCTCCTGTAGAGGGATGAAGCACTACCTACCCATGGGAAGCAGTGAATTAAATCCTTGTTTTGCTTCAGCTGTGTGTGCAGCTTTTGCTTTCCCTACTAAACTGCCTTTATCTCAGTGCACATTTTTTTTCCTTTTACCCTTCTGATTCAATTCCCAATCCCACTGATGGAGGAGCGAATGAGTGGCTTTGGTTCCTGGCTGGGGTTAAACCATGACAGCATGTGTGCTTAAAAGGTGACCTTGTACTTATGGTATGTATTACAGCAAGTCAAGCAATGCTTAATTGTATTGCTTTTGCATCCGTTCTTCAGTCACTTGATAGATCTGATGGTTCTTTACCAAAATACCCAAACATTTCTGTATTTGAGAACAGGAGCTCTAGGACATCATCTAAAAGCCATTAGGTCATGGAAGATCCTGTTTAATTGAAGCTTGAATAGGTCTCTAATAGCACATGTCATTTTAGTGCCATGGTGTTGATGAAGCAGGGAAAGAAGCTGAGCTGTTGCAGATTAGTCAGGGCAGCTTATGGCCCTTTATGCTTCAAAGCATGTGTACAGTTGCCAAATCAACAGGACAACTCTCGTTTTTTGGGGGTGTTTTTGCTAATGGCCAAGCTGCCAGAAACAAATAGTGATGTAAGTTGAGAATGAGAAAGTTATTACCATAAATACTTTGAGGAATGAGCTAAATCCTTCTTTAAAAAAAATAACAATAATATTCATAAAAGAACTACTTTCTGATACTTAATATCAAGAAACAAACACTTGGTTAGTCTTTGCAATAAATCTTCCGTTTTTAGTGCTAAGTACCTGAGTGACTGCTTAGTCTAATAAACATAGGACGAATAGCAGCACAGATAACTTTAAGCAGATACCATTTAAACTGCATCCTTATTAGTCAGAAAGTGGCAATACTTTCTTCCTGACTTGGGACCTTTCCATACTGCTTATAGCTGAATGGACATTTTATTTAAATTATTTGGTAAAAAAGACTTCCCAGATGGTAAAGAAATTCCTTGAAATGTATTGTCTTGAACATAGTTGCTTTGTTTTAAATTGTTCTTTTGCTTGCCACCCAGCAGAATTAGCACCTTGCATTCATCCAGCATGTTTCCCATGCTTTGCTGTAAAGAGTTCCTCATGCGGCAGGAACTAATCAACCCATGTGCTCCTTTCCCTCTGCTGAACTCAGCAAATGCTCTGTGCAGAACTCCAGCAGATGGACCTATTATCTTCTGAGGACACATGGTTCTCTTATGGACCATTTTATGGCTTGTGCTTGTTCAGTTTGTACTTTAATAGATACACTAATAAAGAGATTGTCCACACAGTTCAGCTCTTCACTTCAAAAAGGTGAAAGGTGTCATGAAAAATAAATAACTGAAAACAAGATGAGGACAAATGCCTTGATTTCAGTGAGACCATGAGATTTTTGCCTGCCAATGTATATAGCAACCCCAAATGAAGAATGGTATGTATTCTTTTANGGGTTGATGTAGAGATGTTTTTGTTATTGCTGAGCAGGGCTTGCACAGAGCCAAGGCCTCTTCTGCTTTTCATGCTGCCATGGCTGGCAAGGGAAGCTGGAGGTGCACTTGAGGTTGGGAGGAGACACAGCCAGGACAGGGGACCCCAACTGACCAAAGGGATATTCCAGGCCATATGACATCATGCTCAGTATATAAAGTGGGGAGAAAAAGGAGAAAGAGGGGGACATTTGTAGTGATGGCATTTGTCTTCCGTGTAACCATTAGGTGATGGGTCCCTGCTCTCCTGTAGAGGGATGAAGCACTACCTACCCATGGGAAGCAGTGAATTAAATCCTTGTTTTGCTTCAGCTGTGTGTGCAGCTTTTGCTTTCCCTACTAAACTGCCTTTATCTCAGTGCACATTTTTTTTCCTTTTACCCTTCTGATTCAATTCCCAATCCCACTGATGGAGGAGCGAATGAGTGGCTTTGGTTCCTGGCTGGGGTTAAACCATGACAGCATGTGTGCTTAAAAGGTGACCTTGTACTTATGGTATGTATTACAGCAAGTCAAGCAATGCTTAATTGTATTGCTTTTGCATCCGTTCTTCAGTCACTTGATAGATCTGATGGTTCTTTACCAAAATACCCAGACATTTCTGTATTTGAGAACAGGAGCTCTAGGACATCATCTAAAAGCCATTAGGTCATGGAAGATCCTGTTTAATTGAAGCTTGAATAGGTCTCTAATAGCACATGTCATTTTAGTGCCATGGTGTTGATGAAGCAGGGAAAGAAGCTGAGCTGTTGCAGATTAGTCAGGGCAGCTTATGGCCCTTTATGCTTCAAAGCATGTGTACAGTTGCCAAATCAACAGGACAACTCTCGTTTTTTGGGGGTGTTTTTGCTAATGGCCAAGCTGCCAGAAACAAATAGTGATGTAAGTTGAGAATGAGAAAGTTATTACCATAAATACTTTGAGGAATGAGCTAAATCCTTCTTTAAAAAAAATAACAATAATATTCATAAAAGAACTACTTTCTGATACTTAATATCAAGAAACAAACACTTGGTTAGTCTTTGCAATAAATCTTCCGTTTTTAGTGCTAAGTACCTGAGTGACTGCTTAGTCTAATAAACATAGGACGAATAGCAGCACAGATAACTTTAAGCAGATACCATTTAAACTGCATCCTTATTAGTCAGAAAGTGGCAATACTTTCTTCCTGACTTGGGACCTTTCCATACTGCTTATAGCTGAATGGACATTTTATTTAAATTATTTGGTAAAAAAGACTTCCCAGATGGTAAAGAAATTCCTTGAAATGTATTGTCTTGAACATAGTTGCTTTGTTTTAAATTGTTCTTTTGCTTGCCACCCAGCAGAATTAGCACCTTGCATTCATCCAGCATGTTTCCCATGCTTTGCTGTAAAGAGTTCCTCATGCGGCAGGAACTAATCAACCCATGTGCTCCTTTCCCTCTGCTGAACTCAGCAAATGCTCTGTGCAGAACTCCAGCAGATGGACCTATTATCTTCTGAGGACACATGGTTCTCTTATGGACCATTTTATGGCTTGTGCTTGTTCAGTTTGTACTTTAATAGATACACTAATAAAGAGATTGTCCACACAGTTCAGCTCTTCACTTCAAAAAGGTGAAAGGTGTCATGAAAAATAAATAACTGAAAACAAGATGAGGACAAATGCCTTGATTTCAGTGAGACCATGAGATTTTTGCCTGCCGATGTATATAGCAACCCCAAATGAAGAATGGTATGTATTCTTTTAAAAATAAAGAACACTGTTTTATATTCTGTTCAAATATGTTTTCTTGGTATGACTTACAGTCCTAAGCTGTAGTCAAATCTCTGTTTTAGATATACTGAATTCCATTCTGACAATCCTTTTCTGAGGAGCGTCTGAGATGGGAATTAAGCTCACTGTGACAGAAAGATCTTAATAATTAGTAAAAGCAAGTAAGTGTTACTTTAAAAACACTACGTATAAGATTTAGTCAGGATGGGATTTAAACTGTAGTTGGCATGCTTGCTTCTGTGGTCAAATGTAAGCGCGCTTTGCAAGGAAAGGATTACAGTGCTAGGGAAATATGTACAGTAGATCTAAAACAAGGATATTTGGAAGATAGTAGTAGCTAATAAAGAATAAAACAGTAATATAAGAGAAAAGCATGCAGGCATGAGCTTTAGAGAATCTTGCCTCAGATATGCCAAGCAAACAAGATTATTCAGCTTTGCCTGTATCTCTGTCACTCAGAATATCTTGAAGTATTTAAAGCAATCTTCCCCTGATTGAAAACAGAAGAAACCCAATGTGAATAAGTTCCTGAACAATCCAAACACTATTGTTTGAAATAATGTCTTCAAGAATTCAGCAAAAAAAAGATTAGACATCTCTTAATTAAAGAAAACTTCGGGTGAAATTATGTTTTGACTCTGGCTTTTGTGATAGTGGGGCTGTGGGCCAGGATAAAGGTTTGGGAGCTTAGTACTTCTGACAGCTCTCTAGTAGCTACTGTAAGCTCTGATTCATTCTACTTTGCTAGTAGGGATGTACTTTCATCACTTGATGTTAAAAAAGTAGTCCTATAATTGGCAGCATCAGTTGTCTGGGGACTGAGAGGGAGGAATTTTAAATACATTTCTTCAGGCTAAAAGGATACTCTATGTTTATTCAGTTTTAACAGAGATACAGGCGCCTTTATTCTAATGTTGTGGAAGATTCACCACTATTTTTATATGCTTTTTTTTTTGAAGATTCAGAATGCCCAAGCTATGAGCTAAAAGCTTGCATCCTTGATTGCCATCACGTATTCTGCTTCTGTGGGGTGTGGGAATTTACGAGGCTGAGACTTACAAGTGCATCTCTTGATTTCAAAGAAGGCAATAATTTTGCTCATATTTAACACCTAGAGTCATGCAGTCTGGTGTCCTCACTTCCAGGGAGTGGAGTGACACACAAAGGGAATAGCCTTTGGGTTTTTCAGAAAAGCCCCCTGAATACTGTGAGGTTGAGAGAAACAGCATTTATTGTAAAGCAGCTTCTCGGGTGCTCCTCACTGTGTGTGGCTGCAGCAGCAGTAGGAGAGAGGATCTGGCATCGTCTCCCTTTCTCCCAACTGTCAAAATCCTCCTACATCCTGATGTTTACACCAGAACTCTCTACCATACACTCACCCATCACTCGGCCTCTGCAGCATATGTCCTTCTGTGAATTATGGAGTTTTCTTGGCTTACAAGGCCTTTTCATGTTTGAAGCAGGAGTACCAGCTTTTCTGCCTTTCTAGAACAATTTTGACATCTGTAAAATTCTGTTGACTGCAAGAATACAAATAATATAATCTGACACGAATCAGTGAGAATCCTTGTGGAGAGAGAAAGAAAAGATAGGCCTGTTTAAATATCAAAATCTTTGCTAAAATGATGTGAAGGGACAGTTTGAATGAGAAAAACAAAAAGGTTAAATAATATAAAGCAGAAAGATTTCTGTATTTCAGTGACAGTATGACTGTAGTTCTGTAATTCAAGAACCAGATGATTTAGTCAGAAATGTAGTAACTGATCTTTCAATTATTTCAATTTATTCTTTTTATATTCCAAAGAAAAACAAAGAAATGAGGACATGTGAAGAAAAATGTTTTCAAATCAAGAAAGCTGCACATTTTACTGTTAGATTATTTTTTACTCTCTCACGATGAATTTAGTTCTGTATTTCTTCTAAATTTAAAATTATATATATAAGAAATTGAATGAAGTGCATCTACATATATCAGCTATGAAAAAGATTAGAAATTACTAGAAGACTGTTCATCTATAGGAGATTCTTAAGTCCTTCTTTTTGGCAGGTTAAAAACCTAGGGGCCCTCTTTCCCAGAATCTGCAACTGACTTTACACTGAAACTCAGTACTGGTCAAATAGGGAGGTAAAGATGACAAGAGAGTAAGAAATGTCAGCAATGGTGGCTGTCGGATTACTAGATTCCCTTTATATACACCATGGATAGGGATGTTTGCATTACGCTCTTCAGACCACTACACCAAATAACCAGTGTGGAGTCGGTTTTTTTATCGTGGCTAATTGACTAAGCTTCAGTGTGCTCATAATGGAAGGGGGCAGAAAAGACCCAAAGGCATAAAAGTTGATAGAAAGACTCAGAAAATCTTCCCTTGGCTTCATTATTCCTAGAACATGTCTCTGTAGCTGAAAAAGGTCGGTGTTAGTTTGAGACCATAATTTGAACCAAACTTAATTTGAATGGGTTATTTGGGGGTAAATAGCAATCTTCTGGACCCAGTGATGCCAGTTATTCATCCAGGAGTTGCACAGGTATTTATGTTTTCAAGATACCCCGCATTGAATCATTGGCTGCGTTGAAATTTATCTTGCTTATCTATCATTGGTTTAATTAGATGCATCATGCAAAACTTAGTTTTTTAAGTACTATGTGTTTTAATGTGATAGCTGTATAATCAGTAACGTCAACAATTTCCTAGTGAAATTTTGACTGTAGATTTTGCATCATAGCAATCAATGCAATGAAACTTAGAATTTGTGAGGTTGCAATAGGCTACAAAGTTTTTCCATTGTTTCACCCCAAACTTTCACTCTCTAACGGTAAAAAGGACTACTCACAGAAATACCATGAAAAATATTCTCAGTGAGAAGGTTCACATGGTGAGGGCAAAATTTCTCTTTCTGGCAAATTATCTACGGAAGCATTGCTGTTTATCAGTTTGTGAGGAATTCCAAACTCAACTCATCTGTTCTGGAGTTTTATTTGGCTGCCAGTCATTCTGACACTCGTTATATGCTGCAAAATGTCATCCTGCACATCACTTACGAGATCTCCTGTGCACAGCGCCTCCAGTATTTGCTATTTGCAGTCCATGATTACCATGCTGAGTCGTATGAAAATTTTCTGCAATTTGGATTTTTATGAAAGCAAAGGATTGTACACAGTATTTATTCACTGTCAAAAAATATATAGCAATGCTTCTTATTGGCTGGAATAGGGATACACTTAGTCTGGTTAAGAACTAGCTATAACACTTAAAAAATATAATGGCAATAAAAATCAGGATGAAAGAAACTCCTGGGGTTTCTTTTGTGTGTGTGTGTATCTATTTTGATGGGTTTATTTGTTTATTGTTCTCAGTATTTTATAGAAAACTCAATCATGTCTTAGGTCTCTACATGTCAGGAAACTGCCCCATCAGAGATGAAAGAAGAAGCCAAGATGATGAGTATGATAGGTAGCATGTTAGCAATCTAACTTTGTGATGGCTTCAAGACAAAGAAAAAAATTATAAAAAGGCATGAAGTAGAATAATGAGGTAGTTCTGACTGTGTTTGCAAGGAAATCTTCCAAAATCCGAAAAGCACAACAGGGAGAAGAGAAACAGAGTTTTTTAAATATAGTAACTGAACGAAGGCTTGGATCCTGAGCTCGTCAGTGGCAGAACTCAGTCTTTGTGGCTGATGAGAGAGAAATGGTCTTGATAATTGAGGCTGGTACTTGAGTCAACAGTGAAGGAAAAGAAAAGTAGGATGGAGTAAAATGGATGCCCCTCAGCATCTCACTGGATACTGTGATTGAAACTTCAGATGACAGAGACTTTTATGCTTTCTATATATGAATGTGCAGGTGAAAAGGCGCAAAATATGTAAGATAATATGCAGTGAGAATCTGCAAGGTTAAAGCTAAATAAGTACTTAGGTTTTTGCAGGGTACTCTCTGGTTTAACATCTTACTTAATGATTTCAAAGAACTAAATGACATGTAAATGAAATTCATAGATAACTGAAATTGACAGGAAATGAAAACATATTTAGCAGAGAGAAGGCATCCAAAAACTGGAAGAACTTGTTAGTGAGAAAATATATAAATGCAAATGTACTACAGCAGGGCTGTTTACGGAGTGTTGGGGTAATAGAAAAAAGGCCAGTGATCATTAAAAATTGGATATCTGTAGGTCAAGATATGTGACAGAAGTGTGGAAAAGACTCAGAGGTCTAATTTGAGAGTTGTTACAGGTTTTGCCAATGTTAGGTTGTGAAGAGTTTGGTGCAATATTGTTAGTATTACAGGGATAAAATTCCTTTGGGATATTTAAAGTTGCCTGATTAAAGAACAACTGCTGTAAATTATAGTAAGTTTTATTTATTTTTACACCACATAATCAATTTACCAACAAAAGAGTATTTTATATCTCACATTGACCAGTCGTATAAAACCTATTGCTTTAAAACAACAACAACCCTGCATGTGAGTGTTCCTAAAATGGATCAGTTTGCTGGATTATGTTAAAAATATATACAATGTATTTAATTTCAGAAGAGGAAATGTAAATAATTATGTAGACTGTCTAGTAAAACTAAGTGGACTAAACAGTTCCAGAATTTAAAAATTAAAAAGAGTTAGAGTTTCCTTAAGCATGAATGCAAAAGATATTTAAGGGAAAATATTTCATTAGGAATAGTTTAAATTCACAACAGATAAATAAAGAGCTCTTCCTTTTTTATTTTTTTTATTTTTTTTAATGGTCGTAAGCAGACAGGTTTGTAGTTTTGGTTGTTTTTTTTTTTTTAGTTGTCAATATGAAAACTACATATTAAAACTTGGCACACACAAGGAGTGTGATAATTGTCAAATATCAAGCCAAGCTACAGCATACAGAAGGTAATCAAAAGATTTTTAGCCATGCAAAATTAAGAATAAGAAAGGAAGAAAAAGGGGTTTTATTCTAGGATTATACAGATGTTAAAAATGGCTCTTTTTGCCCCAATTTCTGAATTAAAATCTTGTCAAAGCATTCCATAAAGGCAAAGGTGTTTAATATGGAGAAAATTATGAAAATGAGGACATGGAAATGTGACTTACTGTTTCACATTGTAAAAAAAGCTTAAAAAATTCCATGTGATCCAGATGGGGGAGATTAGAAAGTCTTCATTCCAGAATTTTGAAAAAAACATGTTTGAAATACCAGGTGTATGCAATTAACCTATCCTTAGTCAACCTTTCCCAGCAGATAGCATATACTCAGAGAACAATGCTAAAGCCCACACTTTAAATTTAGCGGGAGTTTTACATTGGATTTAGGGATTTGGGATAGTGGATTCATCTGGCCCTTATAACATACAAAGTTTTAGAACTAATTTCAATGATAATTATAATGAAATGTATGAAGGCAATTAGAAATAGGACAAAACACGACATGTTTTTAACCGCAATTTTTCTTTGATAAATAATTTTCTAGGCAAATGACATGCAGTAAAACTCATCTATTTGGACTTCAGTTAAATATTTGATTCAGTGCCAAAGAGTAAATAAAAATAGGGTTGTTACAAGAATTTTAATGCCTTGCAAGGCAATGACTAAAGGGGAGAAAAATCGCATGTGGTATTAAAACAGATAAGATACACTGAAGGGGAAGGGGGTTCTTACAGGTGATTTTTAGCATTTTTGTTATGGTCTCATTTAATATTTTCCTTAATGACCTTGGTCTAAAAGGTAGAAGTAGGTCACTGGTTTTGTCTATGGTACATATGGTCAATTAAAAAAAAAAGCGAACCTGCTTAGGAAAAAGAAATAATTTTAAAAACTTGAAGACTTAAATAATAAAAATGGGAACATGGAATTAAATTCATTAGTGCAATGAATAGTAATATATTTAGGGACTCTTACAAACTTTTACAGTAAACTAGGAGATACTCGGTGAAGGGGGGAAACAATTGGGTGTATTACATGACTGAATAATCAAAATCATTCAGATGAGAAGAAAGCAAATTCAGTTGAGGGGTTGGTTCTGAAAATGAAAAAATGCTAATGTCATTGTGTAAGGAAGTATTAAGGCCTCCTCTGAAAAGCTTTGTAAAATTGAGGTTACTAAATCTAAGAGAAAATGGATTCACAGTGTAACTGAAATGAAAGCATCCTGAAAGAATCCATCAGGGGAAAAAGGTAACAAAGTAAAAGATACCAAGAAGCTGATAAAAACCTAAAGGTGAAAGCATACATGATTGTTTCCTATAAATCCACAAAAAAGATAAATACAGGAAAGGAGAAAATTATGAAGTTAGAAATTAGTTTTACCAAGAGAATTAGTTGAATACAAACTATCAGTTAATTATTTCAACCTGGAAATTAATAGATTTCTAACTGTGACAGGTTTGTTTTTAAAGCTTTCTATCAGAAATAGAAAAGTAAGAAACTAACCACTTTGAAGATAATATATATTTACTTCACAAAATAAATTACCTGAACTAGCACTATGTTGAACTCAGTGAGCCATAAATTCTTCCAATTTGCCTTTCATAACCAAAGGGAAACATGGTATAAGTATCTGAAAGATACTTCATTTTTCTTTTCCATTATTGTTTTTAATGTGGTGCATAGTGGTAACATTACTGTAAGAGCACTGGTATACAATATCAAAAAGGATAAAATTTATCTCTTCCTTTTGACTTAGAGATAGCTCTTTAGAAAAAAGGTGGTAGCCTCATCTCTTGGGACCTTTAAAACCAGATTCAACATGCTACTGAAGGAAAATACCCTCGGGAACAAACTGACAGTGAAAGGATGAGACTTAATAAGCAGTTTTTCCCCTCCCTGCTTCCTGGAGTGCCAGCCCTTCTGCTGTTCTTCGCTCTGGTATGGCATCTCTAGGTCTGCACACAGTGTGGCTGCCCTTCGAATGCATAGATTAGCAAAGTAGCTACTGCAAATGTTCAGTAGCTATTTTCAGATTTAAGTCACTTTCTATTTCACTTTTTTCTTTTAATTACAACAAGCGCTCGCCCGTAAATTGTGCATACCCTTTGATTGTTAATGGGAGATTTAATTTTCTGGTTGAATATTCTGTTGAATATTCATTCTGATTGAATATTTGACTCAAAGAAACCAGCAATTTCTGGAAACTAGTAGGGTATATCCAAGAACTACTGGAGAAAAATACAGAACTAGAGAAGTATTTTCTTTCTTTTTTTAGTACGAATCCAAAAAATTGACAAACTTGTCTGTGAAAAATAAGTACATTCAATTTTCTGTGAGAAAGTTTACTTGCAAATAAAAGCAAGGCATCTTCTAAGACTTCTCTGAATGTACAGAGTCAGTGTTGCTTTGGGAGTACAGCAGAAAAATCTCCTGTTTGTCACATCAGAAATATGTGCATTTGCTCTCACAGAGAAATCAGTATTTAAACAATAAAATACACCAGGACTGTGGACTTTCGGATTTATTGTCTTTTAGGTAGAGTTTTGCAAGAGACAACTTGCAAGCAGACCATTCAACATTCACAGAACCTTTTAGACTTAACAGTGTTTCACAGGAGCAAAGCACTCCATATGTACATTTTAGCTTTCAGAAACATTTATACTGTTGGGAGAAATTCTGCACTGGGAAGGAAAAGCAAGTAAATGGTAACCTAATAATATTTCTTATCAGCAGACACTTTTTCTGAATTCACGCAAAGCCTTCGGCTCCAGGTTTTACAATTGTTATTTTTCTATAAATGTATTTGTATAGATTAACCAAGTTAACAGTTTGCACTAGGATGAATAAATTCTCACTTTGAAGGCCCAATTTTGAAAGAAGAAATAAATTAATTGTGAACTTTTGCTAATACTAGTAGGAGGAAGAAGAAAATTTTGTTTCCTGGGTTCAGCACCAAACCGCTGAAATTGCCTAGTTTAATTCTCCAGATGTCTTTGTGAATTACTAATCTGGCACAAAATCAAAGCAAAACCTAACTCTTGCTCTTACTACACCTGTTGCAAAGGCAATATTCCTTCCTAGTTTGAGGAGAGTGTTGCAGTTTTAAGACAACACTTACTCTAGCGTTGTGTTTAAAGTCTATGCTTTTCTTCAGAGAAGTGCAGTAGCACAATGCTAAGTTTTATGTTCTTTACCGAGCACTGAGGGGTTCGTTGAGGTCAACAGGAAATAGAGCTGCTGTTATTTAGTGGCGCCATTTTCAGTAACACCGAGTTGCTAGGCAAAGTATTGTTAGGTGTACTATAAATTTAACAATAACATGTTATTACGTCTGTAAATTGGCCAGAAATTCTCCATTTAATAAGTACATCTTGTTAGTTGACACACAATTATGCTAATGCAATGGAATTGGAGAGTAATTTAAATGTAATTATCGTTTTAGGGCTTAAAAGATAAATTGTACAGAACATGGAACTTGTTCTCATAGAGTATGTCTGAAATACCATCTTACTGTTGTACCTTTGAAATTCATTTGTCTCAAATGGAATGGAATAAGAGCAATTTGTAAATCAAAATACAGTTGTACTCCTCAGTGGTTTGGTTCAAAGTTTAGACTTGCACAATTAAGACAATCAGAAAACATATCCTTAACTGAGGTTCAGTATAATCATATATGTTATCATGGCTTTGGTTTTTCTGTTTTATTAATGTATAGTCTAATAATAAATTAAAAATCATTTATGTCCATTTGTAACACTACAATAAATTTCTTTTCAAGCTTCCTTCTGTATTTAACTATCCGTCTATGAATGCATAAATTTCCTATTTTAGAAATAACCTAAGATTCATTTTCTGCCATCAATATGTGATAGCATCAGTTTAAGAAAAAGGAAAAAATAATAATTGTGTGTTAATTTATTGATTTCACTAGATCCTTATTATTTAATGTTAGTATTTAGGATTTTTTTATGGATTTAATTATTATGAGATACATTTTTAATTTTTATACTTCATGTCTTGGTTTGTATTTAAAACTCCTCTGTTCCCTCTTAAAATATCCTAATAATCTTTTCTATTTTTCCATATGCATTTTTATCAGATACAGTGTGGCTAAGCTTAAGGTGCTGTAAGTCTTAATTATTTTTTTCTTTTTTTACAAAGATAACTGCATAAATTCTCAACTCTAGCACCATATCAGTCTTAGTTCTTTTATCACAGAAACAGTTAGTTAATTATGGTCATTCTTCAAAAGCCATTTTTATTCCATTTGGTAACAGTGCTAGTAGTTCACTAGTGAAGGGTTTGAATAGTTGTTGAACATGTACAAATTTTTTGTCATGCCTATTTTCCTTGAGGAACCCATTTCTTTTCTGTTATTGGGAAGACATTATTTTATGTTCTGCTTAAATTTTTATTTCATAACAACAGGCTATTACTCCTCCTTCCTGTGTTCACATAACCATATTCTTATATTGTTAGCTTGAATGTATTTATAGACTGCAATCATGGTTTTTCTTTTTGTGGATTGCAAATTTAAGCTTTTCACCCTTAGCTAATTTTTCTTGTTCTCTTCACTCCATAACTTTTTTTTTCCTGTTTCTCTTCATATTTTCTCATGTTTTTCTGTGTCTTCTTTGCACTGAAGAGCCAAGAATAGAAGATTTATGAAGGGAGAGGGAAAAGGAAAAATATACACAAAGTTATAGTTATGAAGACACACTCTCTGTCAGTGATGACCTAAAACTTTAATCTTTTTATGGAAGCCATGTGATTATCCACCTGCTCTATATTAGAAATCAAATCCTCTGCATGGATGGGATAGAGGCATGTTCTCCCCACCTTTTGTGTCTCCTTACCAGTTATCCCATCTCCTGGATTAGTGATTAACAGTCATTGGGCTGTTATATCTTGAGGTGAAGTCTGCCTCCAAATCCAGCTATTTTATCATTCCTGCTATTTTTCTTACTATAAGTGGCTGAAATGCTGTAGTTTCTACACCCTGAACTCTCACACAGGACCACACACCTAATGGGATTTGGGCACCTGGTTTGTAAGTCTGAAAAGGACTAGGTAAAGGGAGAGGCATGCTCACCTCTGCAAAGGTTATTATGGAACTCATTATACATCACAGTAGAAATTCAGCTTTCTGGGCAATTTTATTCAATAAAGACCCTTTAAGACTTGGAGCAAAACCTACTCTAGTCTTTTAGAAGCCACCATTAACTTCCACCATACATCAAACTTTTGTCTGTCTCGGGTGTCAGTATACTCTAACGCTGACTAGCATCTCTAGCTGCCAGACTGACTACCTAAATTCCTTGAAAAGCAGGTGGCAACAGGCCTCTGAAGACCTTCAGTGTTGGTATGGACTCTTTAGCAGGCCTAATGTGAATGTTTTGTTTGTGCACCTGACAAGGAATTCTTACATGGTCCTGCTCCATGTAACGCACTTTTGGAGAACACCAGAGGTTGTGGGCAGCTTAGAATAAAGGCTGGCTGCTTCCTGAATCAGTGCTTAACCCCTAGGCTTTTAAACAGGCGATAAGCTCCATTTTAATGGAATTTAAATACTGTCTCGGTGCTTGATTCTAGACCATAATGGAGTCTTTGGTAAGAAATGTCATCTTCCGTGCCTTTTGAGGCAATTTTGAGCATGCACAGATGAATAAACAGGGTAAGCCAACCTGGTTACTTTAACCACCTTCAGAATTAGTCTGCTGGAAAAAGGACTCGCTGGAATTTGGTTTGGGGACCACATTTGGATTTAGGCAAAATAATCTAATCTTTGCTGCCAAGGCAGCAAAGTGTCATCCTAAACATTTTTCCTGAAAACTCCTCAAACATCTCTGAATCCACAGGGTTTGCTTTCTCCTTCTACACACTGAGAAGGTAAAAGAAAGGACCGCCCCAGAGTTTTGAGAAAGCTGCATTGGCTCCTGCCGTCTTCAAACAACTGTGTAAGCACAGTAAAAAAATATCAATTTTATTGTTCTGAAATCCTTGGAATATTAAGCAAAGTCTTCTTAATTTAGAAAAAAAAGTTATAATTGTTTGAAGGTGTACTGTGACAAATGTTTCAAAAATCTAGAAACTTTGGTCAATATCCTCAGCCTGATGTTAAGCCTGCTCTGCTATATTTTCTTTTAGAAAGTCATTTGCATCACATGTTGTTTGGCAAACAGAGACATTGTTTTATGTGTTGCATTCTTGTACAGTTTTTTGAGCAGCAGAGATCTCTGGATGTCAGAATGGTCTATAAGCATAAGTGCTCTTCACTAAGGGCACTGGCGTTATTCCAGCCATCTGTTCTAGAATAAATTCCATCCAGAATGAGTTTTTAAAATCAGTATGCTTTTTGCTGTTTTGGTTATGTTTGACTGAATATTTTATTGAAAAGTGTACCTCACTAAGTATTGGTCAAACAACACAAGCTGCCTTTCTTCTCAGCAAAGCTTGGTTTGATTCAGGTTTCGTGTTGGAGTAAATGTAAAATGAAGTTTAAGATTGAACTTTTACAGAATCAGGAATGTGTTCTGAATTTGTTACTGAGGAGGTAAGAGGAGGGAAAGTGCAGTACAAGAAATCCAAGAGCAATTTAGTAATCCCAATGGTTTAGTACAAGCTCATTCAAATGACAGAGCATCTTTTAAAGAATATAAATTAACACTGCACATGAAATTTTGAATTCTGTTTGAGGTGCATATTTTGTCTTGATCTGCTAAGTATTGCCTCCTGAAGCATAAAGCTGTCTACATAAAGATTTCTTGAAAAGTCACTTAGAGAAATTTACCATCTTAACAAGAAAACATACGGGAGAAAGAAAATTAAAAAAAGAACAAGACAACTTCACAATGGAAACTAAGGCTGATGGAAGGAAAAGAGATGGGCGCAGGGATAGTTTATATAGAGCGGGAGGGGGAGGAGGAATGAAATTGGAGCAATATAGCTTTGCAAATGCTTGTCCCTCCTGGACTCTGAACAAGAGGTATTTGCCCCTAGAAGTGAGGTTTAAAAAGCCTGTTGGAAATACTTTAATAGTTTTTAAAACATTATCATCCTTCCTTGCACAACAGTTACATTCTCAAAAAGAGGCTGAAATTACAGACTCAAAAAGAGAAGAAAATTTGTGCATATGGCAATTTCAGTTTTCTAATGGAATTTCTGTAAGTAGATTATAAGTATAAAATAAAGTGCAATGTATCAGATTTGGTCAATGCTACCTAAAACTCACATTTACTTCATATATGCCTTCCCCATATTTCTTAATTGCTTACATTATTTTCCCTATTGCATTATTTTCTCTAAAATAATACTCTAAGTATGCAAAGTAAGTGATGGCTAGGTGAAGAGGAAAGACACTGAATTAGTGACATCATTGAAGGCACGTCTGCAAGACTGCAGGGGAATTTAATAGCTCTCGATTGGTCTCTGACCTGCTTGGTGGCCACAGTGTACCTTCATATGCACCTTTCAGTGCGGATGTGACTCAGAACCACCACAGCATAATCTTGTCTTTTCCTCAGGTCATTGCTGGGAGCCCTGGGAAGGGAGATGCAGAGTGTTTTTCAGGACTGTGGGTTGACATTTGTACCTGGACTTATTGCTGGACAATCAGAAGGTCATAAAGGACAGAACAAGGATCAAGGCTATTGTGACAGTGGTGGTTTAAGGACAATGATTTAAATGGCCTGCCCGTCACTACAGTTGATCAGATTTAATGTCTACATATCAATCCTTTTGCTTCAGGT
Organism: Ifrita kowaldi; assembly: GCA_013398055.1. NCBI lineage: Eukaryota > Metazoa > Chordata > Aves > Passeriformes > Cinclosomatidae > Ifrita > Ifrita kowaldi. The sequence goes on from VZRS01009391.1 coordinate 184,745, forward strand.
CAGAGGAGTCATATTGAAACCGAGATAGTAATGTGTCACAAAGAAATCTGTGCTGTAAATGTCAATGCGGCAATGGTTTCAAGGATGTTTCAATTAATCTTCTGTGCTTGCTACAGCAATGGGTTAGGCCTGCTTTAGGAAACTCTGAGATAGGCATGTTTTAGTTGCCCTTTTCCAACCCTATGAAGTAAAAAAAAAAAAAGAAAAAAAAAAAAAGGAGAGAGAGAGGTATTTTATGGATTGAGAGGCAATTTCTGATATACTTGGCTGCGGGCTTACCAAAGGTTCATTGACAGCAAAGTACAATTACACAATGAGTCTTTCAACAAAGATTATTTAAAAGTTGACATTTTTACATAATACAAAGTGTATACAAGAGAAAAACAGAGTCCTGTATATGTTGATCTTAGGAAGATTCAGAATTGCAAACTGTTTTCGTGATGTGTCACTGCAAGATATTAATACTTTTTTCACTGTGAGTTGTTTTCTTTGCCAGTGAAGAGAAAAAAAGTTACAAAATCTCTTGTCTTCACAAGAAAAGCAAGACAACAGGCTTTTTTCTGTTCCTGTTTCAGATGTTAGGTCAATTTTGTTGATCCATTTTCAGGAAGAGAAGAGACAATAATATCCACTATATGAGAATTACAATTATCCTCAGTCTTGCAGTTCTGCAAGTTGTCAGAGTGATCTGTATCCAGAGAAGTAATCTATAAAACCCATTCAGGAAATCTTTTTCCAAAAGAACTACTTCAAACTCAGAAACTTTAGTCTGTCAAGAAAAGCACCACAAAATTCTCTAATTGTTATGACACAGACTTCTTTTTATCTAAGCTCGTTCATCAGTTTGTGAGTTTGCTTTTTCTTTTGTTTTGTAAAGTAACATTTTCAATCTCTTCTTGTCTCTTCTCCTTGAAGAATTATACTCATCTACAGTTTGACCTTTTGCCAAAGAGCTTTGTAGTCCATAAGCCCTTTTCTGTCCTTGCTACTTTCTCCAGGGAGATAGCTCTCTGGGAAATGTATTGCTTCCTTCCCAGGCTATCAGGACTAATCCAGTCAGGGACCCCCACTCCTTACTAGGACATAGGGAAGGTGCTGCAGGCATTTAAATGGGGACGTGCTTCACCCTATTGACAGTTTCTTGGTTCAACATGTGGGAATGGTCATTGATTTATCTCAAAGTTCTGCCTCTGGCAGTGGCTTATAACGCACAGTGCCAAGAAAGACATCATACACATGGCACCTGAACAATTGGGTTATTCTGAGTGAAGTAGGATAAATTGATTCTTTCAACTTGGTTGTGAATATTTTTTAAATTATTTTTGTAACTGGTGCACCTGTGACTGCAGCATGTCTGAGAGTCTGTTGTCTGGATTTCCTTTGTCTGAGGTAAAAAAGATAGAGAGCTGGTGTTATGTGGTAACACAGGGTATTGTGGAGAAGGCCAGATACAAGATAAGGGATAGATTCAAACAGAACCGGTTCTCCATGCAAGGTGCAGGGAGTGCAGCACCCTTGATAGAGTACTTTGCAATCACAGCGTTGGCATGAAAAGCACTTTTGGCCAATTACATTGGAAAGATCCAGTATGTTGACATTAGTAGAAGTAGGGAAGTTTAAATAAAGGGTGCATCCAGATTCTTCTTTCTGTATGTTTAAACATACAGGGCTTTATCTGTAATAAAATATCTGACCAGAACAAAAATTCTATTAGCTGTCTGTATTTGAAAACATTTCATGATTTCGTACAGCTGCATTTAAAAATATATCCAAAACTAGACTAATAATTTGTGAGCATCAAATGGAGTAATCACGTATGGATTTTTCTGATTGCAGATTGAAGGTTTTGTGTTTACATACATGTCAGGTTTTGATTTTGGCTTTTTTTCTGTTATTTAATCTTGTCATTTGGGGCCTTTAGGAAATAGCATGACATCATGTCTCCAAATGTCAGAGCCAGAGGTACTTTATTTTAGTCAGAGATTTTGTTTTGTTTTGTTTTTTCTGGGGGTGGGGAGAGATGGGCTTCGGACTTGACTAATTAAAAGTGATTTGTTTTCATGATCTGGATGAAGTGTTTTTTGCCAGATGCCTAAGATACCTCTGAGATTCAGGCAGAAATTTGTCACATCAACCAGGAAATCCTTATCAAAACACAGCTTGGATCTTTGGCAGCACTGAGTGTATCGTTTGATAAGTGAGTCCTATTTTCTTGTCTGCACACCAGTCCTTTGCAGCAAAGGGCATTTATTAAGGAAACAGATGGGGAAACATCAGTTATCTTTTGTGCCTTCTGTTTTCTATAAAGGCCAGCAAGACAAGGCAAGCTCAACCAAAATAATTGAAGGCTTCATAGAATGTCAGGTAAGTCAGGGTAGAATAGATTCACTACAGCTCCAGTAGCACTATAGTGTCTGATTAAACAAAAGTGTTTTTCATGTAGGTTAATGAAACATCTCAAATTTCGAAAAGCCACAGAGCTTACCTTTCAAAGAAATTTTGATCAATTAAATTATTTTTACTAATACAAGCTGTTGTGTTTTGTATACATGTAACTGGTATAAACCATTTCCGAACTAAGATTTTTTTGAAAATTGACAGCACCAGAAGTGCTGAACCACCAGCTGCAGTTTTTATGGACTTCTGCAGAAATGGTCAATCATTATAAAAATCTTAAGAAAGTTATCTTTAATCAGAATCATAATCATTAAGAGCAGTATTTTTGTCCTGCTTTTGAGTTTTTCATAGCCATGCAGTGGGCTGACCTTGGCCAGCTGCCATGTGCTCACCCTGTTCTTCCCACTACCTTTCCTCAACAGAGCAGGGGCAAAAAATTAGATGAAAAAGCTCATGGGCCAAGATAAAGACAAGGGAGATCACTCACCAGTTATTGTCAAAGAGAAAACAGATGCAATTTGGGAAAAAAAATTACCTGAATTTATTGCCTATTAAAGTGGATTTGGATGGTGGAAAACAAAAACTAAACACTTTACTCTCCCCCTGGCTTTTTTTCCCAGCCTCAACTTCACTCTTTCGTTCCCAACTCCTCTACCTCCCCACCCTGACTGGTGTAAGGAGATGGGGAATAGGGGGTTAGGATCAATCTAACCCAGATCCTCTCCCCACTCATGCTGTTTCCTTGCTCCAGCCTGACCTCTCCAGGCACATGGAACACCTCCTCCTCCCCACCTCCATCCTGGGGCTCTCAGGGCTGTTTCTCACGCTTTCCTCCCCTCACTCATTTCTCATGGGCAGTGTCCTGCCCATCCTTACACACGCTTTCCCCGAGGCACTGCCATCGTGTCTGGGGGGCTCAGCCGTGCTCTGCGATGGGTGAGGTGGAGACCACCAGAACTGGCCCTGTCTGGCAGAGGGCAGGTCCTCCACTGCTTGGGTACCCAGCACAGGTTTACAAGTAAAATGTGAGTTAATTAAATGTACTAGGATGAAAACAGTATGATTGATAGACAATTTCATTCATCTGAGCTTTTTTCATGGCTGGGCTTCATATTTCTCATAACTATTTGGCTTTTAATTTTGTTCACAAATGATACATGTCTTAATTTATAGTGTTAAGGTAAATAAATAAAAAGGTAATCACCAAAACCTGAGGGGATTTCTCATAAAAATTCTCCTGAAGAAAGTATATAGAAAGTGAACAGTACCAGTTTAATATGACTTCTATTTTTTGCAGCAATATCTGCTATATACATGCATGGGATTATAATAGTTTAATCAGATTTAGTGATGAAATGCTGCCCTAGCAGTATTGCAGAATCACACAAACTTGTGTTAGGCAATATCCCGTAAAGCATTCTCTAGAAGGACAGCATGGGGTTCCTCAGCTCTGCATAGTTTCACCAGTGAAGGACAACGAGGAGCACAGTGACATGAAGGAACTGCACCGCACATCGAAAATGAAAAATATCACATTAACATGTACCATAAGATCATAAATCTCAGTGTCTTAACACTGTCTCAAGTATTCATGTAAAAAAAAAGTATCATTTTTTTCAGAGTGTAGTGTATTGTTTCATATTATTTTGATTATGTTGAAATATCTGATGATGTTATCCCTCAGACAATATTAATAGCTTGCCTGTTATGGTGGTCATATCTAGATACAAGTAGAATTATATTTCACATTGCCTAGATTAATGAGCCAAATGGGTAAAAAAACCACAGTGATAAGCACGGATTTGTAAGCCCATATTATACATGTACATAAGTAACCTTTTTTGCAAATGCTAAGTGTCAGCCTGGTTCAGCTTAAATCTATGTTCATTGCCTTTAAATAGCAGGAAAAGAAGGCTGATTCCCTACTTTCTGTGTCCAGATCTGCGTTGTTTTTAATCATTACATGTTTGCCATTGATATCACTGCTTTCCAAGGCAATGAAATTGTTGTATCATGGCTACAATAATGCAATTTTCCTATAGACTTCTGATACCAACTGTGTCTTCTGTTATCTCTAGTCACTTCCCTTTGTGGATTCACAACAGGAAGAAAGTGCTGTAGTTGTGATTTGGAGGTATCTTAAAAATAACCTTTTTTATTTTAATGTTTTTGTTCTTCTGAGAAGATATGTATTGTGTAGCATAATGCAATTTTGCAAGATCAAGGAGAATAGAACTGACAGCTACCTGTATCTCAAGGAAACTGTGCAAAGTCTTAGGAAACTCCCTTATCCAGCCTAAGTTCATGTTCATTCATGTTCCCTGGCCCACAGCATATGGGTTGGTAGTTTAGTTATGAAAAGTTTCAAGTTTAAGATAAATTGTATAGAAAGACTTAAAAGGATGGTTATCTGTAAAGTCTTGTGTGCCTTGCCACCCACTCATTATTTCAGTTCTGTCTGCTCTTTTCAAAGCAGAACTTGAATTTCTTGTGTTTAGAGACAACTATTCATCAGTAACCAAAACTGCTGCACTTTTCCACTAGTGATAAGTTCACCTGCCCTCCTATAACTTGATAAGGTGTAGTTTTTTTTACCGTTCAACATTCAGTGTTTGGCGGGTGGCTCATGAAGCATGCAGTGGAGTCTTCCATCTGCCATTCTTTTCTTCCTATCCAGACTTCAGAGAGTATATATTTTCTCCTCAAACATTACACTTTAAGCTTGCAAAAGACTTTTTCTGTCTTGTGCTCCAGCTTGCATGATGTGGCACTAATCTGTCATATCTGAGTGATATTTTTTCATTTGAAAATACACTTATTAGTTTGTTCTTATTACAGTGACAGTATTGAGTGGGGGTATATCCTGTAGCAGCTACCAGATGTGTCATTTCTTGGTGCAAGCTCATATGAAGAGGCTAATTAAAATAAGGAATTGTTCATATTTTGCATGCATAAAAGCTATGAGGAACACCATCAATTTATTGTCAATGTACCTGACAGTCTTACATTTTTTCATGGCATACATTGTTAGAAGTAGTTAATAATATAAGTAACAGAACCAGTTAATAAGAAATAGATAGATGGCTCTCTTTAGGTTCTTGATCACCAAAGGTAAGTGCCACCTAACAGTTGTGTTCAGTGCAAGCAGAGGCTGTATACTTCACTGTCAGCTCCATGCTGGTGTATTCAGCTGGGTGAATTTTGGTAGATCTCTCTCCTACTTGTTCTTCAAGCCCTTATTTTTAAAATTAAGATAGTGGTGTTTCATATCCTTGTACAAAAGTCTTTGGATAGAAGGCAAAGTAACAGAGTTCCAAATTTATTTAATTATTTATGTAGGCTTGCTAATGACCACAGAGGATCTGAACAATTGAAGAGAAATAGCTGAGTAGGATCTCCACTGCAATACCTATCCCAGTATACACAAAATTTACCCATCACAAAAGATTAATAAATCCAAACTTGAGGTAGATTTCTTGTAGTATCATTTTATCCACAAATAAAATGAGTTGTGCCTCATCTTTGCCCTCCCTCTTTGCCCCTCTGTATCTTGACGTGCTAGTAAATTGAACCTTTTACAGTATTATTCAAAAGCTTTGAATTAGTGCTGTTGAACATGATGGTTACATACATGTGCAATAAGCTGAAAATGAAAACAAATGGATAAGGACATGTAAATAAAGGAAGTGATTTCATTTTATAGTCTCCTAATTCTTGGTCTTTCCCATTAGCCACTAGAGAGCAGCTTTCTACAGGACCTGAGAGAGATTACTGGCCTACAGGGTTCCTGAAATGTAAACAGGGGATATCTCCAAAATGTTCATGTTTAAAATTCATTTTATAAATAAGTTCAGGCAATCTGATTTTAGATCATATTGGTTTTGTTCCTGACCCGATTTAAATCTTAACACTTCAGATTTCATGTGTCTGAAGGCATAATGTTCTGTGACTTAAGCCTAAGTACACATATTCTCATATGCCATCAATGGGCATAATTTTAATAAGGTTTGTGATTTTGCAGTCGTATCCTTGCAATTTAAATTGGAAAAAAACCCAAAAAATCCAACAAAACCCAAACCTGTAAGCTGTTTCAAATGTAAGAGAAAAAAGCCATTTTAGATGAGAACAAAAGCTCGCCTAAGCACAGAAATTTGCCTCAAGCAGCAGCCAGTTGCAGTTGCCTAGTGAGCAGTGCAGGACCCTGTAGAGCATGGTCATTCCTTCAATTTACCCTTTCAGCTTTCAGCAATTGGTAATTATGAGACTTCTGAAAGCAAGACTGTGGCAAGACCATCATTTTTATCTGCTATCAATGGACTAATTTTCCATGAAATTATCTGAATTTTTTTTGTCTAAAACACAAAAGCGTGTGGAAATAGATTTCTCAGTTTCATTATTAATCCTGTGAAAATATGTTTCTTTTTTTCTTTTCAGTTTTTCTCACTTCATTGCAGCCAACTGCCTCTATGGCTAGTGGTAGAAAAAGTAATAAAGCTTGTTCCTTACCTATTTGCTTTATGTAATCCTTGATTTTAAGGAGTTTTTAATATTCTCTTACAGCTCTCTCTTTACTGACTTTGAGAGTCCTAATTGGTTTAGTCTGTCCTCAGTAGAAATCTTCAACTGTTTGGATAATCCCTGTTATATTTCTTTGTAATTTTCCAGCTTTACCGTGTCTACTGTTGCAAGTGTGGTGCTCTCTTCGATAGTGCAGTTTTCTGTTTCATTGCCCACTCTTTCCTAATGATTTCTAAAATTTGGGGTTGGTTTATCATCAGGCTGACATTTCATGCTAATTTTCTGGAATAGTTTTATAATTTCCTGAGTAGTGATTGTTAATTTAGAATCATTCACTGTGTATGGTAAATATTCTTTCCCATGGAGGTACATATTTTTGCATTTATCAGGATTTTATTTCATCTGTAATTTTGATGCCTAGTCATTCACTGTTGCAATATCCTTTGCAACAATATTCTGGCAATTTTAATATTGTCTACCTTGTAAATTTGGATAGACATAAAATTTCAGCACTTTCCCACATAACGTCCTCTTATAACATGCATCCTTCAAGTGTTCAGTATTGCTGAAGCTTTACGAAAGAAGTTATACTGGGAAGGTTCAGTCACTGATTTGTAACATCTTTTAGCAAAAATAGTGTTAATTCTCCCATAACAAATTGCATTCATAATTTTTTTTTTTTCCCCAATCTAACCTCATTGTAATCTTCCCTACTGGAAGAGAAGAAACTGATCGAATAGCATTTGAGCAAATTTATACTTCATCACACTGACTGTTGACAAGACATTTGTTGGTGTCACCTCTGACTCCTGGCATACTTTTACAAGAGTGGAAGAGAAAGTCCAGTGTATATAATGCTGAAAGTTAATACTTCACCTTAGAGATTAAACAAAATAAAATAGTCACAATTACTTAACTGAGCTAGGAACTTAATAATTAGAGAAAGTCAGTGAAATCTACAGTTCCACATGACTTCATTTTGAGATCAGGATTTAAATACTGCCTAGCTGAGTTACCTTGAAACTAAAAGATTTTGTCTGAATCCCACAGGGAATCTGTGGCAGTCCCTGGAACAGCATAGAGTCCAGTAGTCCATTTCTGGACTATCACATGTATCAATTCATTTAGTAATAATTATGGCTCTTTTAGATTAAATGGATGGATCAGATTCAGTTTGTCTCACTTAGGTACCTGCACTTAGTCAGAATGGATCTGCCTCTGGTGGCCTACAGTGACACACACTCTGATTCAGTATACCAGAAAACTAGTGGAGGTTCAATATCTAAAACATAGATAGAAGTTAGAGTCCTACATTAGGTAGATTGGACCCCACCTCTACTTTCTAAATAGAAGTTAAGACTGGGATGGGCCAGTGTCTTCTTTCCTAATATACTATCCTTACAAGAGGAAGGTCTATTTGCTTACCTCAAAGGGTTTGACAGCCATGTGTGGGGTGAAACCTGCTAGGCAGAGGATGATGGAAGAGACTTGCAGTTTAGCAACACTCACCACAGCAGAGAAGACAGTTCTATCTAGAGGAGGGCAGCTATGCAGGAGTCAGTGGTTCCTACCTGAGCTTCTCACAAAGCGAGGACATGAACACCCCTTTAAAAATATTAATAACGCTGACAACCATTGTCAGCTCTTAACAGAAATCTAAGAAATCTGAGGGCACTTTGATTAGTTTCCCAGAGTACAAAGCTGTCTTTACCCTAAAGTTTTATTTTTTGCGATGATTTACTTTGTGTAGTGAGATACATTACAGGAAAATTTGATGACTCCTGTTTTTTTCCTCCTGTATTGTCAGATGTGCACAAGCTTTATTCCTTCTTCTCTCCAGTGTAGAATTACCTGTCAATAGCAGGCCATCTTGAATGGGTGTTGATCCTTTCTTTCCTTGGCTGAGGTAACAGAGCCACGGGGGTGAAAGAGGTTGATTCTGCTTTGGTTACTTTTTCCTGCTTAGAAAGAGGGCAGTTCTCACTAACGCAAATTCCTTTTTCACCTAACTGTGTTGTTTTCCAGGGACGGCAGTTTCCCGTATCTCCAGTGTAAATGGGGTTCCAATCAGTATGTCATCAGGATAGAAGCAAACCACAGGGTAAACCATTACCTCAGTCAAAGCAGTGCCATGCAGCACAAAGCAGGAACCAGCAGGTGCTGCATTCATTCCATGAAGGATGCTGTTGCCTTAGCAGAGAAGCAGCAAGCACAGTATTATCAGATTATCTGTTCCTTGAGTTAAAAATTCCCCCATCTAGAGAGGTCACCTATACCACTAAGAAACGCTCAGGCATTTGATGTTATGCAAATGTTATTTTTTCCTGTTTTTTCATTGTTTGCTTTGGAAAAGGTGTTGTAGTTATCCTCAAACAATTGTATTAAAGCTACTGTCTAGCAAGGATTAGAAAGTCATAGACATGCGTCATTGAAAATGTCAACTAATACATTTATAGGAAGAAAGGTTAACTTAGTTTTTTTACAATTTTGTGTAAGGTATCATGCAATATGAAATTAAAGTGAACAATATTAGCCTTCCCCTCCTAGTGTAATACACACAAAATTGGTCAAAACCAATTATAAACACCTCGTTTTTTGACAGGTTGTGATTGGATAGAAGATTTGTTTTTTGTAAATTCAAGGAGGTAATTTACTGGCAAGATAAAGCATTTAAAATGCTGTATTTAAGCAGCTAACCTAAAATTGTCAGGTGTTTTTTTGTTCACTTTGGTTCTGGAATTTGTTTTTGTTGTTTTGGTTTTGGTTTGGTTTTTTTTTTTTTGCTCGGCACTGTAGAAGGCTCTGGCTCAGGCAGTGTAATTTGCCTTTCATAGTCTATCACAAGGCTCATGATTATTTCTTACAACAAAATATTCAGTGCAACAAATTAGTAGATTCTGCTATGTTGGTTGGGCTGCATTCCAATTCCTGCCTTAGTGATGCTGGCTGCCTTCAGCACTGCCAGCACAATAATTATTGCTGCGTTTTCTAGCCCTCATGAAACCAGCAAGGTGATCACCCCCTTGGAACAGCTGGGGATATGAGGTATGAAAAAGTGGAAAGAAATTGCTGCAACTCTGTGCTATCTTGCCAGCAAGTGCCACTTGAATGATGACAGCTATTGGCAGGGATAGGCCTCTGCTGGAGGAGAGCTTGCAGCAGTCCTAGATTATAGCTTTTGCTGCTTCCAAGAGGACTTGCTGTGGGCACTGAATTAAAGAAAGCAAACTGGAAGGTGGGGAAAACAAAGATTCAAAGGCAAATGCAGAAGGGTGGAGGATAAATTCTGACAAGGAAGCAATTTTTGGTTTACTGTATGTGATTGGCTCTCCTTATGAAGAAAAAACCTTCTGCAAACACCATCATGTCACCCATGCAGCCCTCTCCAGCCTTCCTCAGAAAGTTAAGGTGCCAACTGATGTCAGCTAATGGATGTTATTCTTCTTCCAATACAGGGAGGTATAACACTTTTTATCAGTGTTTTACCATATGAAGAAGGAAAGTATAAAAAGTCTTATTTTAGGTACTTAACAATATATGAAAATACCTTCTGAGAATGTGCTGCTGTGCTTGAGCACACAGTTTGGATAAACAAATGGGTTTAATTCAGGACACAACACTAGCCTTCAATACACCAAATAAACACCGAGTAAAAATCTGACTTTAGTCTCAAATTAGTTGGTGTAAATTATTTTCAGATAAATATTTTTGACTGCAATAAACATTTATGCAAATAAGCAGGACAATTATATCCATCTTCAGTATTTCTGCTTCTTTTCCAGTGCCTCCCTTTCCTTTGAAAATTTTAATTTTAATCCAAATATATTTTTTCTGGACAATCTACTTGCATGGAAGTGTACATTTTTACACCATTCTCATCACTACTAACACCTATTAACTCTATAAAATATAGCAAGCATTCATCCTGTGTGTTTAGTCTTTTGTCAGAGTTTTGCATCTATCCTTTTCCTTGTCCCTCACATTTTAACTTTTCAGTATAACAGACTGGGAGGAGAGCTTTGTGATCCACCAAACTGGAACTTTATTATAGTTGTCCGTTTTTTTGTATTTGTTAGTTTGTAAGTTGATAAAGCTTGGATACAAATAGACAATATTTCAGAAAAAATGTATTAAGAGAAGGAGCTATTTGTATCCATACATTAATTGGCTGCTTAGAAAGAGTTCAGCACACCTTATTAGTACATTACTCATTACAGAATAGCTTTATATTCATTACATTTGTCATAGGGGCTAGGGAAAAAGGAATTATCAGACTGCTTCCTAATTTTATGGAAATTTTAATGTTGGAAAAGGCTAGAAAATTAGACTGTAATATGTACTGCTTACTTATATTACAGAGGCTGTGCTTTCCAGGGGCAGGTGATAGGTTTTGTATTTTTTCAAATCAGAAGGATTAGGCTCCCACTCATTTAAACATGTTGTTTCATAAAATCAGGGAAAAAACCCAAAAACCCTTTGTGTTTTCTTTGAGATGTTTAATGGGGGCAGTATCTGACTGACTCACTCTAGCTGTCCATGGGGTTGGAATGACCTAGAGTTTTCCTGTAATGACTATGACAGCTCAGACTGCTCCATATTCTACCTTTTTTTTTTTCTTATAATCATGTTCCAAGGCAGATTGAATAAAAGTGATGAAATACTGAACATCAATGCAAATTAACTGGTTCTAAACAACAATTCTTGAGTTGAATCAAGTCTTGAACTGGCCTATGAGAATATCACATTTTCTTAAAAAAAAAAAAAAAGCTTGTCACTTTGGTTAGAAATGGACATTTGTAGAACTGTGTTGTAGACAACAATCAGTGTCACCCAGCTGCCACTGAATTTAAAGGCGCTGGACCTGAGAACTGGGAGCACTGGACATCTGGAAGATGAGATCTGAAACCTTGTGCTTCTCCCTTGGGCTCTGGTGTAGAGACCAGATGACAAGTCTGACTCTAAGGTAGCCATGTTGCAGAGAAAACGCATTGACTCCTTCCACAGTGCTTGGAATTCCCTAAGGATGGATGGCTTTATACACAGGTAACAGGCAAAGTTCAGCAGGTAGAAACTTTTCTGTCTATAACTGATGACAATTGTCTTTCTTCCATAAAGTGATCTGCAATAGTTTGAATATCAGTTTTCAGGTTATGACAAGACATGAAAATGTAGCAGGTGCTTCAAATAATCTGTGTAGAAATAATGATTATTCAGGCAGAAGCATCTTAAGAGAGAGATTTCCATAAGGTCAGACAAAGTCAGCTTTCTGTTTATCCAGGTTCAGTTGTGGAATGAGAGACTACAAAGGAGCCCTCTGTGCCTTACAGTTCTGACATGGACTACTTGTCATTCTCTCCCCATGTCATTCTCTCTCTTGCTTTGTGGACACTCTTGTATGCCTGACTACAAATAAAACCACCAGGACACAGCAACTAGTGACTCTAGATAGGCTATTTTCACTTGATGTAGTGTAGTCCTCTGATTCTAAATACCTGGTTCTTAATATTATGAGACTCAGTCCTGATGAGATAATGTGTGATCCCTGCCAATTCCACTCAAAATAATTTGGCTAATGAGGTTTCTTACAGGTGTGCCTTTCTTGCTGAGAACTAGAGACTAATTTTTTGCTGTTGTTATAAGGTAATTTTTTCTTCAGGTATTAAGCCAGAGTTTGTTCTGGACTGAGAGTCATACACGGAAGATAGTTTCACTACCTGAAGATACCTGAGATACTTCCTTTTGTAAATTCCATGGCAGTATTATCACATCTTTCTTGAGTTTGCAAATGTAATATAGTATAGTTTGAACCAGTGTGTAGAAATTAGTTGTATCTTTTTGAATGGAACCAAGACCTGTTTTATTGTTAAATATCTCCATAAAGAAACAATTTGAAAGTATTTGGTAAGACTAATCTTTCTGAATGATCTCTGAATGCTTGGTTTTGCCTTCAGGCTTTACTGCAGGCAAATTCAGATTATTCAATTATAAATTATTACAAAATCTTAATTCAAAAGCATTTTTACATTTAGAATTGGTTCAAGCTCTCTCAGCAGTGTCAGTAAAATTGCATTTTGCTACCTTAAAGCAAGGTGTGGGTGCCAGTGCTTTGATGTTCTTGCTAGAAGGATGTGAACGGGGAAGAGAGATTAAGAGAGAGAGATGGAGGGAGCAATAAAGGTCAGCCAAAGTGATGGAAGGGAACTCCTATGTTGGCAGTGTTTAAACTGATTCCCACTGGTGGTCACTAACCCATCTGTCATGGTCCCTCTTTTGGCTACAGTCACAGCTAACCTTCTTGTTGCACTCCCTTGCTGGCACCTGGCAGCTGAATATTTTGTGCTATAACATTATCTTGGTTTTAAGGTAAAAAGGAACCTCATAACTTGACCCAGTTCATCAGTTTGAGAGCAAACCTCTTTTATGGATCTCTCCCTGGATTTGGTGGAGTGCAAATACGTCTTACTAAAATAATGCACAGATTGTTATTACAAGTGTTCTTGAACAGGAAATAAAATACTTTACAGGGATTAAAACTTTTAGCACCTATTGCTAAAGTTCATCCTGTAGCTGAACTACTAACTTCTTGATAGTCTCATGGGTAGAAGAGTTTACATGAGATTGATTTCTTAAGTTTTCTTTCAGAAACACAAAAGAGAGTGTGTTCTGGCACATCTCTAAGTCTTGCTACTGGTGGCCAGCCAGAAACAAGAAACTCTGTTGTCTTAAAGTGTACACATATGCACACACACACAAAATTTGCTGTACCCTGATGTTAAGATTTGTAATCTAAATTGTAGCATGAACTTAAGGCTCTAACCCATCTAAACAAGTCATTGGGATGGAGTGTGCAATTGTATACAAAACTTTACTCTGAAAACAAATAAATGAACCAAAATGCTCTGCTGGTTTCAAGAGTGTTGAAATCAAATATACCTTCACAAATTCTGGATTTTTATTGTTGTTCTAAATATTAGCAAAAGTTAATTTGGTCTTGTACAGTAAGTACTGTAACCATCTGAGGCACAGTTATCTCTACAACGCTGTGTAGATATGCTTCTCACTACTACATAACAGAAAATCTACTGTAGAAAACTTGTATTTGCCATTTTTTTATTATTGCCATGTTCAGTTAGGGAAGGCAGCAGCTGAGAATAACAATGCACTCTGTACCTGTGGAGAGCCCTGTTGTCCTTAGTAGGTCACAGCAGAAATCCACTTACACACAATACGATGCAGGAATGTGGTCCTACACAGGATTTTTAAAAACTATGATTACCTTCTTATCAAGTGTGGTGAAGGCCTATTCCTTCTCTCAGCAGCATCAAACGGATTAAGGATGGGGGCTTAGTATTATATATGTGATTCCTTTGAGGAACAAATGGACAAGAGGAAACGAATTCCTTCTTGATTTTGACTTGAATTACCTGTGCTTGCTATGGTTTTGATGGTTTTTATTAGATATGCTGAATGCACCATTGTGTCCACAGCTCTTCACAGAACTTCATTTTAGTGTTGCCTTTCTTCTTACGGAAAAAAATCAAATTGTTTTTATTTACCCTGCTGTCTTGCAGTAAAGGACTTGACTCACATGCGCATGCACACTTGCAGACGTCTGTGTGTATTTTGTATAGATTTGACTTTCAAAATATTAATCTGTTTTTCTGCTGGGTGACTGTGGAGAATTTTTTGAGTAACTGGGCCCTCTATCTCAGGATGCTATCTAAAATTTTGATGAAAAATTAAATGGATCTCTCTAAGGAATGGCACGAATAAATGCATTCTGCCTCAAAATGATGGAAGTGCTGGAGGAGTGTTAGCTGGGGATATTGCAGTCATGCAGGCAGGCTTTAGCATTAGAAAATGTTCGTAAGCCAAAGGCCCAAAACCACTTGTATTTATTTGACTCTTTTTAATTTTCTATGCCATAGACCAAGAACTGAAAGTCATTAAAAAACTTAAAAGCAACTTAAAAGCAGAAGCAAATTATTAGGTTCTGTGGGCATCTGATACAACACACTTTTGCTGGGGGGACTTAATGATTTAGTGATTCGAGCTTAATTTCTTTAGCACATTCTTAGCCTGCACCAGTCAATGATATAAACCATGCTTGTTTAATTCTTTTACACTGTAATTTAAGCTAATACTCATCTTCCTTTGGAGTTAACTGAGAGCCTGTTACCAGCACTCAGCCGCTTGTGTGACCCTGCCCCAGCCCTGGTGTGCTGAGTGCCTGTGTGCTGTGTTTGCTGTCCAAGGACCTTGGCTGGCAGGGGCTGAACACATCCTCCTGTGTGTGTGTGTGCGTGCCTGTGTGCACTTTAATATATATCAGTGCAAAGTTTAGATTCTGTATCATTGTAAAGTAGTCGTGGTTGAGTTTTTTCTCAAGGAGCTTTCTGAGCAAAGGCACTTGGTCATTTTCCATTTTGGAGTTTATGTTATAAATCATCTTTTGACTAGTTTCTCCTTTGTGGATCCTGTCTGAAATTCTGGTCCAATCATATACTTTAAGAATCATCTCCAAATGTTTTTCATTTTCCTCTGGAAATTCAATTCTTAGATCCCTCAAGGTCAGTAACACTGTTAATCTATTAACAACCACCCTCTGACAAGAATCTGGAAATAGTTTTTGAGGTATGCCAATTTGACAGTATATGGGTTCATTTTATTTTGTATTTATTTTTACAGCATTTAACAGAAGTCTGAAAAAAAAATAATGCCTTAGTAAAATGGTTCCCTTTAAATAAAGTCTTCTGCAATTTTATTGGTGAATACATCAAATGATCTGCCTAAGCAGACAATGTGGTGGGTGTTTATCTTCTAACATTAGGGCCTGTCTGTCCATAAGCCTACATTCTGAGTTCACTGCATTATTAGAGTAGAGTTGAATTAAAACATACTTTTCTTTTCTAACCATACTATAATTTTTCACCCAAAGCATCGATTTTTCCTTTTTGCTTTTCTCATTTTAAACTCTTTTCCAGAAGCATAGAATGGTTTAGGTTGGAAGTGACCTTTAAGATTATCTAGTTCCAACACCCCTGTCATGGGCAGGGACACTCTGCACTAGACCATGTTTCTCAAAGCCCTATCCAGCCAGGCCTTGAGCACCTCCAGGGATGAGGAGTCCACAGCTGCTCTGGGCAACCTGTTCCGGTACTTCACCACCCTCACAAGAAAAAAATTCTTCCTAATATCTAATCTAAACCTACCCTCTGTCACCTTAAAGCCATTCCCCCTTGTCATGTCATTACATGCCCTTGTTAAAAAAATCCCTCTCCAGGCTTCTTGTAAGCCCCCCTTGGTACTGGGAGGCTGCTATAAGGCCTCCCTGAAGCCTTCTCTTCTCCAGGCTGAAGAGTCCCAGCTCTCTCAGCCTGTCTTCATAGGAGAGGTGCTCCAGCCTTGTGACCACCTCAGTGGCCTTAGCGGGCTTGTTCCAACCAGTCAACGTCCTTCTTGTACTGAGGACCCCAGAGCTGGATGCAGCACTCCAGGTGGGGTCTCAGCAGAGCAGAGCAGAAGGACAGAATCCCTTCCCTTGCCCTACAGGCCTACATGCTGTTTTTGATGCAGCCCAGGATGTGGTTGGCTTTCTGGGCTGCAAGTGCACATTGCCAGCTCATGTTTTGCTTCTTGTCCACAAACAACTCCAAGTCTGTCTACCCCGGGCTGCTCTCAATCTGTTCTCTGCTCAGCCTGTGTTTGGGCTTGAAATTGCCTGAATTCAGGTGGAGGACCTTACCCTTGGCCTTGTTGAACTTTATGAGGTTCACACAAATGGACCTCTCAAGCCTGTCAAGGTCCATCAGGATGATGTCCCTTCCCTCCAGCACAGCTTGGTGTCATCAACAAACTTGCTGAAGGTGCATGAAATCCCACTGTCCATGTCAATAACAAAGATGTTAAAAAGTGCCAATAACAATACTGACCCCTGAGGAAGAAAAAAGATAATTCCTTGACTTTAAAGATTAATATTTCTTTGTTAGTTCTTTCCTTTCTCTGTGTAATGTCCTTGAAACATCATTAAACATTTGAACGTAGTAGGTATGATTTGAAGAAGTGCAGTTGTTTAACCAAAAATTTTGAAGTAAAGGAATAAAGTGCTTTCAAAATCAGATCTGTATTTTCTCTTCCTATGTAAGAAAATTCCTTATGATTCTGACATCTGTGGAAGAGGAGGAAGCTACATAATACTATTTTTAATAGTCTTTGTCACTACTTTGTCCTACTTTCCACTTTCCTTATTTTAGAAACACAGACCAAATGAGATTTTTTTAAAAGTAACTCATGTAGAAAGTCTATATTATATTCATGTTTGTTTGTGGATTAGTTTTATTTTCTCTCCACCTTCATCTCTTCGGGAAGTGGGAATAAAGATCTAGTTCTGTCCTGTAATTTCCATTTGATAAATCCACCATGCACCTTGCCATGTTTATTCTGATCTTCTAAGGGAGAGCTGCATTTCCACAGCATTTCATCTGTGCATACCCTGCCAGAATGCTGGCATTTCGCATATCCAGCAGTCCCCACACACAGCTGATTCCTTGAAGTGACGTGAAAAAATCTAATAGCAAGGCTGCCTGTGGCGAATGAGAGATAGATATACAGGGACAGAAGTGGTGCACGCTTGTCTTTTTCTTCTGTACAGCCAGTATTCACCCACAGCCTTTTGTTCCCTGCTTTCTGGTAGATTTACTCACCAGAAGTTCAATGTGACAATAAAATCTGAGGAAGTGGTTGCTTGATACTGGAGAAATTGCTAGTAATAGGAAAAAAATAAAAAGTACATTGGTGTGTGTAAAGGAAAGATTCTCACAGAATAATCATTTATCCAATGCACCATAAACAAGTTTTGGTGGAACTGTATCTTTCGCCAAGGCAAGCAAAACAAAACATGTTGATGCGTGCTAGCACAGTTTCCTTTTAGACTAAAAGTTGTGGCAGGGATATGGGGTTTTCTACTTTTTATGAAATTAACTAGCATGCTGCAATTTTCTTCTATAACTGGCATTCTTAACTGGATGATCTCCTGCTGTTTGAATGATTTGCATCTTCCCAAGTATTGTTTTTTGCTTGCTGAATCTCTCCTGTAACTAAACTAGAAGCATGTACAGTCTAGACTCTTTTTACTACTGCTTTGCTATTCTCATTTACTGTTTGTTTATCTGATGAAAATAAGAGCTCTGTGCTCAGAGGGAGCATTTTCCATTTGTTACCTGTTTAACAGCATTTAAGGTGTAACAGGTTTTTTTGCTGATATACCTAATAGACTTCACACTGACCTACATAATACTGCTTCATGCCACATGTTGGCCGCTTTTTTTAATATAGATGATTGTGTCTGTGGTCATGGAAATATTTCTTAATGCTAAACTTAGAAGCACAGGCAATCTGAGTTTTCATGAAGTTCCTAATACAGCTTGATCTTCCTTTTATTTCTTCATCCCATTGTCACTGCTAGACATGTCTTGGGATTCTGGGAACTCTTCTGTGACCTTCCTATGCTAGGGAGACTTGTAGGATAGCACAAATCAGTTCAGAAAGATTTTGGATAATGTAGGAACAGAATCTCTTTCAATAAATATGTAAAATAAAATGGTAGTCAAAATGCTAACACCGGTTGTAAGCAGGATGCATTGTGTGAAAGGGGTCTTTGTTGAAGAGAGAAATTCAGTGTTTGACATGAAACCTGAACACTCAAATTTGAAATTACACGGCTGACAAAATTTCCCAGGATTATTTTGACAGTCTCCATCTCAGAGTTCAACAAGTATCAGTACATAGCATATAATTAACAGCCTTTTTACATTTGCAATGCTGATGTAAATGTAGGCTGTCTTTTAATGAAAAGTTTTCTTACTTAATTTCAAAAAGAAAGTGTTGGTGTGATAGTGGACTGTGGCATGAAAATTGAAAACTTCTCCCATAGCTATATCATGCAAGAACAGTAGTTAATTACTCATTTAGTACTTGATCTCAAAAGGTGTTATTTTTTAAATGAACAGAATGGTGGCACACAAACCTAATTTAGTTCATCCACAGCATAACATAAACTCAGTAAATAGTCACCTGTTATTTAATGAAACTTAATCAAGAAACAACCTGCTCTTTTTCTTTTTCTCTTTCTTTCTTTCTCTTTCTTTCTTTCTTTCTCGTTCTTTCTTTTTTGTTGAAATACTGTCAAAGAAGCTCCTTGATCTGTCTAAATTCACTTCACCATTACATTGCCTTCTAATATTAACATAAATATTATTTTTGTCAAAACATGCCATTCTACCTATGGGTCAGGCTACAGTACGATATTTTTACATAATGTCCAAATGCCAGTTAAGGGACACCTGCTGTTGGAATTATGGAATTATTTCTACTGATACTGTTAGAAAAGTCGTTTTTCTAATACCCGATCTGTCTGTTTGGAATGGTATTGCTTATAAACAGTAATAATCAGCCTGGGATTGTTCCTCAGCTGATTTTTAAAATTATTTATCTAGAGTCTTGCGGGAGCTTATACTTCAGCTGATGTTTATGACAATGGAAGAAGGTAAACTAGAATCATTATCAGTAGAACCAGGTCAAAGAGTTGCCTGCATTTGGTTACAGGTAAAAGCCCACTGACAGAATAGCTGGAATAGAGAGAAGAGATTAAAATCAAAATGCAGGGAAATAGTGGAAGTAAAGAGACAGGACTAGCTAAAGGATGATGTTGTGAGTGGAAACAACGTAGCTGAGAAGGTGTCATAAGCCTATCACATATCTTTGGCGCTGATGTCCTAAAACATTACAGTATTTGCTGGTGTATATAACAAAGTGATTTGTGTTTCTCCTCCTACAAACATCCCATTCTAGTGAACAGTTTTATATCGTGGTAGAATATAACTCAGTAACCAGTGAGAAGTGCAGCTTTCATTAAAACAAGAAGTTGAAACATTTCAAACTCATCTCATTGTACTGCTGACGAGTGGTTTTTTTAATTCAGAGCAATTGTCTTGGGTGTGGGAAGGGGAAATACCCTCATATATGTTTTCTGGTTTGTTCTAATCTATTTATGCTTTTGCTTTTTAATCATAGGTTTCTGTGCTCGAGAGGCAGATATTTGACTTCCTTGGTTATCAGTGGGCACCCATCCTCGCAAATTTTATACACATTATTATAGTCATACTTGGCTTATTTGGAACCATCCAGTATAGACCTCGTTACATAACAGGAGTGAGTATTTAATTTTTTGCTTATTTTAATGTGCATGTAAGAAACAAACAGACAGAAAAGAGCTGCAAACTGCATTGCTTATAAAGCAAATAGAAATCTTATCTTGGTTTAATTTTCTTCTGTAACATTTTACATTTACTTACTGTGCTTTTGGGATGCCTGCAATTATCAACTGGTAACAGTCTGCAAAAGTTAAGTCAATATGATCATTAACTGCATGACGATATGAACTTTCAGGTGGAGTCAGTTTAAGGAATTACAACATCCTTGCTATATGGGAAATTTAGAGCTAGACTAAATGTTAGCCTTAACTTTCCTAGATATATTGGACCTCCCCAGCAGAGGCATGTTTCATTATAGTTGCTCATTATTGATATTAACTACTGTTAATAGATAGAGTGCCTATCTGTTGTGTATATGCCTCGTAGAAGTTATAGTCCAGCCTGAAAGTGAGGTATGATGATGTGGTAAGAAATAAGGGACTGAGGGCTCCAGTATGAAAATAAGGATTTGGGCCTTAATTAATATTTTTTACTTATTCAGCTACCCCTCATATACAGAATTAGCGTCTGTGCTCTCTGGCACAATGCAGTATTAATTAAATCCTCATTTCATACTCTGGCTTTGTGGGATTTTTGCCATTTGTACTTCTACAAAGAAAGAATAACAGCAACTCTGACAGCCATCATTCAGAACACCTTTTTTTGGATTTTCATAACAATATTACTATCAAAATTGGCTATTAACTCACTTAAAGCTTGTATATATTTCAGAGACAGGAATTGAAACATCTGCCCATGCACAGCCCTATTTTCATGTCAGATGAAAACAAGGGAATCTTAAAAATGATAGGATGGTTTGCATTGAAAGTAAGCTTAAAGACCACGTGATTCCAGCCGGCAGGGGCACCTTCCAGTAGACCAGATTGCTTTAAGCCCCATTCCTACCTGGTCTTGAACCCTTCCAGGGTTGGGGTATCCACAGCTTCTCTGGACAATGTGTCCTAGTGTCTCACCAGCCTCACAGTGAAGAAGTTTTCCTGATATCTAGTCTAAACCTACCTTCAGTTTACTCTTTGAGTTTAAAGCCATTACCCCTTGTCTCTGATAACTCCACTGAATCTGTACCCTCATCTGCAAAGTCTCTCTCTTAACTGTTCCTTCATATGCCAGCAGTCACTCAGAACACAGACAGATTTTGCTTTTACCCCCGTGCTACCATCCATATTGCATTACTGTAATCCTAGGATAAATACATTAACATTCGTGTTTCTATATCTGTGATCTCCTATATACAGAAAATTTGTATCCACATGCACAATGCCTTTATGCATGCACACAATTTAATATATTCCAAACCATTTACTATAAACATTGAAAAATATGTTGCAAGCCTTAAATATTTAATTTTCCTTCAAGTTACAACACTGGGAGTCATGTGAATGTGAACTGGAGTTTCCTTCTATTTCTGGTACTTTGACCAGTACAAAAGACTTGAAAATAAAAATGCAATATTCGAACATCAGTTAAAGACAAAGGGTTAAATGTTCCATCCCAAGACTATTCTGTGGCATAAAACCAAGCATGGGCATAAAATGCATAGCTGAACTAAACAAAAAGTTAGTTTTAAATGGCCTGCTGCTATGATAGTGCATTGTGAATGGGGAGGAACACCAGCCTTATAAATTGAGACCACTCAGATGAGTTTCTGAATTATATGGTTTGTGCAACACTGTTCTAACTAATTCTCACACATGTCTTTCTTAGAGCTCACCCCAACTGTGTAGCCCATCTGGCTTTGTGAGTTTGCCTCTCTGCATCCTCTCATTGATTTGAATAGAGCCAATCTAAGATCAAACTGTCTTGCTCAGAGTTTATAAAAGACACCTGGATGTGCCAATTATCACAGACTGCTTGAATAAGAAAACAGTGATAAAAATTTCATCCTTTATTTAGTTGGATCAACAGAGAAGCTCTGTGGCCCAAAGTACAAGAAAGACATGGACCTGTTGGAGCAGGTCCAGAGGAGGGCCATGAAAACAGTCAATGGGTAACAGCTCTCTGGAGACATACTGAGAGAGCTGGAATTGTTCAGCCTGGAGAAGAGAAAGCTCTGGGCAAACCTTACTGTAGCCTTTCGATATATAAAGGGGACTCCTAAGAAAGGTAGAGAAGGTCTTTTTACCTGGGTCTGTAGTGACACAACAAGGAACAATAGGTTTAAACTGAAAGGTAGGGTTAGATTGAACATAAGGAAGAAAATATTGACAATGAGTATAGCAAGATACTGAAACAGATCAGCCAGAGAATTTGCGTATGCCCCATTCTTGGAAGCGTTCAAGACCATGCTGGATAAGACTTTGAGAAACCTAATCTAGTGAAAAATATCCCTGCCCATGGCAGGGGGCTAAATGATGTTCAAAGATCTCTTCCAACCTTATGCCTGGTCACATGAAGTCTGGGAGAAAAGGATAGATTATTACTAGTACATTACTTAACATGTAATTGCTGATATGAATGTAAAAAAAAACAAAGAGAAAAAAGCAATTACCTTATGTCTGAGCTTCTTGCAGCATCATCAGTCTGCCAAACCATTAGGCCCCAGAGAGTATAGCTGAGTTAATCTATGTCTTTTTAAAGACTAGTCATGGTCAATCGCTCAGCACACCTAATAGAATCTACTTAATGCCTTATATGACAAGTAGCCCTGACTCTACCAATTCGGGTTTAGAGTATTTCTATTGTAAACTGAAATTTATTATCTTCCTTTTTTTTTCAAATGTTTAAAGTAGTACATGAAAATGTGCTGCAGTTCATCTGTCATGTGTACATACCAGGCTACTATCAAACAACTGGAATCATGCCATGAGAAATAGTAAAGCCTCTGAGCTGCCTTTCTGAATTTTAAAGACAGTAAGATAGTCTCTGTATAGTGAATGATTTGGCCAGAATTTTTGGTGAGAAAACATTTTACAAGACTGTTTTGCTAAATCTTGTTAAGAGAACCAATTTTCAGATAAAACAGTTATTTATAATAAAAGTATTCTTATGCTTAATATTTTTTAATAATGGCATTAATTCACCCTATTGACATAATTCAGTTTGTCTTCCAGATAATGGTTTTATTTAAAATAAGAAAGTGTGCGTACTCAAGCTCAGTACAGGAATTGTTAAAAAAATAAATTTTTACAGAATCACAGAATGGGGCAGGTTGGAAGGGACCACATTGGGCCATCTTTTCCAACCTCCCTGCTCAAGCAGGGTCATCCTAGAGCACATGGCACAGGATTGCATCCAGGTGGTTCTTGAATATCTCCAGTGAGGGAGACTCTGCAGCCTCTCAGGGCAACTTGTTCAAGTGCTCAGTCACCTGCACAATAAAGAAGTTCTTTCTCATATTTTACTTCTGCTTTCTTTATATCTCTTGGGGGGGGGAATATATATGTAAATCCATTTAATGCAAAGGATGATGGAATTAAATAGAATGGTCATTGTGCATTCTTGTCAACCTGCAGGACACAAGTTTTTGAAGTCTGTGAAGTCAGAATCTTACCTAAATCTGCTCTCTGTAAGAGGTTTTCTAGGGAAGTACTTTTCCATTCTGAGACAAACCAGTCAGTGCTTCAGCTTAATTGTACTTATGTGATGATTTACTGTGTTGTAACTGAAATGTAGACATTTATTTATAGAAGGAGGCATACAGTCACATAAATTACTTCTCTGCTCTACACAACTTTTCAGAGCAAATGTTAATTTGGGAACATAAGCAATATTTTTCTGCATAATAATTTTGAGCTAATGCCCAATAATAAGTACAATTAAGTAAATGACCTTGAACATTTTAGTAGTAGCTCTGTCTGGTGGCTGTCACAGGAGGCTGTGAATCAAGATACTGATTCTGTTTCAAACTGTGCCATTGAAAAGATGTTTTGTTTGTTCAAGTTTGTTCAAGCACACATAATATTCTTCAGTTTCTTCCTTGATTCAGTAGTTTGTTGCGGATAATAATGAATGGAAATGTTTTTTCTGTAGTTCATAGAACCATAGAATCAGAGAATGTGCTGAGTTGGAGGGAACTCATCAGCAACTCATTCAGTTCAACTCCTGGCCCTGCACAGGACACCCCAAAAGTCATACTTTGTGCCTGAGAGCATTGCCCTAACACGTCGTGAGCTCAGACAGGCTTGGTGCTGTGACCACTTCCCTGGGGAGTCTGTTCCAGTTCCCAACCACCCTCTGAGTGAAAAACCTTTTTGTGATATCCCACCTAAACTTCCAGACCCTTCCCCATCCTCGTGGCATTTCTTTGAATGTTCTTAATAGCTCAATGTCTCTTTTATATTGAGGTGCCCAAAGCTGTCCCCAGCACCCAAGGTGAGGCTGCCCCAGTGCAGAGCAGAGCAGGACAATCCCCTCCCTTGCCCAGCTGGTGGTGCTGTGCCTGATACACCCCAGAACACACTTGGCCCTCCTGGCTGCCAGGGCACTGCTGATTCGTGTTCAACTTGCCATCGAGCAGGACCTCCAGGTCCCTTTCTGCAGTGCTGGTCTCCAGCATCTCATTCCCCATCATATATACATATCCAGAGTTGTGCCATCCCAGGCGCAGAATCTGGCACTTGCCCTTGTTAAATTTCATTTGGCTGGTGTTTGCCCAGCTCTCTAATTTGCCAAGGTCTCTCTGCAGGGCCTCTCTGCCCCTGAGGGAGTCAACAGCTCCTCCCAGTTTGGTGTCCTTGGCAAACTTACTTAGTATTCATTTGAGTCCTGCATCCAAGTAATTGATGAAGATGTTGAAGAGCACAGGGTTGAGGATGGAGCCCTGTGGAACCCCACTAGTGGCAGGACTCCAGTCTGATGTCATCCCATTCACTATAACCCTTTGTGCCCAACCCATTAAGGAGCTGCTCACCCATCGCATAGCACGGTTATCCAGCTGAGAGCTGGACATTTTGTCCAGCTCCCCAGATACCGTGGGAGACGGTATCAAAAGCTTTGCTGAAGTCCAAAAGGGTTACATTTCCTTACTTTTCTACATCAACTGAGTGGGTTACCCTGTTGTAGAAGGAAATCGGGTTCAACAAGCAGGATTTTCCCCTCATGAAGCCGTGCTGGCTGTGACTGATGACTGTGTTGTCCTCCAGGCATCTTTCAATATCAGTCAGAACAATTTTTCCCATGATTTTACCAGACACTGAAGTGAGATTGACAGACCTGTAGTTTTCAGGGTCCTCCTTCTTGCCCTTTTGAAAACTGGGACAAAGTGAACCAGCTTCCAGTCAACTGGAAGTCAACCTCTCTGGAATCCCAAGACCACTCAAAAATGATCCAGAGAGGCTTTGCAGTGTCATCAGCTAGTTCTTTGAGGATTCAGGATGAGTCCCATCAGGCCCCATAGATTTGTGAGGATCCAGCTGGAGCAGCAGATCCCACACAAGTTCAGGATCCACGAGGAGTTGATAATTCTCACAATCATGGTCCTCCAGATCAGGGCACTAAGACCCTCTTAGTTCATCCTCTATGTTGAAGACAGAGGCAATGAATGCATTAAACACCCCTGCCTTGTCCCTTGTTTATGGGTTCATATCTATATATTCCTTTCTGTATTTCAATATATTTAGCTAATGAATGGATTATTTCTAATACTTACATAGATTTCTGGTAATTTTCTTTGTAATTTGAGCAAGAAAACAATTCACTTTATAAAAATACGGCTATTATATCTACTGTCTTTCAGAGAAAACCAGCCCCTTAGACTTGTATTTCTGGCACAAATGGGCTTGAGAAAACAGCATTCATTTTCCGCAAATATCACTAAAACCAGCAACAGAATGATTAAATTTTAGGATATTTTGTCACTCTATTTACTAAAATCTTTGCTGAATATGAACTAGAAAACAAGATGAATAAGAGTGAAGTAAATCCACTTAAAACTGGAAATGGTGCTTATATAAAACATTTTTCATTATCCATGCTGTTCTCAGTGTAAAAATTTCCAGGATTTATTTATTTCACTCTGGTTGAAAATCTTTTAATTTTTCATTTATATTTTAGTACTTACAAGCCAGATCAACCAGGAAGTGTGTGACCACAGTTATATTTCCATGTTAGTGGGAAAATCACTGTGTGAGTGAAAAGTTAAGTAACTACTAAAATGTCAGAAGTAATCCAAATATACACCTATCCACTGCAAAAGTTAAAACAAAACAAGAGAGGTGTCTCAATGACAAGCAATGAAAGATATTGTTGACAGAATAGTAATTCCCCAGATTTAGTGGAATTCCAGGAATTAAACTCCGTGTGTGCCTTAAACAGGGAGGACAGAACAGCTATTTTATTTGAGAATGCATGTATTTTAAGATGTTCTTACACTTGGGAAGGAAAAGCAGAGGTCATCATCCACTAGTTGCCGTATCATAAGCACACTACCATTACCTTTTCAATCAGGAAAGTCAAAAAGATTCAGAAAATACAAACAACACAAGATCAAGGAGGTGATAGCAACCCCCAAAGTGGCCATTATGGAAAGCTTTGCCTGCATCTAAAAAGAACAAATGCTCAGGTGAAACTTTAACAAAGTAGTTCCTCAGTGCTTACTCATTTTACTCCTGGGGCTGTGGATTAAAAACCTGTCTTGTAGAAAGTTTGCCTTCAGCTGAAAGAAAATCAGAGTATTTTTTTAAAACAGAATTATATCTAGTCATCAACTAACACTGGCTGCAGTATTAGTGGTCACTGTGTCTCCGGAAATGTCAAAAAACAAACATTTTTTGCTAATCCTCATCTTGATTAAAAACTATAGAATGATAAAATCATTAAGATCGGAAAAGACCTCTATTGTCATTGAGTCCAACTATTAATCTAACAGCCAGACCCACCACTGAACCATCTCCCTAAGCACCATATTTACATGCTTTCCTTGAACCCTTTAAGGGATGAGGGAATAGAATATTGCTCCTACTTTAGGATCCCTGTAATCTCCCAGATTAAAAAGGAGACAAAGCAAGGGAGGAGTAGCACTCTCATATAGCTAGCTAGTAGAGATAGTTAACTATAATAAACATCTCTCTGAGAGGTTGTGTCTGATGAAGTAAACTAAAATAAAATTGCTGAAACTGTAATGCAGCATAGGATTGTATAGAAGTAAGAAAAAGATTTGAAGTGCAAAATGTGTGACCAAGAGGATGAGAACAAACAAAAAATACAGACTAAAAATAGAAAACTTAAAAGAGTTCTAGTAAACCTTGCAGAAACATGTGTGGGACACTGGTAGAACTCCATAACATGAATTAAGACACTTACAATGCTGGAGAATCTGCCTCAGCCCTGAATTAACTTCAAGTTTCATTCATGGTTTAATTTTTGTCATGCCAGATAAACTGATGCTAATGAAGCACTGGTATTTTATAGTGTACTAGTTAGTGCATAGGGGCATTTTCTTGAAATGCTTTCTATGCCATGAATAGCAACATGAGTTCTCTTTAGCATTTTCCATGATAAGTATTCAATATTGTTAAAATTCTTTTCGTTACAGAAATTATACTTAATATTTTGGTTGAGGAATGCTTGCTGTTTGTCAAAGCTCATCTTCTTAAAAAATATTCATTATTCTGGTCACCTTTTCAGTAGTCCTTTCTCAGATCTTGTCAGCGTTTTCTGAAACATTTCCCTGTTCAGAAATACCTGGAACAAGAGCATATTATTGCAACTTTTTCTCTAAAAATTCTTATAAAAGATTACTGAAACAATTTGGATGCCAAGGAAGGGTAGAGTTTGGGATTCTTTTTATAGTCTGTCCTTTTGCTACTGACACTACCTCCTACGAATGACCTTTGTAAACTTGGCTAACTGCTATTTTATTGGGGGATTTTACTCACTTCTGGGAGATGCTGTGAAAAATCAGTAGGGATGTAAGTAGAAGAGTGCCCTTTGGACTTTGAACATGTGCTGAAAGGGATTTTGATTCACAGGAAGGTATGCTGTTTAATAGAGTGCTTTTGCTGCTGTTGTATTAGAAGATTAGATTTTAGTGTGTTGTGGATTCAAATGTACTTTAATTTATATTTAAAAGGACAGGCTCAGCAGTTTACTTTCGTAAGTGAATCTAGCCTGCTTGAGGGTAGGGATGGGAAAGTTTGTGAATTGATCAATGTCATAGCACTAATCCACATTTTGAGTCTGATGCCTAACATACGTACAGGACTTGAGCAAACAAAAGCTTAAGTATTCCAGTGTTCAAAAAGTAATTCTTTCTTTATGCTTATCAGTTAGTTTTTTGGTGGAGTATTAAATACAAGATTAAAACAAATGGTCTTGTTTTTTACCTGATAATCAATCCAGAAAGTTAGTCTAGGATTTGATGACCCTGGGCTTTTGACCTCTTCTTTTAAATATATTTTGATAACTTGCAAGAGATCTCAATGGATTTCAAATTCTTAAGCCCTGGATATTCAGCTAAGCCTTGTGTAAACATGTTCAGGAATCACTTCCAGCATAATATTATACAGAGTGCATCTGTCTTGACTGTATGGAAGTAGATGGAAGAAGATAGTGTACAGTAAATTTCTCTGCATTTTCTGCCCTTTTTGGCTGTTGATTTTAAAATTTTCGTATTATTTAGGATAGAATATTTTTTTTCCTATAAATTGTCTGATTGAAGTTTGACTCCTTTCATCTGCTCTCTTCACTGGGACTTATTTAGATGTGAGACATTGAGGTACAAATAATTAATCTAAAGGAAATTATGGAAAGGATGATTCTTTAGAAAGTGTAAAATATTCTTCCAAGATTAAAGAGTACCCAGACAGTTAACTTGCCAGCCCTAGGAATGAACAATGGAAAAAAATCCATAAAACCCCTGCTGACCAGGGAACTATCAAGACATAAAAAGGAAGCGATCCCAGATAAGAGATCCTTATTCTGTGATTTCCTCTAAGTTTTGTGTAGGACATTAGTTTCTCAGAAGTTTCCCGCTGTCAGTTCTAAAGAGAAAAACAGAAACTGCCAG
Organism: Ifrita kowaldi; assembly: GCA_013398055.1. NCBI lineage: Eukaryota > Metazoa > Chordata > Aves > Passeriformes > Cinclosomatidae > Ifrita > Ifrita kowaldi. The sequence continues at coordinate 213,875 of VZRS01009391.1, forward strand.
ACTCCAAGAGGCTTTTTAAAAAGCAAACATTTTAAAAACACAATAGACTGTTCTCACTTATTTGAGCATGAAATCTATTAGGTTTGTAGAGCCACTGATTTCTGAAAATTAATTTGATGCATTTTCTGAAAATATGGTGAAAGACGCTCTGGACAAGACTGCAGGACAGGATTTTCTTCAATAGTTCTGCATGGAGTTTTGTTTTCTTTCAGACTGAGGTGGATTTTCATTAATTTTCAGAGTGTTTTTTAAATTTTCCATTATAAAAAAAAAGTCCTTTTAAAGACCCTTAGTTAATACTGTTTTTTAAAGTTATTAAACTGTTGATTATTAGAAGATGAAAGATTATAATTTGCATCGTATAATTAAGTACAGCTTTGGTTCCCAGGAAATTTTATGCAGAACCTGTTCAGTGCAGGAAAATGACTGATACTTTTAATTTAAATCCACACTTAATAGTCTCACGACAGGTTTGACTGGTGTAGAATTCAGCTACATTCATCCTTTCCTAGTGCTTTTATCCCCTTTAAATGAATTGTACTCACATTTAAAAAGCAGCCTTTCAAAATGGCTCTCCCTCTCCTATTCCACAGAAAAGGAACATACATGGTCTTTCAGGGAGTCACCACTGAGGATTACAGTTCCACATAGAACTAAAAATAACATATAACGAATATTGTATTTTATTTGCATTCAAACTAGAGAGCTCACCCTGGAAAGCTGAGAACATGAAATTCCTTTACATTTCATTTGTTTATTTAGAATAGATCCTCTGTTTTGTCACTATAATAATGAGTGGATTTTATTCTACAGTGGTGTTTGTGCTTTGGTTTTTTGTTTGGTGGTTTTTTTTTTTTTTTCTCTTTATAAGATCTAGCAACCCTTTCTGTTAAAATAATGTCTAATTGGCACTTTGTAGTTGACATACTATAAAGAGCATGGAGAATGAATGACTTAGCGATGAAGTCTTTAAACAGATACATAGAGGAAGAGACTAGAGATAAAATCTGTGGAGTTTGCTACCACTACCTAACCTGCAGTGGAAAGCATTAAAATTCTTTTAAGCACCCAAGAGCCCTGGCCAGCTAGAGATAATTAAAAATCAAGCAAGGATAAGGTAATGTTTCCACTGCTCTGGGATGACCTCTGTAGTTCAGTGCTAAATATTTCTCTTTATCTAGCATAATCAGGTTCCCTTGCATTTCCCAGAATTGCTCCTATACTTGTTACTGTGGATTTTCACATTGTTAATTTAGTATTTTTTCTAGCTGGTGTTTATCAATTATGCTGATATTTGCTGGTCTAAGTGGTTATAGCTCTATCTTTTTATCTTGTATGTGTTTGTAGCATGCATTGGTGGAGTTCTCTGTTCACCTCAGAGCTTCTAATGTTGCTGTCCCTGTGTCATGCTACTGGAGTAGGGAAGTATTCCCCCACACTGCTTTAAAATGTGGGAACTGAAACACTGAAAGTCTGAGACATTTTCTCATTATCAGAGGAAAGGCTGTGATGTCAGATCATCATGTGAATCCTTTTTTCTCAAGTTACAAGGCATTGTTTTATTCATTGCATCCAGCAAACATAGGGATGCCACAAACTGTCTGTAAAGCCTAGGAATAAAGACTGGAATCACAGCTACCTAACAGTGTGGAATACTTCTGTAAGAAAAAAAAATAATAAAACAGTCTTTGGACAGTATTTCTCTGTCTCAGCTGTCAGCCATTTCCCATACAGCCACTTGCTCACTCCCCTCTGCTGGGATGGGGGAGAGAATCGAAGGGGGAAAAGTGAGAAAACTCAGGGTTCGCGATAAAGACAGTTTAATAGATAAAACAAAATCTGTACATGCAAGCAAAGCAAAGCAATTAATTCATTTGCTGCTTCCCATGGACAGGCAGGAGCTCAGCCATTCCCAGGAAAGCAAGGCTCCATCATGCCTAACAATTATTTGGGAAGACAAACGCCATCTCTCCAAACATCCCCCTCTTCCTCTCTCTTCCCCCCACTTTATATACTGAGCATGATGTCAGATGGTATGGAATATTCCCAGGATCAGCTGTCCTGGCTGTGTCCCTTCCCAGCTTCTTGTGCACCCCCAGCCTTCCTGGTGGTGGGATGGGGTCAGAAGCAGAAAAGGCCTTGATGGGCTGCAAGCGTTGCTCAGCAACACCAAAAACATCTTTACATTATGAGCACTGTTTTCAGCACCAACCGAAAACATAGCTCCCTACCAGCTACTCTGAAGAAAACTCTATCCCAGACAAAGCTGGTGCATTCTTTCAATAAGGGAAAAATTTGCTGATGCCTGAATGTGGCTTTGTGATTACTCTTTTGTCAGACTCGGTGGCTGTTGCAATAGCATCCATTGTTGCGCTCCTTCCAAGAAGAGATTAATGTATTTTAATTAACAACTTATAGCACAATGAAATCTATGCTAGAAAAGAACAGGAAACATTGACTTTAGTCCAAATTACCTGTTCAAATCTCACACTCCTCTGTTGTGCTGCCTCTCCTTTGCAACTGTCTACTGCCTCAGTGCTTGTAGTGGTGCACCATCAAGGAAAAACAGCTCTGCTGCTGCTCCTCTTTCTATTCCAGTTCCTTCTGTACTTCTGTCTATGTCTCCCTCTATTCTCTTCACCTTGATTCAGTTGCTAATCTCTGCATGTATATTAGAAATAGCATTGTACTGCGTGTAACTAAAATGAAGCTTTAAATTAAATGAAGTCTGAGCAGCACTACTTACCAGTACTGCACTGAAACCAAGTTCTTCTTCTGGCCAACTGATTAAGATTTATGCAATCTTAGTAATTTGAGGGAAGCTGACTTTAGTCATAGTTGTCTTATATCTCTGCACAGGATAACCTGGCAGTACCTGGAGTCCACCTTCATATTTTTTTCAAGAGGGTTTTTTCTAGGAAATGTGGCTGATTCCTTTTTGTGAGCTTCATTGTCACCCTGAGGTTATGCTACAAGAAAAGTGCATTGAGAATCACACAGAGCTATACTACCCTATTCATTTACAAATCCTCGTTTCCAATTCTGAGAGAAGATGGAGATGCTTTTCTTCAGTTATATTCCAAATGTAGCCTTCTTTTTTTTTTTCCAATCTGAACAAGAACCTACATAAAAATCATTTGTAAATCTTGTCAGAAATCTCCATTTCAGAACTTCAGAAATGTTTTTCTCTTCCCACCTGTACTTACCATTTAAAAAATTTCATGTTTTCATTATGGTTTTCAACCCCCAAAGCTCCACAAGAAACAGGGCATGGTACTTCTTTAAAGCTTTGCCTGTTGCTGTGAGAACATTACCAACAGGAACACATTTTTGGAATGACACTGAAAGGCAAAATAGACAATGAGTAGAGTTGTAAAATGCACTATTAAACGTGTCCCAAAATTTCCAATGCTCTCTATCTATAATTTAGCTGTCAAGGGCACTATTTATTTGCAGTTTGTTTTATGGGTTATTATGTATATTGAGCATAGATGTTAATGCTACATACATTCATGTTGGTTAGATCATAGTGAAGCAGCATTTTATGTGCTATGAACTCAGCAGGTAAGATTTGAATTATAAATGCCTCTAAGGACAGAATTTTGCATATCAATATAAATTTTACTTCTAAACAAGTCTAGTAAAGTAACATTTTAGTTCTACAATTAAATGGTATGATTCCCCCTATACCAGTTTGAGCCACCAGTAGTGATGCTGCTCAATTTGGTTCCTAGCTGTAATTTCTTAACTATTTCAAATCATCTTATTGTTAGATTTCTATTTATTTATTTATTATATTAAGCTCTGCAGTTGTTTTCATTGATTTCAGTATCAATCTTGGGTGAATAAGACATAAATAATTTTGGGTTTCATGCTGTTTTTATCAGCTAGTAGGCCACTTAAAGATTCTATGCTGATTGTGCTCTGAAACCAATGAGTGTTTTTGCGTTCATTTATGGCTCACAAAAAAATTTAACATTTAGCTGGTGGGTTTACTGTCCAACTGGAAAAATGCAGAACTCATGAGAAATGTCTATGGAAGTTTTCAAGTTTATTAAATCACCATATTTTGGAAGAGCATATATGTTGTTCCTTGGATAAAAATTTTGTTAAACGACAACATTATGTAAGTAATGCATAAACAAGCAAAATCATTGCAGCCATGGGTCCTTTGTTGAACAGTTTGAATAGGTGATAAATTTGAAAATAAAATAATGAATTTTAAATTGGCATAATTTATTTTATCAGCTCACTGTTAATCAGTTTGGCTTTTCTAGTCTAGATCTAAAGTAATTTTCAAAACATTTCTGTTGTGAGTAAAAACCAAAAAGTTATTCATAGCCTATGGCACTGAGCACTCTACATATTTAATTTTGCATCTGCCTGAAGAGCAAATTCCTGTTTGAGATTCAGTATTGAAACAAGTCTGTCACTGATTTTATTTATGAGTTNGAAGGGGGAAAAGTGAGAAAACTCAGGGTTCGCGATAAAGACAGTTTAATAGATAAAACAAAATCTGTACATGCAAGCAAAGCAAAGCAATTAATTCATTTGCTGCTTCCCATGGACAGGCAGGAGCTCAGCCATTCCCAGGAAAGCAAGGCTCCATCATGCCTAACAATTATTTGGGAAGACAAACGCCATCTCTCCAAACATCCCCCTCTTCCTCTCTCTTCCCCCCACTTTATATACTGAGCATGATGTCAGATGGTATGGAATATTCCCAGGATCAGCTGTCCTGGCTGTGTCCCTTCCCAGCTTCTTGTGCACCCCCAGCCTTCCTGGTGGTGGGATGGGGTCAGAAGCAGAAAAGGCCTTGATGGGCTGCAAGCGTTGCTCAGCAACACCAAAAACATCTTTACATTATGAGCACTGTTTTCAGCACCAACCGAAAACATAGCTCCCTACCAGCTACTCTGAAGAAAACTCTATCCCAGACAAAGCTGGTGCATTCTTTCAATAAGGGAAAAATTTGCTGATGCCTGAATGTGGCTTTGTGATTACTCTTTTGTCAGACTCGGTGGCTGTTGCAATAGCATCCATTGTTGCGCTCCTTCCAAGAAGAGATTAATGTATTTTAATTAACAACTTATAGCACAATGAAATCTATGCTAGAAAAGAACAGGAAACATTGACTTTAGTCCAAATTACCTGTTCAAATCTCACACTCCTCTGTTGTGCTGCCTCTCCTTTGCAACTGTCTACTGCCTCAGTGCTTGTAGTGGTGCACCATCAAGGAAAAACAGCTCTGCTGCTGCTCCTCTTTCTATTCCAGTTCCTTCTGTACTTCTGTCTATGTCTCCCTCTATTCTCTTCACCTTGATTCAGTTGCTAATCTCTGCATGTATATTAGAAATAGCATTGTACTGCGTGTAACTAAAATGAAGCTTTAAATTAAATGAAGTCTGAGCAGCACTACTTACCAGTACTGCACTGAAACCAAGTTCTTCTTCTGGCCAACTGATTAAGATTTATGCAATCTTAGTAATTTGAGGGAAGCTGACTTTAGTCATAGTTGTCTTATATCTCTGCACAGGATAACCTGGCAGTACCTGGAGTCCACCTTCATATTTTTTTCAAGAGGGTTTTTTCTAGGAAATGTGGCTGATTCCTTTTTGTGAGCTTCATTGTCACCCTGAGGTTATGCTACAAGAAAAGTGCATTGAGAATCACACAGAGCTATACTACCCTATTCATTTACAAATCCTCGTTTCCAATTCTGAGAGAAGATGGAGATGCTTTTCTTCAGTTATATTCCAAATGTAGCCTTCTTTTTTTTTTTCCAATCTGAACAAGAACCTACATAAAAATCATTTGTAAATCTTGTCAGAAATCTCCATTTCAGAACTTCAGAAATGTTTTTCTCTTCCCACCTGTACTTACCATTTAAAAAATTTCATGTTTTCATTATGGTTTTCAACCCCCAAAGCTCCACAAGAAACAGGGCATGGTACTTCTTTAAAGCTTTGCCTGTTGCTGTGAGAACATTACCAACAGGAACACATTTTTGGAATGACACTGAAAGGCAAAATAGACAATGAGTAGAGTTGTAAAATGCACTATTAAACGTGTCCCAAAATTTCCAATGCTCTCTATCTATAATTTAGCTGTCAAGGGCACTATTTATTTGCAGTTTGTTTTATGGGTTATTATGTATATTGAGCATAGATGTTAATGCTACATACATTCATGTTGGTTAGATCATAGTGAAGCAGCATTTTATGTGCTATGAACTCAGCAGGTAAGATTTGAATTATAAATGCCTCTAAGGACAGAATTTTGCATATCAATATAAATTTTACTTCTAAACAAGTCTAGTAAAGTAACATTTTAGTTCTACAATTAAATGGTATGATTCCCCCTATACCAGTTTGAGCCACCAGTAGTGATGCTGCTCAATTTGGTTCCTAGCTGTAATTTCTTAACTATTTCAAATCATCTTATTGTTAGATTTCTATTTATTTATTTATTATATTAAGCTCTGCAGTTGTTTTCATTGATTTCAGTATCAATCTTGGGTGAATAAGACATAAATAATTTTGGGTTTCATGCTGTTTTTATCAGCTAGTAGGCCACTTAAAGATTCTATGCTGATTGTGCTCTGAAACCAATGAGTGTTTTTGCGTTCATTTATGGCTCACAAAAAAATTTAACATTTAGCTGGTGGGTTTACTGTCCAACTGGAAAAATGCAGAACTCATGAGAAATGTCTATGGAAGTTTTCAAGTTTATTAAATCACCATATTTTGGAAGAGCATATATGTTGTTCCTTGGATAAAAATTTTGTTAAACGACAACATTATGTAAGTAATGCATAAACAAGCAAAATCATTGCAGCCATGGGTCCTTTGTTAAACAGTTTGAATAGGTGATAAATTTGAAAATAAAATAATGAATTTTAAATTGGCATAATTTATTTTATCAGCTCACTGTTAATCAGTTTGGCTTTTCTAGTCTAGATCTAAAGTAATTTTCAAAACATTTCTGTTGTGAGTAAAAACCAAAAAGTTATTCATAGCCTATGGCACTGAGCACTCTACATATTTAATTTTGCATCTGCCTGAAGAGCAAATTCCTGTTTGAGATTCAGTATTGAAACAAGTCTGTCACTGATTTTATTTATGAGTTTTGTTTACTTACCTACTTACTACTTCTACTTTCTGTGAAGCAAGAAGCACTCTCCTGTCTTTAGTCTTGTTGAAATACCTATTCATAGGTTTGAAATGTTTTTAGTGACATAGGTGGTACAAAGGTTTTGGGTCCTACACGTTTTAGTTGGCTAGTTAAGCAAATTTTTTATTTCATATCGTTGCTCTTAATTCTGTAACAAAATTAGATCCTATTTCTGTCTTGAGAGACTTACCCTTGTAATAAATTTAATTACTACCAATACCAATGGGTTTGTCTGCATGTCTTAGGGAGATTTACAGTGCTTTTCCCTCATAAAGATGTCATTGTTAAATTCACACAGGTACAGACACGGTGTGGATAAGCAGCCTTTTGTGTTATGTGTCTGTTTCTAAAATACGTTGCTGTTTCTGTGTGAGAAGTCTCTTTGACTACTTTATTGACACAGACTTTTTACCATTTGATATTTGAATTCTAGGATAACAGATTCTAAAAATGGCCAGTTTTATTTATGGTCAGAAAAGGTCTGAAAACGGGCACTGACCATGAAATGGGGTGAAAAAGTCTTGATCCTTATGTGCTGTGATTTGCAGTCAATTGCACTTTAAAAGATGTGCATAGTAGGAGGACTCCTGCACAAACCACATCACCAAGGGTCTGTAGAAACTAAAAAGGTCTGGTTAAGTCAGGGAAATGTTGTGTGTGTTCATGCATGACAGTGAGTGGAAATTTTAAATACAATGTTGCCTTTCCCATAAGACTAGTCTTCATTCCACTGGTAGGAGAGATGATGAGACTCTCAGATTTATCCCTTTCTGTCATCTGGGAAACAGAACTTTCAAGTAAGTGCCGGCATTGAAAATCATGAGAACTGAAACACAATTAAATACGTGAGGATTTTTTTACTTTTTATTGCCTTAAAGGAGTGTGTATCGCCAGAGTGATCCTGAGAGTAAAATTTTCTTGTCTTGAAATCAAACAAATAGAATATGGACTTAATCACACTGTATTACTCTTGGCCTTGTTTCTCTATAGAAAACCATAATTTAGTAGTTACAAAACTTTAAAAATGTTCTCTCCTCACATTTTAATAACTTAGGTCCCTGTATTTGTTCTTGTGCTCCTTAATGTAGGTAATAGTGAGATACTCTGCCATCTCTGGTGTCCTGGACTTTGCTGTGGTGCAAATTCTCTGCTCAGTTCCCATTCTCAAAATGGAGTCTACACAGTTTTGCTACCTGTGGACCCATGCTGTAGTTAACCTAGCCATAAAAATTATCCCTTCAAGGTTCAATTCTGTGAACTATTTTTGTCTTCAGTTTTTCCATTTCTTTTAATCCTCTTATCAGTTTTCATGTCTCTGTTGGACTTTCTTACAGGATATACCAAGAAAAACAAGTTTCTGTGATAAAGTACAGTAGTTTTTCAGCATCTTTCAGCATCTGTTGTATTTTGGAAATTGAAGTTTTCATTCCTATCTCTACAAACAAAATGGGATAGCAAATTTGTTTGGTTTTTGTTTGTTTGACTGCCTCCTTGGCATAATTACTACTTCCTAAGGCTGGGTTATTCCCTGCTAATTTCCTCCAAGTCCTGTTAAAATAGGGTTGTGTACATGTTGAACTTAACTGACTTCAGTTCCACTGAATTTGATTCCATCTGAATTTTCACTTAAACATATATATTTCGGACAAACTGTTAGACTCCTTAAGTTTCACATTTCTTTATTCCTCAGGTCATTAAAACTATGCTGATGAGATGAGCTGCAGAGTATTGTATTATGATCAGAAATCTGGAGTGCTCCAGTCACATACTTCCAGGGAGTTTGGGGTATATTAGAGAACAGTATGTTGGACAGACAGTATTTTTTAATTAATTACCGATCGGACATAAGTATTTTGCCATTAAATGAAGGGCGAAATATTTCTGTATGTTTCTGTGCTTTCAAAACACTAATTCAGATGTCCCATATCAGCTTTGACATCTAGCAACTATACAGGTTTAGCCCAACAAATTTTGCAATTTTCTTTTACTACCAGTAGTGTACGTTTTCAAAAAAACTGGCATTTATTGATGTTAATGATTAGGATTTGCTTTCATCAGTCTCTCTATGAAATCTGAGTGGAGATAGGAATGCTTCAAGCTGCATTTGTTTGCTAATTGAACCATGAGTTTACCTCATGACAGAAGAAAGTAGCTCACATTCACTAGCATTTTTTATTTGGTTTTATTATTGCTAGAAGCCTAATTTTATTACAATTTAAATTTGACATGGTAACATATTTGTTTTGACAATGAATTACTTTCTACCAAGATAATTCAAATCTAGCTATGTGGGGAGGCTAGTAGGTGAAAGTAGAATTGCTCAATACAATAATGACTCTTCAGCTAAGATATGAGGGAAAAAGATCTAAGGCTCTATAGGCTCTGAATTGCTCCTTCACATCCTGGGTTGGTGCTGTATTATAAGGCCAGTTTCTTGACGACTTTTGTTTAGTTGTCTTTTTACATGTTTTGGGTTTAGTTTGTTGGGTTGGTTTTTTTCTTCAATACACCTTGAAAACAAACCTAAAATGTGAAATCTCATTTTGCCTAGCGGGAAAGGGGTTTTTTGGGAGGCAGCTTTGGTGTTAAGTATCTTGTGGGGGATTGTTTGTCGGTTTGAGCTTGGATTTTTGAGTGAGGTTTTAGACTAGATAACTGTAACATTTGTTGCTTCCTATTTCATTTAAATCTATCAAAGTGGTCAGAGTCAGATCTTGCCACTAGTTGAATGGGAGGACAGTTTCCATTTCTTTACAGTGTAACCTTTATCCTGAGGGAGTACAAAAATCAGAGAAATGTTAGCCCTCTCCCTGGTAGGGCTCGACTCTCAATGAATAATCTATCATCTGTCTCTCCATCGTTTTTATGTAATCTATTTGAAGCTCCATGGTGAGTGCTGAGTGCTGAATGTCAATGACAACTGTGTTAAGACAGCCAGGAATATTCATTAATATGCTTGTGCATCATTTGCAATTTCATTTCACTGATACTTGGAACTATTTCTACTCACTTATTAGGAAACATTTACACTCACCAATGTTTTTTTTGAGAACTTATGTGTGGAAATTAACCAGTTAGTAGACTGCATTTATTTATATTCTTCAAAAATCTGCTGCCCATTAGGACTAGTTAGCTGATCAGTGTAGCATAGACAGGGAATCATATTACTTGTTTTTGATCTTTTATAGCAAAAGTAGAAACCCTTTTTAAATTATTCAAAGTAGTTGAGGTTTGCACCAACTCTTGTGAAAAGAGGGTTATTCCCATAGCTTTACGGACAGGATTATGGCAAGATGGGTAAAGATCTTGATAAGATCTGGATAAGAGATTTGCCAAGAAGGCCAGTGACATCCTGGCTTGTATCAAGAACAGTGTGGCCAGCAGGACCAGGAACGTGACTGATTCTCTGTTCTCAGTACTGGCGAGGCCACACCTCAAGTTCTGTGTCCAGTTCTGGGCCCCTCACTACAAGAAGGACATTGAGGTGCTGAAGTGTGTCCAGAGAAGGGCAATGAAGCTGGAGAAGGGTCTGGAGCACAAGTCTTACGAGGAGTAGCTGGGGGAACTGGGATTGTTCAGCCTGGAGAAAAGGAAGCTCCTTATTGCTCTCTACAGCTCATTGAAAGGAGGTTGTAGCAAGGTGGGGGTCGATCTTTTCTTTCAGGCAATTAGTGGCGCAACAAGAGGACATGGCCTCAAGCTGCACCAGGGGAGGTTCAGGTTGGATGTCAGGAGGAATTTCTTCACTGAAAGGGTTGTTAAACATCGGAATGGACTGCCCAGGGAGGTCGTGGAGTCACTATCCCTGGAGGGATCCAAGAAACAACTGGAAGTGGTACTTAGTACCATGGTCTAGTTGACAAGATGGTGATCAGTCTAAGGTTGTACTCAATGATCTCGGAGGTTTTTCCAACCTAAATGATTCTGTGAGTCTGTGATAAGAGAGCCATGCTGAGTTCTGTCTTAAGATGTCTTCCTTTGAAGCTAGACTGCACTGCTTTCAGTTATACTTCTAATTACCAAAACCAAGAAAACCACATGACAAGGGGACATTTAGAAAACCAAGGCATATAATGAGTATGCTGTGCTGCAGTGAAAACTGATTCTCACCTGTCTTAGGCTTCCCCTCTGTAAAGCTTCTGTGAGAAGTAGCATGGTAAGAGAATGGAGAATGGCATCATTACAATTTAACTATTTGAAGTCTTCCTGAGCTGTAGATGAAATATTTATATCTACCAGAAGGAGAAATGCTATTAATCCATTCCTCGTGAAGGGCTTTTAGTCAATAGTTCTGTGTATGCTGTGGTTGTCACCAGTGAAAATGGAAAGCTTTTAATATACATAGCAGATAACAGTTGTAATTGAAATTCTATTTCTTTCCTTTCACTAATCCAGGGAATAAACAACATCTTAAACAATAAATAGCTGCAGTTTGGCTAGCTACTTATTTTCAAATGCTTCTCCGATTGTAAGTTTACTCTCTATTTATATAATTCTATATGTCCTTCCAGAATAAACACCCAAAAATTTGCCTTTCCTTTTTGCCAAATGAGAGTTTTGCTGTAAATAAATAATATGTGACTTCAATTTGATTCTAGTAAACATTGCAGCCCACAAAATGCCAGACATAATTTGAATATTAATTTCTACCTTCTTCTTTAAAAGTTTAAGGGCCCTTTTGGAAGAATAAAATGGGTACAGAATATCACTATTTTACTAGTTTTCACAGTCTTTAGCAAGTATCACAAGTATTTTGACAAGCTGCTAAGAATGTTAAAGGTAAAAAAAGGTTAATGTTGATGCTAACACAAGATCTGATTAGGAGTTTTTCATTTTGCTTATTTATTAATGTAGTTGAACTACCTGTTCTTTGATTTTCTATAAATAGACAGCTCTGTGGAGTCATGAGATGCTTGCTGAAGTGAACAAAGATATTCAGACAACTAAGTAATCAATCCTACATACACCTCTGTGCACATTTTAACTTTTTATTTATCAGGAAAACACTGAACTTAGCAGGACTACTTAGGTATAAAGATAAGCAGGACCACGTTTGGGGAATTGTGGTTATAAATTCTGATCCACAATATGATTGACTGAAAAGAGAATTTCTGCTGGAATTTAATATAGAACTAACACAGAACAGAAAAAAACAACTTCTCTTTTTAAATTAAATCAAATTTAAATGCAAATCTCAATGCGGAAGGATTTTTTTGCCTGCTGAGCTTTCTAACCCTCATAAACAGAATGATGACTTTGCATTTCAGATCTATTGAGGATGTGCACTTGCAGGAGGAATTTTGAAGATATCTTACCAAACCGATATATCTGGTCAACTTTGCAAAAACACTTTTGATAATATTTATGCAACATATCAAAGAATTTGCATTGCTCTCTATGTCTTCCCTTCCTGGGGGTATTCTCATAAATAGCCTTAAGAAGCATGAAACTTCAAGGCTGAGAGACAAAACAATCCCATGATTATAATCCTGTATATTTGAATATTAGTTGAAGTTGAAAGCAAATCCTACATTCATGTGGAATATTCTTACTTGGCTGTATTGATTGTTCACATAAGTAAAGCAGCTGTGCTTTCATGTGAGTTCTGAAACAGCCTGAACAACAGAAATAGGTACTATCTTCACCAAAACTAAACAGAGGATCAAAGTGTTACTGTTAAGTTTGGTATCTAGTAGGCAAGGCATCAAGAAATTGTCTTGTATGATGTTGGAGTCAAACTTTGAGTATGTACAATATATTTACAAAAATACCTTTTGATTAATTGTGAAGTAAAAAGGTCCAGTGTGCAAAATTTTGTTTCTATGCATTTGCAATTTTGAAAAGGCATTTCTGAGCATTATCACCTACTTATGCAAGTAATAAATTATATGTTCTATGGAAAAGTGCAGACTAATTTCACACCTTTTAGTTTAACTAAGCTTTCTTGTCAGAATTCTGGGATTTGAATTATCACACAGTAAAATGCATGGTCTGTAAAGTTGCTCCTGTTAATATAATTATTAATCACTTTTGTTGCAGTAAATTCTAAGAGCTAACCAAGAAGGTGCTCTGCGGTTGCTAAACAGTGTACAAATACAGCAATGCTGGGATAAGATAGTAACTAGGAGAGAGAAGTTAAAAGTGAGAGAACGTAGCAATCACAGAGACAAAGGGAAGAGCAAACCCGAATGAGGAGACACTTGTTTTTTATGGCAGGCATATACCAGCCTGCCATTTTGCAAGGGATCCCCCATTTAGATCAAACTCCTAATGACCATGCACTAGGTGAGACTGGACTTTTGTTATGATTTCCTGTGACTGTCAAACTCCCTGAAGACTCTGGAAATGGGAGCATCACCCCATGCACGCTCTCAGCATGCTGAAAGACGCTGCTGGAACAGAAAAGCATTGACACGCAGAGGCTCAGCACAGGGGATTCTAATCATAACTGCAGAAAGGTCTCAGAGTCTGATGTTCACTGTCTGGCTTCTGTCTGTGATTGTAAAGGCAGGAGAGTCCCTCTGAAGTTTTACCTCATTTGCCTGGGGAACACAGAGGTATCACTGTGACTCTGTCCAGTGTCTGCTGTTTGAAGCCTGCTGGGGTACAGTTATTATGGAAGAGTTTATTGATTACCTTAAAAATAAGAGCTTGCAGATAAGTGTCTTTACAGCTTTGTCTCCTTTTCTAACAAGATGACACGTTAGATGCCATACACGTTATTAAATGTCTAGCCTGTATCAGATACAGGATGTCACAAAGAGATGACACAGTTATCACACGCCAGCAGACATGAGGATTTAAAATCTTTGTCTGGATTACAGCCCTGGTGTAAATACATGGGAAGCTATTGCTTTTGGTGGAACTTAACCAAATGTTCTAGCTAAGAATTTGTTGTTAAGGGCTAAAAGTAGCGCCAATAAATGTTTTTCTTTCCCCATGGTAAATGAAAAGAAATAACAACACCACCACCAAATTAGCAGCATAACTGTGGGAGTACTTGTGTTAGAGCCTGAAAATAACCGGTATCTATTTTGTCAACACCTTCCTCCCTTTCCAAAATTTCGTGATATTGCAGGTGCAGAATTTAGTTCAGAACTTGCTTTTTGTTTTTCTTACATGAATTTAATTAACACGGAAAGAGGCAACTTGATAGCATTAAAAATTAAGTCATGTGTTTTTTTATCCTCTGAACAGCCACAAGCATACTGTAATTGACATCTGTGTTAGCATCTGCATTATAACCTGACAGGTAGCTCATCTTAGGCCAATAGGTGAAAGAGTGGATTAGTTCCAATAGTAATGTATGTAAATTTTCCATGACAGAATATTTCAAACTCTGGCCTGTCTGCCACATATAATCTAATCAAAATAGATATTTTTATAGCACTCAGTACTGTAGTTTAGAAGTGCTTCACAAATATTTGACATTATCAGCATTTTAAAACTGAGAAAATTAGGTCATCTTTCTAAAAAAGTAATACATCGATAGAAGCACAACGTCTTTCTTCCAGCATAATCTGGTGCTTTAGGAAGGTTTTTAATATATATTTCTTTCTTTCTGTTTTTTCTTTCTTTTCTTTTCTGTTTGCTTCTTCTTACTCTATTGCTTTTATAGAGGAGGTTTCATAACATCATTGCAAACACTGGTAAGGGAATTAAGTTTTGATATGTACTCTCTGTTAGAGAGCCACTGAGTTTAATAAAACCAAAACCCAACATTCCTTCTTTGATAGTATAACATTTAACATTGAATTTTGTTCAGCCAGCTATGTCAAGCTTAGCAAGTACTAAAGTTCCAATGGTTCCCATGGACTTCGTTTGAAGTTAATAATTTATATTTACACGTGTTTTCAAATGAGAATTAATCATGCTAGTTTAAAGCATTAGATAACAAAGAAGTGTAGAAGATCTTTGCCCATGCAGTAGATATTACCTGATGATGACCCCAGAATTCCTTCATTTGTTGCTGTTAACTGAAGCTGATTGATCCTGTCGCAGAAGAGAAATGGTTAAGAAATCTTTGATTGGTCCTCTTGAAATCTTCTTAGGTTTGGACCTACATTTAGGATCCAGTGTGAAATTCCTGAGTGTGCTGAGGAAATGTTTTCAGTGCCAGCTTAATATTTTTCCACATTACTTATCAGATAGAAAAATGCACTGTTAAATGTTGCACTGCGTGGAGCTTGCTAAAGGGGAAACTCAAATGGACATGCAGGAGTGGCGTATGGCATGCACACAGAGAGAGTGTAAACATTAGTAAACAGGTTCCACAGCAACTCCAGTGTGGGTCATTAAGAAATGAGAACTTTGCAGAGAAATCATGATGAATTGCAGCATTGTGTCTCTGATTTTTAGCTCTTGAAACCAGTGAACTGTGAGTCAGGTTTAATCATTAAGACATTTGGGTTGCAAAAGGGAAAATACTGGGCCACAAGAAATTAAACAAAACAAGTGAATGCTTGTGTGGGCGGTGAGAAACAGCGAGGGTTCTGTTATGAAGGTAGAAATCGTCGTCATAGATACAGAGGGAGCAGGTTGTGGAGCTGGTTAAAATGTCCATGGAAAGTTAGCCAATATGTCCCAATATTGCTAAAAGTGAAAGGAAAAAGGATAGAAGTGCTGGGAAAAAAACCCAACATGGCAGACTTCACAGTCTACAGCTATCCAGTTTTGCTTTCAAGGGTAAATATAAGAGTTATTGCATTGTCTGATTTCCATGGATTTGTGAAGTCATGATTTTGCTTACAGCTGTATCCTCTAGGAACAGAACATATGGCTCAGGACCTGATCAAGTGTTGCAGTTGAAATAACTGCAAACATTTCACTGCTGTTCAAAAATTCTTTCAGATCAATAACCTTTGCTGTCTTTAGAAAAGGCTTGAAAAATTTCTGCCAGGAATCATGATAAGATGATGCTGAGGTTGTTGTTTGGTTGCTTGCTTTTTTTTCTTTTTTAATTTATGGAGTTTCTTCGAAAACACTGCAAAATTTTTTTCTGATTCTTGTGCTTGAAAATGAGTCAATAAAGCCATCAAAGCTTCTCATACTTTCTCACAAAGAAACAGAAGTCTAAAGATAAAACTGGAGGCTTTTGGGGGAGGCAGTTGTTGGGTTTTTTTGGTAAGGAAATTACAAGAAGAAAATAAGAAGACATCGTTATGGGAATAAAAAAAATAGAAAGGAAAAGAAGTAGTTACTAAGCCAGGGAGAACATTGAAGACTGCTTACCTGATCTTTCTTAGGATAGCAACACAAAGCAGGAAATCTCACACTGCTGGGAAATCTCTAAATATGCCAGAAGCAACTGACAAGTGTAAAACTATTCTCGGAGTACAGCAAAGCTACAAACAAGCTAAAAAATATTTCAACATCATGCCTGACAACAGAATAAAAAAATTAAAGACCAGTTGTAAAGTCAGTGTTAGAAAAAAAAGGTGTTAGGCTGATATTTGAATTTTACTGCCTGCACAGGTGATGTTTGGACTACTTGCTGTTTATATTTGCACAGTTTTCATCATATCATTCAAAATGAAACTGAACTAAGCCAAAAATATCCTTATAAATAACAATGGACTAGGAAATTTTTATGTATAATCTTTTTTTTTTTCTTTAAATCACATTAACTGGAAAGGAGGATAGCATCATAATGAAGCAGCATTTATATTTAGGATTTAACATCAGTACCTAAGTGTAGTTAGAGATATTTTCTGAAATATATGGAATGGATATCATCGCTATTTCCAAATCAAAACTGGTTTTCATAAAACTGTTCTTTAATAAATGTTTGTCTATGGGAATGCCACAACCCTTATGATAAATGGTTCAAACACTAGCTATGTGACTAATAGTCTTGGTGTCTTCCAGTTGTGAAATTAAATGAACCCAAGCCTTGTCTTCTGCTTAGAATTAATATAAAATGAGAAAATTAGCCATAATTCTATACTTTACCTATCCAGTTTAGCATCCATTTCTTAAATGCTTTCTAACATGTAGAAAACAAAGGTAGCAAACTAATCATATAAAAATTTTTGAATTAGCTGGACAATACATTGTCTCTCTCCATGAAATTCCTGCAATTTCTTTATTGCTACATTTAATCCACAAGGTTGGGTGTCAAAAACATATGGAAAAGAGCGTGCCACACCAAGCAAGATATTCTCACTTGATCTGTCATATCAGTGGTTTATACATGCTGGCTACATATCATTTTGAGGAAGAATTCTTAACACTGCAATTCATGCCAGAACCAAGAATATAAGGGACTAACATGTTTCTTTAAGACAAAGATTCAGGACTTTTCCTCTATTTAGGCAGATGTTCCCATATCTTTCTTTCATCAATAAAAATGTTGCACTGGAGGCTTTTTAAGGCCTAATTTCTGCAGGTTTATATATACAGCAGTCTTTTATTTTCCACAGCAGGATAAGGTATTAAGACAGAAATCCCTGCTGAATCAAAACAATTGTACAGACCAGTACTCTCTTCACTGAAAGTTAGGGGATCACATCTGCAATCTGCGCTTGACACCTTCTCTAAGACTTGCCTTCTATTAGTTTGAGTGTTCTGCAAGTATGTCCCATGGGATAACTAAAAAAAGATCCACTTCATTGCTTCCTAATACATGTTCAGCAGGCAAAAGCGTCAACACACTTAGGGCAGCACTGAGGAAAATGGGGAATGTGAGTTAGAATTTGAGGCTGCACAGCAGCATCTTATGCTGCTTCATCTGCTTTCTACAGCATTTTGTTCAAAAATGAGTGCCATGGGAATGTCACCACGGCAGTAGGTTCTCGCTTAAACTGGAGTAGACAAGGTGGCCACAAAATCAATTCAGCCAAAGACACTGCAAGTGTGAGAGCTAGGGTTCACTAACTATCCTTTTCTCCCCGTTCATGCACCTGAGTCTGGGTGAGACAAGAAAGTGTTTAGTAATGGGAAAGGACAGAGATTTCTAAGTATTTTCCTCTTTCTAGGTCTGCATCTGCTAAAAACCCAGTTAACACAATGAGCATTTACGTAAGTCCCGAGACGAATTCATATTTATACTGCTCAGCCAAGACTTTCTGATTCCTTTGAACCAATTCTGTCTGGTAGGGGAGAGTTTTCTAATTTTTTAACTAGATGTATGCGACAAGTCTATGGTTGTTCTAGATTTCTATCTTTTCATTTTAATGCCAAACTGCTTTGCAGTTGATTCCACTGCATTTCTATTGGAATGGTGGTCCTGCAGCTGAGATTGCAAACATAAGCTAATTGTTCTTTTATGTTTCTTGCCGTTTCTTTAGTGTTCTGGGACAGAATCAAACTGCCATGGAAGTTTTCTTAATCCTTCAGGTCTAATTTCTTGCCGATCTCTACTGAACTGATAATGGTACTCTGATTTTTTTTTTCCCTTGCTTTTTACCCCTTGGAGCTTTGGAGTTTTATATTTACCTTTCTGGCTTTTGTTCCCAACTGCTTACATGAGACACAGATCCTTTCTACATTTTAGAATTATCTTTTTCTTCTGACAATAAAATTACAATTTCTATGCTTTTTATTTTTTAAAGACATGACCATACTCTCCAATAACCTCTTGTGGCTTATATATTTTATATTATCTTGTTTACTTAACCTTTCACTTGCTTCTTTCTGTTTTGAGATTTTATATCTCTTGGTGTTAATACTTCTATCTTCCTTACCCTCTTTGCTTTGGAAATTCTCCTGTTTTTTCTCTGTATTACTAATACGATGGGATACATTTAAAGTAGAAATGAGGGCAAAGGAATATTTAACAATGAGGAGAGGTGAACAGAAAAGAGCAGCAAGATTTGGGCAACTTATTGAAATTTCTTGTAGAAAAAGGACAGCAGATCTCTTCTGTGGGACTGTTTCTCTTTAAGTATCATCAAAGAATGGGGACATATCTGCTGAAAATTATTGAAGTCCCAGCAGTTCATTTGCTCAACATGTGAAGTTCTAAACAAGGATGGGGAAAAAAAAATTACTTGATCTATTTAATGATTTCCAGAGTGATAGCCAGGTTTGGCAATAAGTGTTTATATGTAAAGTTGTCCAGCATTTTCCATTACAGAACCTTGATATTTAACCACTTTTATGAAAGGGCTACATTTAAACCCTTCAAACTAAAGTTTTGCCCAAATCTATTTATTATTTTTCAGTTAAAACGACTCAACCTTTCTGATCATCTAGATCAATGGAACTAAAAACGAGCAAAAAAAACCAAGAAGGTTTTTTTGAGTTTTGACAGCCATTACATAAATATGTTCTAGTAATTCTTTTTTTCGAAGTAAATGTGACGTTTGACATAGAAAGAAAGAGGGAAGAGATGCCACAGGGCATCATTTCAAGCTGTCGTTTGTCCCCATTGTAAATTCATCTAGCTTTGTTAGAATGGGCAGTGATTTCAAATCACGGGATGGCAACAAACTCTAGGCAAGAGAGCCAGAATGCAGCCAGCCACCCTGCAACTGAGCCACAGTGCTGAGGGAGCAGGCTCTGCTCCTGCTGAGCAAAGGGATGAACTCTGGGGGCTGCTCAGGCCCTTACTTATTAGCCCATGTCTCTCCTGTCTCTGGCGACTGGCACCTTTGTGCAGAGGAGAACAAAGAAGACCATTTTTCTCCACACCAGTGGTGACGGGGAGAGGAAGGAAGCCATCATTCAGTGTGGGGAAAGAGGGGACGGCAGAGCACAGAAGCTTCTGGTCCATATAATTGTGGGTGGTGGAGTGTTGCCTTTTCTTTTGTTGCCTTGATTGGCACAGTTTTGTTTTGAGAGACTGAGAGTTTCTAATGGCTCACATGTTGATAAACATCTCTGTGTAATAAATAGTGGTTTTGGCTTTCTTTTTGTTTTCAATGTATACTTTAAACAATATAGAAGTATCTGTACCTGTGTATTAACAGAGGACTCATCTGGGAGCTATTATCAGCTCATGTGGAAGACACTGCTCATCACACGTTATTAACTGTGGCTACTTGACTGCATAACACCCACTATCCACAGTACAAGTGCAATTGTGAAAATGCTTACACACACACTTTTGCATGCACTGTAACAAGAGTCTATCAAAGCTGAAAATGGGCCATCCGAGAGCAAGAAACTTCCAGAATTGAGGCTGCCTCTCTGACCCTTGTTTAGCCACCTGTGTTTTTGAATTATTCTACAGTCTTTAATTGTGTGATCAAAGTGAGCATCTCCTTGTTAGTGCACAACATGGTTTTCTGGCAATGGCAATGAATATAGTGCCTTCAGCACCCCAGACTCATTTGCGGCAGACATTTCTTGTCTCTAGCATGGGACTAATAACTATTATCCTGCCCAGACAGTGCTTTAGGAAGGTAATCCATGCTTAAGATGCACTCAGGAGCTACAGTAAGTTAGCTACCCTAAGAAAATCCAACAAACAGGTGAATTTGTATGATATTCAGTAAATAAAGCGCACGTTTGGACTGGGTGATGAAGGTAAAAAGAAATGTTGAACAGCAACATCCAGTGAACTTCTTCTGTAATATGTGAAAAAAAATTGGATGTTGATGTAAATTATCATGGGTAACTTTTCATTCTTTTCTAAATTTTCCAGTACTTTACTTAAGTAAGCTTGCCTTTGGATGCTTGGAAACATCTGGAAACATCTTTCTTTTTATTTTTTTCTGAGTTTTTTGGGGTTTTTTTCCTTTTTCTTTTTTTTATCTTTGCATGGAATACATTTTTGTGCTTGGACAGGAATGCACTTTTAAATATTCAAGCAATCAGGCCAGCAGCATATTCTAATTTAATTCAAGCATGAAATATAAGCCTGAACTTTAGCTTGCATAGATACAAGATTTTTCAATGGTCACAAAATTATCTTGTTGATTTTGAGGCAGCAGCAATTAAAAAATGACATTATTTTCCTACTGGGTGTTCCAGTACTTATTTCTACGTACCCAGAGGAACATGCACTCTTTCTGGCACTTTGAAATGAAATTGGAGAGCAGGAGAAACCCGTTCAATTTTCATTATACCTTCCAGAATTTGGAATAATTCAGTCTGGTCTCTTAAAAAACCCAATGCTTTTCCAAGCACATTTATCAGTTTGTCATGCTGTTGTGTCCTGTCATAAAACTGTCATCACAGTCTCTCTGATGTGGCAGTGCTGGGGGCACTGGCAAAGCTTCTTGGCTCAGCCCTGCTCAGATTTTGCATGGCAAGTTGGGCTGCTCCAGTGAAAGTCACATGGCTCTTCTGCCACACTGTGGAAGCTACGGTGCCTTTCATTGCTGATGTCGTCGAATGCCATCTTGACATCTGGATATATTCCCACCCCATTTGAAGTATCAGCTGTTTATTCCCTCACTGTTCACCCTTCTTACCTTCTTATGGTTTGTGAAGCTATCATCTTTTAAACGACCTGCTATTTTTGTTTTTTCTGAAAAGTGCTGGGAAAGGATTTGTGAAGCACTGAGTGTTTATCAAAATAATGTGTATGCTTTTTCATCTGAGTTGTGCATAGGTCATAATGCCAAGAAAGATCTGTAAGAATCAAAGAATTGGAAGAAAAGCTGTTTGGGAAAAACCCCTGAAAATCATTTTACCAAACATGTCTCTAAAAGTGGAGCAAAGTTCTGTAATCTGATGTTTCAAGGCAGCTTTTGGACCCATAGTCACATCATTGGTTTTCTTGACTATATTTGCTGTATCTCCTAATGTTCTTACATCAGAAATTATGCTGCAATTGATTGTGTTTATGATACATGAGAAGTTCATATGTATCTGGTATGCTGAAAGCCAGTTTATTTGCCTCATTGTGTATTTCTCAATATTTTTTTTAAAGACTCATTTAATTTAAAGGTTAAATAATCTCCTTAGATTCCAGTTTGCTGAGTTAGGATTGTTATAAAAAGAATATGAGATCTAGCCTTAGCTTGAAATAATACCTACTCTGAACAATGGTCCTGAAAACAAAACCAACAAATGATACTTAAATTTCTGTCAAAATTGTGTGCCATCTCTTTAGGACAAACTAGGGTTATTTAGACTATCTCAGCTCTATGTTTTCATATAACAATTTGTTTACTTTCCTCTCGATATAATCCAATTCCTGCATTTGCAAAGCTTTCCTGGTTTCAGATTTTGTAAAAGGTGTTGAGTATGTATTTTTGCCTTTTTTTTTTCCTTTGAATTAGTGGCATATGGTGCACAATACTTAAGCTGTACTCCTAACCTGCCCTACTCTCATTTTGTCTCATAGTGGCTTTGTTCATCAGTGTCTTATCTGCCCTCTTTCTGTTTCACTCCCAGTACCATATTTTTCTTTGTAAAAGAGATGCAAAAATGGTGATGGCAAGACCTATCTTCAGCGAGTGAAAAAAAAGAAAAGCACAAAGACAGGGTCTATTAGTGTCTCAGCTGTAGCATTTCTTCCTACAAAAGAAATGGCACTTTTGTGGCTATACAGGCTACCCATGTAAAACCTTTTTTTGGCACCTTAGTGTACTGAAACCGTCCAACTAGCTGATAAGCAGGCACCATGCCACCGAAGCAGATGGGCATAGCTGTAGAGAGCCAAAAGACAATGTATGTGCATCAAGTGTGGATGTTGGTGGCAGGCTTCCCAGTCAGTGATGTCTTAACGATTAAATGTCTTGAGTTTTTTGCATCTGTAGTTACAGAGGTGCCAGCCTTACTGCTGAATGGTGTTTGAAATTTTCTCCAGGTTTGTTTATAAATTACAGGGAATTTTCAGTGAATGCTTGACCTAGAAGAGACTTGGAACAAGAAGGTTAGCAGTAAAGAAAATAGTAGCAATAACTTTTGCCAGTCCTAAACAGGTGCATGTTCTCACCCAAAACTAAGCAAACAAAAGTTCCAGAGAGTGAAAGCATTTTTTAGTGTATTTCAGACATGCAGAGAAGAGAAGCAACAGGTACTTTAAGAGAAAGAAAATCAAATACAATCAGAGATATACATTTACCATAATATTACCAAAAAAAAGAAGGATTTGGAGGTGACGCCATGAAAGAAAGACCCTCAAAGGCATGAATAAAGAACAGTATGCTATTCTTTGATAGTATCACATTTAGGGAAATAGAATTTGACCAGTCTATGTATATTAAGAGGGCTGGAGCACAACATTATCTGATTTCATCTCTAGTTTCTTCTCAGAACTGCAAAAACCTAGGGCATGAAGTATTGTTAGCTAATGTTTTTTGATGCAAGTTGAAAGAGAAGGGAGCATTAGTTTCCCTATATTGTCTAAGAGAAGGACTTTCTTTGTTTCCTGGGTAATACAGAGCAAACTTGCGCACAGAGTCAGGTATAAATCTCCTTGGGGAAGGCCCTAATTCATCCAATGAGCAAACAAAGTGTGATATGTTTTGGTGATTTGAGAAAAACCAGAGATTGATTGATTGATTGATTGATAAAGAAAATGCTTTTAAAACAGTATTTCCTTTGAGTATATACAGTCTGGTTTCAGCACAAAATTAATTTCTTTTTAGACAAACACCGTCTTAAATCTCCCTGAAGAAATTAGAAAATTAAGTCCATTTTGCATTTTATCCTCTTTTTGAAAGTGATTGTGTTTCTACATTTATTGTTACAGTTTCAGATTTCTCTTTTATTTAATTCAATACTTTTAGGATTGAAAAAGACCGAAAAAAACCCCATGTTGTATTAAAACATTCTGGTCTTGCCAAATCAGGCAGTTTTGCCCATCAGATTTACTAGAAGGGAATAAGGGAATTAGAAGAGCGTTCTTTGTCCTCTTCTCTCCCTTCGCTGTGGCTCATTAGACTCAGGCAGGGTCAGTCCCACAGAAGTGGGCACAGTGACGCTCTCGCACCCCCTACACAAGGTGAGTGCATCTAACCTTGTACTCCCCACACACTTCCATGAGGATTGGTTTTGTGCTTCTAGAATTCCATCCCCTCCAGCTACCTTAGCCTCCTGAACAAAATTCAGTCTGGCTCCGTAGTCTGGCTGGCTCTAAACACTCTGCATGTGTTTAGATCCAATTTCTGTATGTTATCTCCAAAGAATGGGAAATGACGTTTGCCATTGACTGGTATTTTCAAAGCAGCTACTAACCTCTCAAAACAGAGCTGCCAGCCAGTGGCTCTGAAGGTCTGTGTGCTCCATTCTGCAACTCTGAGACACAAACTGTCCTAGCATCTCAGTCACACCCCAGTTTTTTGTCTAAAATTTTGGAGTGGTCTTAGGAATTTTTTAAAAATTGTGCTATAAAAACAAGTTTGGAGAGAGGCAAGAAAGAATTTGATGGTCCTCATTTATTTTTCCTATGGGAAATACATAAATACATCTTTAGTTAAAATTGTATCTCTTTTGGAATATGAATATTAAAGACCACACTCATTAAAGGCTCAGGCTGAGTCTTTGGGCTCAACCACTAGGCTCCTCATTACTTCGGCTGTTAAGACATTAAGGCAAGGAAAACTGAGGGAAGAAAACAATACCTGAGAAGCTGAACACAAACATCTCAATTTATCAAAAAGATCTTATTGTGAATGCCTTAGTTTTAGCAGGAATTTTGGTATATTCTCTGAGGGAGATGGATTCCCTTTATAAATAGTTGTAGTTGGCACTCAGATACTGAGGCATCAATAAAAGAATCTAAATAAATGTCAGTAGACTTCTGTTCCTAGCAACAGTAGCTATTGATTTTATTTTTTGCACTCTGTTAAGAATGAGCATTGAAAGAATTCTGATTGTCCGGATTTGTATTTTTAATAGAGAATTCAAACGGGAACAGCTGCTTAACATTCCATTAAAATAAACTGTTCAATGACTGAATTATAATCAAGATTTTTCTTTTTAGGTGTTTCTGAAAAACCCAGCGACACCAAGGAAACAGTCGATACATGTCTAGCTCCATCAATTGCTAATGTCTGAAGCAAATTACAGCTTCCCACTTTTCCAGAGAGAAGCCCTTCTCCTTACATTGCAGTGAGGATATGTGCCTTATGTTTACTTTAACTGACAAGAACACCTTTCCTTCCTCACTGCGCATTGTCCAGTTCAATCTGGAGAAAGTGACAGTATTCCTGTTGAGGGCTGGCCACTCAGTAGAATTATCAGATTCCGCCTAGGACTGCCATCTATCACTTTTGTGCTAAATTTGTGGAATTTTTTTTTGTTTTGGTTTTTTTTGGGTTTTTTTGCTATGTCAAAATTCCATGGTGATATTCACTCTTTGGTGAAGCCTTGGAGAAAGCAGTTTATAGTATACAGTGATCTTGTTCATGTTTCTTTTTCATTGGTAATTAATTGATGAAATGTTCCAGGGAGCCACAAGTTACAGTGGAATTTTACCACAACAATTCCTGCAATTTTCCCCTAAGATTTGTTATAAAAAAAATATTCATAAGAGGCAGTTTGGATTCCTGTGAATGCAATTTCTGCACTGATAACCAAGTATTAACTCTGAGGAAATCCAAGGCTTGAAATACGTAGTATTTTAGGAGTGTTCTAGAAGGCGGGCTTTGAAAAAATTCTTTCAAAATATTTCTAGCCCCATAACTGAAGAACCAAATGACCTCTAAAATCACATCATTTTGAGTTCTATATATATTTTTTTTTTTCACTATGCCAACTTTAATATGAATTAAACAGCTGATTAGAACTGGTCTGAAAAAAAAAAAGTAATTTCAAAGCTGTCATTTCAAAGCCATTATTTCAAGTTTTTGTATCTTGAACAGCATTGATTTCTATTGCTAGTAGCTCTTGAGGTAGATCCTGGTAGATTAATGTTGGAATTGAAGCAGAAAGGTTAAAAAAGGTTCAAAACAGCACTATTTTAAGGTTGACTATTGTGTAACTAGCTCAAGTTATGTCTTGAAATATAGAGATACAACAAAAATTCTGTTCTAAAGAAAGAGTTCTTTTGAGTTCTATTTAAATGAGAACGATCATTTTCCTGTTACTTACATTTAATTAGTAATTTCTATTTTGAGAGACTTTGTAATCTGTTCTACAAACAAAATAAAGAATACTGAAAAAGTATGGAAGTAACATAAGAGGAAAAATATCAGTCCATCTGTGAATGTATGCATGTATATTCATATGTCTGCTGCTGGTTGGATATGTACTGTATTGCAGTACACTGAGTATTCAGATATTTGAAGTTACTTCGTGCTGATAAATGTTTCACAGCAAAGATATGATCAAAAGATACACAGGAATTGAATGATGAGTGAAGCCAAACCAATTACATTTCTACTGCTATGTCAAAAGATAAAATAAATATGTCCTGCTAAAATGTCTACTTTACCTTTCTTTAGTACATAAAATACGCTTTTGTTAAAAAGGTCAAAAACTAGAACATATTGATGCAGAAGAATCCTAAATCCACCCACAAACCATCCCCCAAACAAAAAAAAAAAAAAAAGAAAACCCAAAAACAAACAAAAAAGACAAAACCGAAAGCAAACAAACAAAACCACACAAAGAAAGAAACAAACACAAAACAAAACCAAAACCAGCAACAAAAAAAAGCCCTAACCAAAACAAGACAAGAAAAAAAAAATTGAGATGAAAGGAAGAAAATTTCTTTGCTCCCCTTTTGGAAGAAGAGTGGCAGAAATACTGACTTTTTAAAGAAAACTCTTTTTAGAAGCAAGTCCTCAGTTCCAGAATACTTTCATTTGAGGATCTAGACTGTTTGCAACTCCCTATTGTAATATAGTAGATTGACTGAACTGTGCTACAGTGCTACAATGTAAATTAAGTATTTGTGTGTTCTTACTTCTACCTTTTTGGCCATTCACCCTTTTAGCATCATATTGAAATAATTTAGTAGTAGTAGTAGTAGTAGTAGTAGTTGTAGTACGAATAGAGTGATTACACTGAGACAATGTTATGTATCTTCCTTAGGAAAGCTGTATGAATGGGCTGACAGATCTCCAGAGTTGTTCATAGTTTCCTGGAATGGAAATTTGTCATTTAGTGTTGTGGGTAATATTTTCAGTGGTATAGTTGGACACTGATTTAGAAGCTGAAGAACAAATGAAAGTGATGCAGAACCAAAGAACACTTTTTTCAGTCTTTTACACTAAAACTTAAAGATCTGTGAATCCAAGAAACAGGAAATGAACAAATGAAAGATTCAAGCTTAAGCATTAATGGACCATCAGTAAGGGTAGGATATAAGAGACAGTAGTTCTCAGAACATGTCTCTTCAGCAGTACATCAGTGATATTTTACCCTGGTGATGTTTAAATTACTTTGTTGTTTTTTGTTTATGTGGGGAAAAAAAAGGAGTGTATATCTGCATAGTGAAGCATTACTATCTTATTTTTTATGTCATCAGTACAAGATTTTTAATGGACTCTGTGACACTGGGAATTTTGCCTTTGAGAAGTTTAGCTTTCCAGACAGCAAGGGTAGAGTGATCTGTGTCAGACACTAGGAAATGAACCGAGCCCTGAAAGTGCCTTTCCTCTGAATTGAGTGTAATGGGAATCTAGATGCTGCTTAGAGCAGGACATCTGCATTGCAGACATCTAAATGTGGGCAGATGGATACTACTCTGACAGTAATGTGCTCTGCAGAAATTCAACTTATTGTATGCAAAAGGAGTTGGAACCATGTCTCCAGAAGAAAAAGCAAATCTCTGCTGTGCTTTCAGCTCCCAGCATAATTCTGGCACAAAGAAGAGGGTACAAAACAGAAGCAGCCAAAAGAAAGAAGCAGCCCAGTGAGTCCCACTCAAGCTAGAGCTCCCTGGCTGTGAGTAGATTGAGGACTGACTGCACATCTTATCAAAGTACTGGGCTCTGGGCTGTGCCTTTATCCATTTATGACCTGACCAGAACGTGCCTCAACTTTGCGCCTGCTTTTTATTCTTATGAATCCTTCTCACACAAATCAAGGGGAAAGTGCAGTTAATAAACTCCTATATAAAATGAGGGCTTATAACTGAGTTCAAGGAGCTCAAATGTTTATACATAGCCATGGGGTGTATGGATGCCTCTGGAAAGAAATTTTTAGCAACATTTGTTCTGTATCTGCAAGCACTGATTGCTAAAGAGAAAAAAAAACATTCCAAAACAATTTTCTGTTTGGTTGTGACCAGTTCTGATGCACATGACAGTTCATCATCTTTCAGTCAGTCATGGCAAAGGACACTAATTATTGAAGTGTAATTACAAGGAAATAAAATATCAGACAGATTTTTTTATCTGAGGCAACAAAGGGAAGGAGAAAGTGTGACTGATGAAAGAATGAAGAGTCAAGGAATCACAATGCCAATGGATTAAAAAATGCCCTGATATACAAAAGCAGAGAACTAGACTGTCATTGCAATTTGAGACAGAAAACTACAGCAACTCAAAATGGATGCTACAAAATGGATTCATATCTGCTTAGAAACAGACGCTCACGAGGATGGACAGTGCTCTGATACTATAGCCATGATTAAAAATAAATGAAAAAAGTAAAACCCAGCAAAAAATATCTAAGTCTTAATGATAGGAAGAATTCAGCCAAGCAAAACTAGTGCAAGCTGCATGCTGTGACAATCAACAAGCAATGAAAAAAGTCCAGGGGATTATGTCATTCTTCAAGAGATTCCCAGTACATTCAGGAAAGTCACTGAACATTTATTGAAGTTGAACTGGTTGCACGAAGTCCTCTGCTGCCAGGAATATTATGTGTTGTCAATACTACTGGTTTTGGCCCTGAGCTCTCTTCCAATGAGGCCTGTAGATAACTGCTGGGCAGGGAAGACTTTCATCTGAATCATTAAAAGCAGAACACAGTTGCTCTTTGTGTTAGGTTGCTGAGGGCAGCAGTTCTGCTTAAAACATCTGGTCCTCATGCATTCAATCACTGAATCTCTGCTGAGTGAGAATTTGACTTCAGATTCCACTTCGGAGTGAGGCTGTGGTTTCTGATCCTGCTCTGCACTGGAAGCTTCCCACTGATATGTGGCTACTGCTGGATTCTAGAACTGGACTCTCCACCATGTTGTGCTGCCCACATCTTCATCAGCTCTCCAGGAAAAGCCTCAGGCGATGGGAATAGGAAGGAAACAGCAAAATGTGCAGAGGAGAGGTAATTAGAGAGGGTGCCTACTAAGCAGCCACATGAAGTCACACTGTAGACTGATGTCCCTTCTGCTTCAGATGGGCTTCTCACAGGGGAATCTAGGTGATTCTACCAGTTCCAGGCAGATGGAAACAAGAGGCAGAGACAGTATATTGATGCCAAGTATTTAGAATTTCACTTTTTATCATATTTGATGGGGAAAAGATAGGTTTGAAATTTGTATTTCTAAGTGATATGTCTTCATAGACTGAGGACATCAAGGGAAAATAACTTTCGAAACAAAGATAATTATACTGTGGACAGTTCTTACTGCATTACTGGAAAGAGATGCTCTTCCCAGACATGCTGGGCTGAAGGTAATCTTTGAACCACTGAAGTACTGTTGCCCAGAT
Source organism: Ifrita kowaldi (assembly GCA_013398055.1). NCBI lineage: Eukaryota > Metazoa > Chordata > Aves > Passeriformes > Cinclosomatidae > Ifrita > Ifrita kowaldi. The sequence continues at coordinate 243,493 of VZRS01009391.1, forward strand.
AGCATAAATAATCACATATTTAATTACTATGGTAAATGTATTAATTATCATTTTAGAAATTCCTTTAGTTTCTTTTTCCTGAATGTAGCACAGAAGGGTCTTGGGGAATAATATGTTTGGATTTGGAAAAATCTGAAACTAGAATCGTGTACATTTCTAAAAAAATAAATAGCAAATCATTAATCGCAAGAACAGTTCAATTGCTTTGAATTGCACAATGCAGGTCTGGGCCCTTGTATCCCTCAGACAAATGTGTTTGTAACTGGCTCATATCAGAAAAGAATTTGGGAGCAAGAGAAATGCCATGTACAGTTCTGTGGAAAAAAAAATAATGCTTTATTTTAAAATACTCATAGCTATCAGAGTTCCTCACTATTTATGCTTGAAAGGTATGTGACATATTTCTCCCACAGGCAAAGCGTAACAAGAGTAATAGATGTGAGCTCTGGTGGCCATGTGTATATCAAAGGCAGTAGTGGCCTACCTGAACCTTTGGTTCTTGTGCCTTTGTGATCATATTTCCATTTGTCTTAGGAATTAAGTGAAGTGATTTAATTTCTTTGACCTCCAGTTTCCCTGTTAGTAAATTGTGGATAATGTGACTCAGCCAACTTTGACAGAAATGTGAAGAGAAATGTATAGGTTCTCAGTACTGGTACAAGTATTTTAATATCTCAGTTTTCCATTCCCCAAGAAAAAAGACATCCTATATTAATTAGTGATGATTCATAGTGAATGTAACTACACAGTATCAATAAATCATAAAATACCTAATTCTTCTCAAAATTCTTTGCAGATGCTTGTAAATTCATGTTTACTTCAAGAATGGTAAGCATGTGAGAGCTGCATTTATAAATTTTTTTTTTAAAATAAAAGTAGCTTTTACTTATTGGCTAAAAAGTTTCCATATAGTAAGTATTCAAGTCTTTAGTCTTAACCTTCTAGTTATACCTCTTTCCAGTGTGGGTCTCCATAAAAATAATAAGCTGCATTGTCATTGCTGTGCCCCTTGTCAGTATCTCCTGCTTGGTCAAGTGTGTATTCATCAAAGTTCTTGTCTTGCTATTATGTGGCCGCTGTAGTGTTGTGGTGGCTTCTCTCAGATAATGCAGCTGTCTTGAACTCCCACATATGAGAAAAAAATACAGCTATAGGCCTTTGAAGAACTCTTATAAAATGTGCTTCAAATTAGATACGTATAATAGAGAGTGTCAGAGGGATTTGTTCACTGTCACAGACCTTCAGTGCTGAATTTCTTCAACAATTTGCTGAAGCACATAGAAAACAAGAGGCATTTATGACTGCACGTGATGCAGAGATAAGAGATATGCTAGATCTGAAGCATCTGAAATAAGAAGCAATGGGAAGCAGAAACATCCTTGTATTTCAAGACAACTAAACTCAGTGTTTATCTACAGAATTTAGGCAACAAGCACTTAAAATAACATTTCAAAAGGAAGAAGTTTAAAACATACTTTAAAAAGACATTTTTAGCCTTATCTGTAATCCAAAAACAAGAGATGCTTGTTAAAAGAGTGTATCTAAATGGTAGATAAATTTGTCAGTTTTTTGGTGATAAACTTGACAGTGAAAAAGAAAAGTTTTGCTTCTTCATGTAACAAGGCTCTCTGCTGGTTCCTTGGATCCTTGTTCTGTTGAATGCGCTGTGCTTGTTGAGCTCTTTAATCAGCTGTTGCTTACATGCAATGGGACAAGCTGTGCTGTGAACAGCCAACCTAATGAAACCTAGTTTCCAGTGTCTCTCTCCCACATTTTTCCCCTTCATGTTGACTGATAAATGATGATCTTGTAAGTCTTTCTCTGTATAAGGACTTAATAGTATCTATTCCTATTTGTAGGCCTATTTTCCTGAAATTTTTGTACATAAAATATCTTCAAATCTTCTTGTATTCTTTTTTCCAGTTTGCTTAAATTGTTCTGGAACACAAAAGGTCCTTCAAGGGAACAGAAATTGTGTGTGGATATTGCTGCTTTGGTATTTTTTGTTTGAGAAATTAGTCTAAATGCAGTATTGAGAATTTTCACTACAAGAAACCCAGTTATCTTCATGTATCAGAAAGAGTGCTTTTATTAAATACATCAGAATATATAATATTACAGTATTACAATAATTGGCAAAACCCAACAAGTTGAAATGCTGCAACGTTGGTTGACAAAGCCCAATTAAGGTCATTGAATCTAAATTAATGTTTCCTTCTCTTGTTTTGTAGTTATAAAGCTTCATGTTACATGTGAAGAGGGGTGTACTGTGAGAAAGCTACAGGAAAATGAAATGCTCAATATGTTTAATGCCTCAAAGTTTTGTTTAAAAAAATTGAGTTTGTTAAGACTATCCAGCTGAACTAAGTTCCTATTTTCCAAAGTTTTATTAGTAGCCTGTATTCAGAGTGTAGATGTGGATTAGCTGGGCCATCTCTGGAGATGTTCTGACCTCAACTGGATAAATCCCTGCAAAACTTGGTCCACGCTGGTTGTGCTTTGAGCAGAGATTGGACCAGGTGACCTCCAGAGAGTTCTCCTGACCTCCTGTCATCTGTGACCAGAAAGAGCTGACCTATAAAGTATATGTAATCTGTATGCTTTAAATTACCTGAAATTACTTCTGTGTAAAGCAATTCAAGCATTTATAGCTGTGTTAGGTTCCATCATGTCAAAACTATTTTTATCATAACTTTTTAAAATCTGAACATGGTCCAATTAATAGCTAGGCTGGCTGGAAGTTATTTTGTTATCTATACAAATGAGAAATTAGAACAGGTCTAAATTTTGGTCATATTGGGTATGGTCTCACTTTAGATCCTGGGAAATGCAGAACTGTATTATTTTCACAATATCTAGAAGGTTGGGTTGAAAATGGCATGTTAAATAATGGACAGTGTGATACAGAACAGCACTTGCAAGAGAAATGCAAGAAGAACCCTGCACGGGTTGTTACTGAATGAAGAGGAAGAGATTGTCATTCATGACAAATAATAGTTTGTCATATATTTTTTGTATGGAATGGATAGTATACAGTCAAAAATATTGTCTGCTTGCTCAGAATGCAAACACGTGGAGGTGTGCAGAAAATAGTGTTTTCTGATTTGGAAAAGGAGCTATCAAAATTTAATCAGTGTGGTTTGGAGAAAAGGCTACAAGACATGAAGAGTAGGCCTGTAAATACTTGTGAGAAGTGGATATAAAAGGAGAAAGCAGCTCTCAGCTGTAGCAGGTAGGGAATGGTGGCCTATCACTGTCATGTTTCACACGTATGCAAGGCCTTGTGGAATGAAATTAACAAATATGCAGAATTGAATTGTGAAGTAGAGGATGGCTACAACAGCCATTAGAAAAGCATTTGAAGATCCTGAAGTTTATTAGATGATGGAATAATTTGTCAAGGGAAGTTCTTAAATACAAACATTAGATAAGAGTAGCAACAGCAGGTCAAACTTTATTATACAAGATCCTCCAACGTTACAGCGGGGGAATATAGTTTCCAGTCCTAGCACATGAGGTCTTATGAATACAAAAGAGAAGCAGAATAGTGGTCAGAAGGAGAGAAAACTTCTACTCCGTTACTGACATCAAATAAGTGAATAAGATGTTAGGCAACTATCAATGAACAGATATTGCTTAAACATGAATGCTTCTCCTAAGACAAAACAAAAAAAGGAAAATAAAATTTAAAAACCCCAAAGAAACTGGCAGTTTAAAATGCAGTCCGCCTCTTGAAGATGTTGAATAATTATGAGCTGTGCCTTGGAAGGTCACAAAATAAATTGATAAAGGCAGCTGTCACGAACACATCCCCCCATATTTTGTAGAAATACTGCAAAATGATAGATAGATAGATAGATGGACAGATTTTCTTCAGGTTATATATATGTTTGATTTCTTGAGACAAGTATTGAAAAACCCTGTGCTTGTTCAATTAGGCTATTATTTAGTAAGTTATATTTGAATGATCAGCTCTGCACTTCTAATATATAATTGATATTACATGCCTCTCTATTGTGGTATTACCGATTTGAACAAAAAGAGAGAGATACAGATTAGTCTTGAATTCAAATGTCAGATTTATCGACAGTTTCCTGAAATGCAGATTTTCTGGCATGACTTAGTACTCACTAGGTCACTCGACACTGTGTCAGGGAAAGGGAAGAATTTATTCATGATTCTCTCATATGTGTAACATTTTTATTCATAGGCACCATACTCACAATCTGGTTTTGTCTTGGATTGAACTAATGAACTAAGTTTAACTCAGTTGAGAGTGGAATTGTTAATTCTGTGTTTCTCTCTTCCTCCCCACAGTATGCTGTCTGGCTGGTCCTTTGGGTTACATGGAATGTGTTTGTTATCTGCTTCTATTTGGAGGCTGGAGACCTTTCAAAGGTAATTTGCCACTGGATAGATTTAAGCCATCAACTCTTTGTTAACATGCCCCAGGCTGTGCTATGTTTTGCTCATTCTTTTAGTGTTACCAGAATGAACATTGAAGTATGACGGAAATTTGGAGTATTCTGGGTATGTTAGAAACTTTTGAACCAGACAGTAATGAGCATATACATTCTGATGCCCCCAACAATAATTGTATATATGCTTTAAAAGAAAGTTACCTCTTTTTGTCCCCCTCAGTAGTCCTGCAATGCAAATTTCACCAGTGTGAGATACATTAACTAATGTTTTAATGAATAAAAAACATTACCATCTCGGGGCAAACAAATATTTTTTGTACCATTTAGCTTGCTGTTACTTAGCTGGATTCCTTTCAGGGGTCTTATACATAGCATAATAATTGTAAAAGAAGGGGTCTTTCAGTACATTAAGATGTAAACTGAGGAGCCAGAACAGATTGCCATTTGGCTTCATCAGTGTTTTTTAAGTTTGTGCTTCTGGTAGGATTGTTATGCTTGAACACTTATACACAGTAAAGATCCATAGGAAAAATTTATTTTCCTAAAAATGAGATATTTATAGAGTTTTACTGACAGTGTGACAACGCAGAAAGTGGCAGCTGGTAATGGTCTCAAACTAACATTTCAAACCAAAACTCCTACTTTCTAAGGTGTTCCCAGAAAGGTGGCAATTTGGGGGATAAAAGATTAGCAGTGGCCACAAATTTTTTGTTATGGTAATATGCTTCAATTAAGTCTAGATATTGCTGAATTATGCTCATGGTGCTGTGAACTGACCCATCAACGAGAATCCCTTGTGTCAAACACATCACATTCTCTTCTTCATTCAGATTTTAATTTTTGTTCCTGATTATAGGGAGTTTAGCTCAACTGTAAATTACAGATATAATCCTCTGATCCTTTGTGAGTTACTGATATCTTATTATGCAGAAGGTTAAACACAATTACAGGAAGAATAAATGAGGCAGAGATACTTTCTTGCCTGTTATTTTTTTCAAATCACCCCCAAAACACAAAAACTACTAGAGACAAGGTATATCATCCCCATGTATTCTGTTTCTTCAAAGATGCTGACTTCAAAAGGATCAGAATTTCATTTCCTGAGGGTGTAAAGTAATTTTCTGCAGGTAAAATGCTACACTTTCCTAGTTTTATACCTTCAGATAGGCCCAATCTCATTAAGAGCTTGGCAAAAACATAGCAAATAAAAGAACTTGCATATATTATCTTTTATTTGGTCAAAAGCCTTTCTTTGTTGCCAGGAGAACTAACACATATAACAAACCCAACACCTGTTGTACAATTATACTCAACCCAATCCACGCTCTTTCCACCTGCTTGTTTCAGCCACCTGCATTCCTAAACTTGTAAATGTTGGGATGTTTATCTTGCCTGGGGAAGCGAATGGGGGTGGGAAAAAATGGAGAAAGGAGAAGTAGCTGTTTGAGCACTGGGTATAAAAGCAGTGTAAGAACGCCAGTAAGTGCTAGTTGGAATAAAAATGGGCCACAAACCCTATATAAACATTGAAATTATTTTTTTCTGAAGTCTAGAAATCATCATCTAGAGTGTTTCCCAATCAACCATAGGGTTTAGGTCTGTATTTGAGAACAATTTAATTTTTTTATTTGGTCGTTAGAGGTATTATTTGTTCCAATGATATGATCTGCCTTGAAATACTCAGTAGAGTATATTCTTTCCACTTCAATTGGCTTTCAGAGCACCAGAATTGGTGAAGACAAGGAGAAAAGGAAAAGATCCCAGAAAATGGATTTAAAAAACTGGTAGCGATCAACTCATTATCTACAAAAGATATACTTCACATGTGGGGCATCACTCTCCTCTCCTTTTCCACTCAAATAGTACGTCAAAACTTCCCCACATGGGAAATATTCTGCAAGACCTAGGGCTTGGAAATATGCATCTAATGGAACTGTTTGGGTGGATATAATGTATCCTCCTGTTCTAGATCCTTCAGAGGCTCCGGGTGTTTTGCGGATGTAGGTATCTTACAAAACAGATCATTTTAAGTGTTATGTTTCTCAGGCATATTCATAAATCTTGCACTGAATCTTCTTTATTATTTATATTTACATCTGGGAATAACTTCAATTTTAAATCTGTGGGATAAACCTGGGTATTTTCTTTGTTTGGAATGGCACGTAGAACCTTGAGAAAAGCTCTGGGTCTGAAATGGTTCTAAATAGAGAATAAAAAACAACCTTTAGGCGAGTACCAGAGGGATGCCTCTGAGGTTGTAAACCACGAGAGAGGATTCTGTGCAGCATCGCTTTAAGAATTGATAGGTTAAAATTACAGCCTAATAATAGTTCAGATGGGTATAGTTTATTTTTATGTGTATCATTTATAGCTTGCTATCAAATAAAATAAAAATAAGGTACTTTTTTTTTCAAAGTTTTGAGGAAGCTTTTATTCTATGTGTACGTACAACAATTTTTCCATCATCATCTGCTGAGACAATGGAGAGGACATATTTCAATTGTTAATATACTTATTTTAGTTGTGGGGGTGGAGGTCATGACATTTTTACAGCTTCTCCTTGTTATACTGAAACAGGCCTGTAAAGACCCAAAAGTTTTAGAAAAATGAGATAATCATCTCTAAAGAGACTGAGGAGATTCAAGGACTGTTGGTGAACATCCATGGAAATCTGTTTGCATTATACACCTTTACAATCATAGCTATCTTGTGGAAAATGTCATCACACCAAGTATTTTTTGTCCTTGAGGCACAGTTATCTTTGCTGAAACTCTTTCACAGCAAGGTGGAATATTTATGGCTTTGTGAGAAAGGTTTCTAACAAAGAGGAAGTACAATCACTTGTTCTTAACCTTGATTTTTGTGTGGATCCCTGAATGAATGCCTAGAAAACCCAATTCTCAAACTTACTTTCCAGTATTATTCTTCAAAAATATTTCATTAGTCTGTGTGTTGTTTTGCTTGCTAGTGGGTGCCATACTCTTTATAAGTAGGACTTTAAGGTTTCAGGACTGGTAATATTTATTTTGGCCTGTGGCTAAGCAGATGTAGCATATGAAAAGCATAACCTCTTATCTTGAATGAGGCACATCTGAAGTACACTAGTAAAACAAAAAAAAAAGAAAACATAATAGAAAGAATTTCTGAGAAAGTGTAGTATTTCTGTGATTTTTTAAACCCAGGAAAGGACACAAGGAGATAGATTCAGCTATCTCAGAAGAGCAAAAAAAAATACTCATTTGATTAACAACAGCAGTCTTGTTGCAAGGCATTTGAGAGCTTTCCCTGATGATGTCTGATGATTCCACAAGCAGAAAATAAGCAGAATAAGAACTATCATGCTCCCATTTTTAGTTTCAAAATGAGTAAACATTTTTTCACTGAGGGAAATCCTTTCCTGAGGTTGCACTGGTCCCATCACAAGTGCGGGAGTGGAGACGCTGTTGCTGTCAGTTACTGGAACTCGGGGCAGAGGCTGGGTTTGGGGTGCTGAGCAAGGGGGACCAGCCGGGGCTCAGGGTCCAAAGCAGCCCTTCCTGCCCATCCTTTAGTCAGTCCTTCTGGTTCTCTTTGTGTGCCACCCTATTTGTGTGACCAGATCCAAGAGCTCTCCTCTCATTATCGCCTGGCTGAGCTCTGGAATCGCTTCACTGTAGTGCCCAGAGTACTATGTGAATATGACCAAGAGTACACTTCTGAAAAGCTCATTTTAACTGTCAAAATTGACTTAGTTTCTATTTGTGTGGCATTCTTGACATCTTCTTTATTTAAACCTAATAAGATACAAAAGTTACATTAAATAAATTAAATCATAAGGTTATATGTTTTTGACTTTCAAACATCTAATTTGTGTCAAACACTCCAGTATCAAGAAATGCCAGAATTAAAATTGCTTGACTAAGCATTATTTAGCTCTCTTGTGCATTCATTTTTACATAGCTTTTAATTATGAAATCACAACTGTATATTTTTCTTTAATCTCTGTACCATAGGCTAATACCACATAGGCTATTTCAGAGGTGAAGTTTTGGCAGTTGAGTGAGGATGCCATACTGGATCTTACTCCATATACTGCAGCAGTCAGAAAAAGTTTAATAACAAGTATAAATGTAAATCCTGTACTTCAGTTCTGATCTGAAAACATGTGGAATAAGAATGTGAAAGGTTAGGTACAGAACTCTGGCACCTAAGATCTCTAAGCACAGAGGCGTGTGTCAAACAGAGAGAGTGTAGTCAAACTGTGGTTCCTCATTGTTCATTCTACAGGTCTGAGCAACTGTTCTTAATAAATAAAAAAAAAGGAGTTTCTATTTCCATTCAAATCATGTTACTTCCTTTCCTATATTGCCCTGTACTGCAACAGAGGGAACAGGAAAGAATAAGAAAGATTTTAAAATGCACTTATTTAAAATTGAAATTGTTAAATACGATACAAAGAACTGAATGTTCTGTAGTTATTAAAATGTAAACTAAAGGAAAATATGTAATCAGGTTGTTTTCTGCCAGAAGTTTTAAGGGAAATCAAATGTTTCTGAACACTTTCTCTCCTACCCACTGCAAATAACTGGAAATATAAGATAACTTAGACTTACAAAATCATAGTCTTATTCATGCTGGAAGAGCCCTCTCAAGGTCACTTAATCCAGTCTCCTGCTCAGAGCAGCACCAACTTAGAAGTTCTATCATGTTGCCCAGAGTTTTAGCCAGTCAAGTTTTAGAAGTATTCAAGGATGGAAGTTTCACAACTTCTCTATTTCTTAACCATTCTCATGGTGAAAAATTTTCTCCTGATATGCAGCTGAAATTTCCTGTGCTGCAACCTGTGACATTGCCTCTTGTTCTTTCACTGCGTGCCTCTGAGAAGAGTCATGCTTCACCTTTTCTAACATTCCCTTTAGACATTCAGCTTTCTATTTGTTCTTTCTGTAGTTGAATTCCTATTTCCAACCACAGATAGTTAGTTGCACCTCACAAGAAGAAAGCTAATTATCTTGTAATTAATAATCAGTTCACTTTTCACACTTTTGCTTTGCTATGGGTGAAAAATGAAGGGTCTCACATATATGTAAAGCTATATCGTATCTTATGTAAAACATGGAAAGATATAGGCTGTCCATGTTTGGAAGAAGTAGTAACACATTCAGAAAGAATTAGAATCCTTTGGTTCAAAGTCAATTCTATTTATGCTAATATTTAAGTTTCCTGATACTGTATTTAACCAACTACTGGAATTCTTGCATGTAAACCTTGCAGTCCAGTCAAATGCTGCAAATGTGTAACTTTTCCCTCTTCCTGATGAGGTAAGTGAATCAGGAAGATTAACCAAAACTTGGTGAAGGCTCCCAAGTAACTGCTAGGGAGCAGTAGGAAGACAATATAATGACATTGTTGGGGAATACCCCTGGGAAGAGAGTCAGCTCTGCAAAGCTGGAGAAATGAAGATTTTAGGAGAGAGTTTGCTTCTGTTTTGTTATCTGCAAGTGTTGCCCATTCTGTAGCTGAACGGCAAGTTAGTCTGTTTTCCATATCATTAAATCAGAGGAATGAAGACAAATGCAAGGAATCATTTCCGACTACCAATGTGCATTCTGTTTAAAGTCAGTGTTTACATACTCATGGTCATGGTTCATAGTAAAGTAAAGCCAGAAGGAACTTCAGGATACAGCTGTCAATTTTCCTGCCTCCAGCCAGGCTCAGCCACCAACCTGTACTATGGGAGAGCGTCTGATGCAAATGATCTCAAGGAGGAAATGAGCAGTTTAGAAATCCACCTACAAATGATGCTCATGTATTAGCAACTTTTCATCACTGAGAAATTCTCCTTTCCCTTGTTGATCTGAGATGTTAGTCCAGGATTAGCCAGATGTGGCTGACATTTGGTGGCTGTAGGGCAGCCCACTCTTTCTCTTTTCCTTTTTAATTGGGTGACTCTAATGAGAAGAGGAAGAGGCAGCAATGGTCACAGCACCTTCTGGCAACAAATTAGCACCAGTCCTGCATTGCTGGTGGAAGTAAATGGAAGGGGTGGGAGGAAATGCAGAGCCTGTTTTTCCTCCTACTGTTCCCACTTGTCCCTACCATCTTATTCTGCAAAATTGTAAGGACCAACCAGAAACAGGCACCTTGTTGTAAGTAGTATTTTTCCACTTGAATATCCCAACCTTGGCAAGCACACATCCACCTATGTGTCTGACTTTCATATACCACTGCTTGGATTGATACCTAGATGCTCTGAAATCCAGTTTATATCCATATGCAAATTAATGGCAATAATGCAAATTACTTCAGGATGTGATTTGCATAGCTTGTCACTCATGCTGCTTAAAAAACATGCTGGCTCTGAGTGCTGAACACTTTATGCAGCTAATATGCTCTGATTTTAAAGGGAGTGCTTGATACATAGGTGAAGCTGAGGAAAGAAGGAAACAAAAGAAAAGGGTAATTCATCTTCAGCTTAACTCAGTTGTAACAAAGCGATGAACTTGGCAACAAGATTGAACTTACACCAGTTATGTATTTGTTCTACATTACTTTGTGTTCATTAGTATAATTGTTATGCTGCTTTGATTCCACATTTACTAATTATTTTTGTAAGGCAGTGGTCATTAGCAGTTAAATGTCAATGTCATACATACTCTAATAAAACAACCTGCAGGATGGTTAATTTTGAACATATTACCTTCCTTGGATGTTGTTTTAACAGATGTCCTGTTAAGATAACAGAGAAATTAAATTAGTTTTCAACTCAAAGCATCTGGTTAACTTTGTAGGTAAATGCCTTTGAGCAGTAAATCTGACCAGGGTTTTCAGATAAATAGCTATCAGAATGTTTTAAGTAAATGACTTTATTTTTTCACTTCTATTACTTAGGGCACATTTGACATGCTTGATCATATATCTAACAGATGAAAATTGAAAATAGTGCTGGCAACCAGCAGTGTTAGGTTATTCAGGGGGTAGTTTCATGGGTAGATACTATTAAGCATGCTTATGGTTTTAGAAAATTTAGTTCTGCAGCGATTTTTAAACCTCAAGATCTTTACCAGCTGGAAGATAACTGATTATAAAATTTAATCTGTTTAATACTGTAGACGTAGCATATGGTGAAATACATTTAGATAAAGTGGAATTTTTCATCTTTTTAATGGTAAAGTAAATTGTGATAGGAAATCATTCAAAGTATAGAAAAATATGAAATATGACTGTATATATTTCGCTAATTGTAACAATTTTGTATTTTTAAATCCTGGGACATATTTTGTGTTGAGTTTATGAATAAACATACATTTTCGTGTTGATTTATGTATGCTCACTTTTCCCACAATTTAATAGCTTTACACGGAGTACAGGAATATATGAAAATAAGTAAGTGTAGTGACAGGTTAGATGATAATTCCTTATGACGATTTACATATGTGCGTGAGTGTTGTATAAATATCATATATGTTTTTACATCTACATTGAGTACCTCAGTTATACTGTTAAGATTGGTAAGCATACATTTTAGCATGTACCTTAAAGCTGCTTATAGTATAGTTTCATGGAGGCTTTCCCATGTATCTAAAGGCAGCGTCATGGATATTTCTGCAAGTGTTTTGAGTGTTACAGCCAAGACATTGCAGAAAAATATCCAAATATTTATTTGTGAGATTACTTTTTAAAATTTATTAATTATATTGCACTACCATCTAGTGGCCCCATTTCGATATCAGGGTGCCATTACACTATGAGGCCTAGACATGCACATAATATAAGTAAACCTTATCCTAAATGGTGCATAATCATAGCATGTGATTCTGTGAGAATGAGAGGTGGAAACCAAAAAATAGTAAACTACTGTGAGAATCCAAAACAGTGTTATGTCTTTGGAATTCTTCATGAAGTCTGGATTTTCACAACTTCTTGTTCTATTTTTCCCATGTTTCTCATCTCTGTGAGGATTGATAGTCGAGTGACACAAAGCCTGCTTTTGCAGCATTTCATGGTCCACTTTGGTATGGAAGACATTTCTGTATGCTGTGGTGCACCATTGATAGCATTTCACCAGTTGTTTTAGGCACTGGGGGGAAAACTGTAGATTTTGCTAAAAATGAAAGATGAGAAGCTAAATTTATTTCTAGTCAGGCAGATGCTCAGAAGATCAGAGCTACAGAGTGCATGTTTGCTGTGACAGCTCGTCTGGGGGTTGTCTATGCCTCTCATATACAGTACCTTTACTATGGCTGTATGAATCAGCTATGGACAAGGGCAGAAGGGGATTTACCGTAGTTGAAAGTAGGGGAGTCTGCCAGAGCAACCACTCGTCTTCTGTGGAAATATAAAAGCATACAAAAATACGCTCTGCTTTTTGATTTTCACTGTCTCGTGGTGTCAACCTTGTGTTTCATTATTTATTCTTTTAGGGTAAAGATGCAATACTTTAACATTGTCCCTAGCAATTTTTTGTTTTAAATATGGATGCAGTGGCTAGAATATACTTTCCCCGTGTCTACTTTTCCTCTAAATATAAGTATATAATTGATCTTCTAATTACAATCTATCAAATAAACTCCATCTTGTCTACCAGAAATTTCAAGGCAGCTCTAAACCCATACATTTTCTGTGGAGCTTTATATTGCTAGAAATTTCTAAAGGAAGCCGTTCTGATCCTTATGTCACTAAAAATTATGCCAGTGTTAATCCAGTAGGAAATAGAAATTCTGTATTGCCTTCAGCATCTTTTTTACATATGAATAAGCATTTACTGAACCTGGGAAAGCAATGTGAGCTGTGAATTACTCTCCTTTTTTGATCCTGTTTAATATTGAAACCCCATGCGCCTGTCTCACCACTGCAATGGTAGCAACGGGCTCACAGGCTGTGCTCTGAAAATGGCTGTGATGACTGATCACCTCTTACAGTGGTTCATCATCTTACAGCACTCCATATTTGCAGTTGCCCTTCTGCTGGAGGCTCCCACTCCCATGGTCTGCCACTTGAACACTCATGATCTATCTCTGATCTATACACAGGTGTGTCTTAAGGCACTTTGAGCAGCCACATAAAATATGTTTTTTCACAGATACTGCTTTGCAGTGAAGCAGGTGAGTGGCTCCTACAAAAGGCACTAATAGAAAGCTAAGGAGACAGTAATGTGTTTAAACTGTCACAAATATTTCAAAGTGAATGTCTGCCCTAGTCACAGAGTCATGCTATGTTTTCTGCACTGCAGGAGAATTTACACTCACTAGATAAATTTCCTTAAACATTTAAACAGGTATTTCAAGAAGCGTGTTGCAATGTAACTATTCAAGACAAAACAGAAATTAATTTTTCCTCCTGTAAAATTCAAAACTGTAGAATTATTTTAAATAATTTTTTTCATGTCATTTTCTTCCTTTCTCATTCCAATAGAAAGAATGTTTCCAAAACTGGTTCTGAAAGGCAGGGATCTGTGGTATATGGATAAGCGAATTAACTAATGTCAGCTTCAATAGCAGTGTAGGACTAGATGATGATTTTTCATTGATTGTCCATAATAAACAGAGAAAATAGTCTCGCTCATTGAGTTCAGTGCTGTCACATTGCCGTTGACAGCACACCCGTAGCTGGTTTTATTTTGTTGATTCTGTATGCTCAGAATGAAGCACTAGCTATGAAAAATATTTGATGTCCTTTTCTAATAATGCATTAGACTCAATGATTACCTCAGTGAATTTATCCCCAGAGGATAAGTTTACTCCAGTGTTGTTTTCAAAACTTGCTGCTGCTACTTCAATGACAGTAATTTTAAGGGGCATCCTATCTATTCAGTATGTAGTATGGTGCCACATCCCACTTATCAGACTACCACAAATACCTGTTTGTGTAGAAATTGGATTCTGTGCTTTGGGGGTAGGATTTGATTGATTGAGTAACCTTATGAATTGAACTAAAGTGTGGTTTATTGTGGGTTTCACGCTAAAAGCCTGTTCTTCAGCAGGCCACAGTGTAACTCAGGCTATTTTTCTTCCACCCTACAACAGTTGGGTAATTCAGCAATAATGAGGTGATCAGTAATGTGCTGTGTCTAAGTATCTCACTGGTATCTTTAAACTGCCAATGAATCCTTTTGTAGAAAAACTGTTGTTTGCACTGCAGAGGGAGAATAAGATCAGAGTGCTCGAATCTCCTCTACAGATAATTTGAGATATACCTCGCTACTCAAATGGAAAAATAAAAGGGGTTAGATTTGTCAATCTTTTGACCATATCTTAAAAGTGAAGGGCTCTCCTTTCATAGGGGAGCCTCATAGAAGGGGCCCTTCTGTGACTTCCAGTCAGATGCACAAAGCAATTCCTCTCTTTCTCTCTTTTCTTGGCAATTTTATACTTGTCACTCCTCTCTTTTCCTCCCTCAGCTTATTAAAGCTGAACACTTTTTTTGATCTTGGCTTTGCTCACCTCTGGCACATTCCTTTGATGCTTAGCACATCCAAAGGTATTCTAGCTTGATTTGGCTAAACTGGCATGGGCTGTTTTTATTTGGGAGCACAGGGAAGTACTGTGTTTGAGTGCACGTTCATTTAGGTATTTCTCTTTAATCGTCATTTACAAAATACGCTAATTGTTGTTGTTCCTGTCTGCCCATTGTAACCAAATGCACTTGATTCACTGTGTCCCACTAATGCTCTAAAATCTCAAGTACAAGACATTTGTCCTGCAGCTGCAATGATGGAGATTGATTTGCATTAGGTGGAGAAGTTAGGCAGTTGGAACATATTTATCTTAAAGTTTGACTTAAAGACATCTTTTTTTCCTCATTGGAATGCCAATATGAAGTTTATGTGGGCATATTTGTTCTTTCATATGCTGCGTATGACATCATTATATAAATTGTAACGAGATGTTGTTAAATATATTGCTGGTATAAGCCAAGTAAAATACAGGATAAAAACTACTTGCAGAAGTATTCACATAAGAATTATGTAAAAATTGATACTGAGGGTTGTGCAAATATTATCTGTGAGTATTATCATCTACTCCATTGCATTTAATCCTAGGTGTTCAAAGGACCATGTAAGAAACACTGCCAAGGGCAATACTGAAAGAGATTCCTCCACTGGAAAAGCTTTTCCTTCAGCCTAGGGAACTAACCACTCACTTTATTGAAAAACAGACATGTACATATATACATACATATTAGATCAGTGTTTTCCACTTCTTTTAAAGTATTTCAATCACAAAACTAGTTCCAACTCTGCACAAGGATATACAACATAGCGTAATTTCTATAGAATCAGAAATCTTTGGAGCTTTTAATTGTGCATTTCTCATGGTTGACAAACAATGATGGGGTTAAAAGCATGAGATGTTTCCTAAAACTACAACTGCTGGCTGTTTTGTTTGCCTTCCTGAATTCTGTGGTTTTAATTTTTAATAAAGGAAAAAGTCAGGAGCTCAGACAGCTGTTTGGAAGAAGAGGCTACAGGAGAGCTTAGTAACAACAGACTATGATACTATATAATTATGGTTTTTTCTCTTCATTAGCATATACAACCTGCTACAGGAATGAGAATATAATGATAATTGCCAGACTCTTGGGTTTTCACACTTGGAAATAGTGTAAAGTACAAATCTAAAATAATAGGGATTCCTTCAAGAAATGTCTCTGTCTGCATAGTGAAAGCAGAAGGTTTTAGCAGACTGTGGAGACTTAATTTTGATGTTAAATTTCTGGCAAAACATCTCCAGTAGATAATAGCATTTATTCTCATTTTGGTCTCAAAGTGAAGATGAGTGTAGCACTCATTCTGTAACTTGCCATTAAAGGATGTTTGTCTATGTCACAGCATGTAGCATTAATGATAGATTCTGCAGAGAAGAGTTGCTGCTATATGAAAAGTCACTGAAGACTAAAGTTTATTGAAAAAGCTTACATGGAAAATTTCTTTGATTCCTGTACACATTCTGTTTAGCTTTAGGCAATATTTTCATTTTTTCACAAGCACAGTAATGTCTCTGTTAAAAAGAATTTATAAAATACAATATCTTTTTTTTACACTGATATCACAGTGTGCTGTATGACACAGTTCTTCTTTGTTTCCTTTCATAAAGAATCATGGTTTCAAAGTTGGTAAGTGTCAAGTACCATCTCATAGAGGCGGTGCGAAATACTAGAAGAGTATGTGGCAAACTCGTAACAAGTAGAGTGTTTTTTCACATATAACTTAGGCCTTTGGTAATCCTAAGACTAAGAATTATTTTCAAATAGTCAAATAATCTTCCTTCTCAGCAGGACATGTCCTGGTGTGCTGCTATCTTCCCATGCCCATACAACATGCCCCTTACCCATGTGTAATTCTTCAGTGGCTCTTACTCCTTTTTACACTTCCCCTGTTTTCCTGAACACCTGCCTGATGCAGGTGGTGCTGGGCTGAAACGTTCTTTGGAGATCCCTGCTTCTCTGCCTAGACTGCCAACATAGCTCAGAGGAGATACCTGACTTCCAGACAGCTGAAGTTATATAAGCTGCATCCAACCCTAAGTGCTTATCAACCACTGAATTCATGGTTCTTAGGCACTAATGGGATACCTTCCTTTAACTCTGAGCTCCTAATATATTTAAAAATCTGGTGGCATGGAGCCTTAATTGCATTTAAATAGGAATTTGAGTGTTTAGTCTGTTAGTAATTTCTGATAATGAGGTTTGAGTTCTAACAGAAAATCCTTATCCTTCCTTGAAAATCCTGCATTTATTGATTTATCTTCAGGAAAAGGAGAAAGAATGGCAATGGTGGAGTTTTCATTTATAGACATACTGAAAAACTGCTTCTTGTTTTCAGTTGCAGTTACATAGTTTATTTTATTCTCCTCCTTCATTGATTATAATTTTGTTTCAGAGTAAGGCAGTGATGCCACACGTGAAATAAATTAAAAACCTGCCTACCATGTCTATGAAACAATGGGAGTCAGTTTTGAAAAACCTAATAGAAAACATCATACTGACATGCAAATAAATAATAAGCTTCCAGTTCAGAACATGGAATAGTTGAATTTCAAAAACTGAAATCCTTAAAAAGGCAAATGAAGTAAAGTGCATGCTTCAAAGCAAAGAGCAATGTCAAGAATTTGCGGCTCTGTATTGACTGGTACTATAGAAGACACTTATAACAAGAAAAATGGAAAGACTGCATGAAAAATTCAAAGCAAAAGATCTGATACGAAGATTTCCAATACTGAGGAAGGGATATATATTCAGCCTACTGAAAAATTTAAGGCTAAATTTTTATTAATGGCTGTTTCTTTTCTATAGTATTTCCTTTGTGATGGGCTACAAGGTACATGTTACAAGAGGTAAAATGGAGAAAGAGGCAAGCTTTTGAATGTGTAAGTCCTTGAGCGGATAAATATTTTATTTTACTGTTTTAGAATTAAATATCAAACTGCAGAAATGTGGAACTCCTGTGTTTTTATACAGGCAAAGTCACATGGAACTATGTTAAGTATAAACTCCTTTGGGATTATTTACTTTATCATTAGAATGAAAAAGAAAAAAAAAACAACAAACAGATAACCAAATGGTATATTCATGTGTTATTGATATGTTTAGAAAAAACACCTATGAGCCCAGAGTGTCTTGTCTCTTTTTCTCCTCCTTTAAGGTGGTGTTAAGTTGCCCCAAATAGAATTATAGAAACATGAAGATGGAAGACATCTGCTTATAATATCTGTAATATTTCTTGGACATAGAAATGTATAATGATACTTAACCTTTCTTTAACACTTGGTTAACTAAATAACTAAAATTAGTTTCTTATAAACTAATAAAATTAATTGTGTATCACTACTAAGTAACCTGTTTTTGCATGCATGTAGTCCTTCCTAGTATCCAACCAAAATGATTTTACTGACTATCTTGGACTTTTCCTGAATAAGCAGGACAAACATTCCCTTTATTATACAGTGTATATGTTAAAAGATATTTATCATGCTGATTCTTCATTTTTCTTCTCTTCTGTTGACAATCAATTTTCTTATCTTCTGTTGATATTTTTCTTTCACATTTTCTTATTGCTCATATTTTCTACATCTTTTATTCTTATTGTAGTCCTCTGGATTCTTCCCATATACTCTGCAGTCTTTTTAGTATGAAGTATTAAAAAAAAAAAAAAAGACTTTTCAGTGAAGACTTCACCAGCACCAAGTAAAGTTGACCTACAGGACCTTTAGTATTTTATTATAAAACTGCAATTAAGTGTTACTGAATGAGATTTTTCTGGGCTTTGCCCAATGCTACAGTGTTGGTTTTCATTTCTGAGTCACTGTTACAATCTCCTGCAGTTCTCTTTGCCATATTTTACTACGTTTCCAAATGCTACTTACTCTCATTCTGTCTGATTTCTCCTGCCTACAGGAAGCACTTTGCTCTTTCCTTTATTTAATTCACCTTGTTGTGCTTTGGTTTGCTGAGATTATTTGGATTGCCAATCTGCCCTCTGCAGCATTTGCTGTCCTTTTTCTGCACAATATAAAGATTGTTAGATTCTATCACCCAAATCACTAATGAAAATACTAATTGAGTTGAATATGGAGTAGACACCCACCTTCCCCTTTAAACTTTTTCTCAGTTCAACACCCAAACACTGGTGAATACTTCTTTGTGAATAGTTTTTAAACCAGCTGTGGAAGTTGTTCTGGTGATTTACATGCACTATACACCTCCTTGGTATATAAGGGACATCACACAGCCCAATGCCATAAACTGAAATAAATTATGTCCTCTCTACTGTTCTGCCTATCCAAAGCCACCACAGCCAACTCGTCACAGAAGGACAGTGATTTTAGTTTGAATTGCTCTCAAAAACTCATATTTATTTTACACTTTCATAGGTGCACAGGAATTGAAGGACTAACAATTTTGTTACAGAACCTCAGGATCAATTACCAATTCACTTTTCTAAAACTGTAAAAACGATGGCTGTCTTTCTGATACTCTGCAGTTGCTCTATCAGCTTTTTCTTTTTTTAGTTAGTTCAGCTTTTTTTTTCCTTTTTTTTTTTTTTAATTTAGTCAGAAACTTCAGGTGAGATCATGTCCCTGTTGAAGTCAATACATGGGGATTTTTTTTATTCTATTTACTACAATGAGGCCAGGAACTGACATGGACTCTTCAAGGGCTTCTGAAAGTGTCAAGTTTCATCCCTAAAAAGCATGCAGATGTCTTGAGAATTCTGCACATCAAAAACAATTTCATAATAGAAGAGTTTAGTTTCATTGATATGGAAATCATGTTATGGAGCATGCATCGTGAAAGCATTCAGTGTCTAAGCTGACACCATGTAAGGCATGCATAGATAATTTCCATCCTCACCAAAATGTTGTTAATTTAGATTTAGTGACAAAGATGTACTTATCATCACAGAACACAGATAGACATATGAGTAATAGTATGAGTTCTGTTTTGGTTTTTTGCTTTCATATTTCAATGCAATTGGAATATAAAAGATGTGCAAATCTTAGGGGATCTGAATATGTTCATGAAGAAGTAAACATTTATTAATCTATTAAATATCATCTGCTCACCGAATAAGCCAGTTATTTAACTGTGGAACAGGAACATGACTTTGTAGTTCAAATCACTTTACTGAACCTTGGAAGATTTAAGTCCACTTTCCAGCTCTCAGATTTCCTGCAAATCACAGCTTTTACCTCAGCTTTTCCTGTCAGTTCTTGCTACTGTAAGACAAAGATGCTTGCAGCTGCCTGCATGAGAAGGACATCACCATAGTGAGGTTAAATTAGTATTCCTCAGGCACCTCACAGTATTAGTGGAGACACCCCACTCTGCTGGTTCACCATGTCTAGTCCTGTTCGCCTTGTGGAATTACTTGAAGCCTTGATCATAGAAACAGGTCCCATTAAGTTTTCTCATGCATGAACTTTTCCCTTCCTCAGTACACCTTCAGCCTGCTGCTCATGAAACAGCTAACCAACAATATAGTTAATATTTCTTGTGCTAATATTTGTGATGACTTTGATTATCGTACTTGTATATTCAAATTGTTTATTGAACTTTATGGGAAAAAATCTTTTTTTTAGAAACTGCTCACCGAATGACTGACACTATGGTCCAAAATATATTTTTTTTACTGATTTGATTATTATAATTGGATTAGGTGAGTCTATGTGGCGTATTGGGTTTACAAGCATGACAGTCATGAAACAATATTGGCAGTAAATGTGTGGCAGGGTCCTTGTAATGGTCTTTAATCTTTTGCCTGGGAAACCTTTGCCTGCGCAAAAGTTTTGGGTGATCAGATCTGGAAAACAGACTCAGAGAACAGGCCAACATTTCAGTCTGTTTTGTATTAAGTACATGCAGGTGTAACAGCACCTTTTTTTCTTGTTACACTTGTGTTTGGTGTTATAGAAGTGATATGAACAATATTTTTCTGGAAACAGTATACTTATCCACTTAAGTAAAGATAAAAACTGGTTCACAATGCAGTCTGCTGGGTTAAATGAATCTTCATATCTATGTTTCATTTCTTTATTTGTGGCACAGAGGAAATGGGAAAAAAAGAGGATGATAACCTGAACAAGATTCTTTTAGAATTTCAGTGACAATTGCATAAAGGTATTAAATTACATTTACTTTAGGGATTATGCAAGCTAAACATTTTTACAATATTCTAAGTTCCTAAAACAAATATTCTGTCTTAAATCATGAAGATCAACAGCAATCAATTTAAATGAATACTGATTCACTGAACGTTTCTGTTTGTTATTTTTTAACGTGTCATATTTTCATATGGAAAAGGTGATTTTCCCTGATAAATACTATGGAAAATCATTTTGAGTTAAGAAAGTTTAGTAGTAATTTCTATGGCATGAAGTGAAGTACAGCTGATTTTTTTTTATAAGAATCTCAGGGGGAAAAAATTCTGAGTTATGTTTAGGCATAACTTTGTATTTTGAAGTATTGGAAATAAATTATTAAAAAACAGATACAGAAATTGCATCATCTGTAGCTGAACCATAGCAGTTACTGAAGGCAGAGGTATGAACAATCATTTTTAGATTAAAGAAGAAGTGGGGTATCATCAGAAAAAAAATTTAGATATGCAGAATATGTTTAAATCCTTCTGGGCATCTACTTTAATATAGAGGCCAATGCCTCTCTACAAAAATATGATGGGACCTTTGGCAATCGCAAACACTTAAGCATTAGACAATTCATCAGAACCATCAGTAGAGGGAAATCTATCAGAAAATTGATTATTTTTCAGCCCAGTGTGGCCTCCACCTACAGCTACTCCTCCAGGAGACTTGAGGGTTTTCCATGGGAAAAAACACATAGCGAGCAATGTCATTTCAGCAGTGCAAATGTTATAGACAGAAAGCCGGGGATTTTGCTGTAATATTCTTCAGGTAAAACTCTGCTTATTTTGCTTTTTACTTATTTTTTAAATTAAAGTATTATTTGATAATAAATAAGCAGATAGGATACAAAGAATAGGAAACAAAGAGAGAATTTCCGCAAGGGAAGAACTGGCCAATGGATCCTAGCAAGATTTGTGCTAACCTTTTCTCCAGCAGAATAGTCAGCACTGGTTAAGCAAAAATGATTAATAGAATAAGGTGTCAGAAATACTTGAGTATATCAAGAACTTCAGGCTTGCCAAGGTTAAGAGTCTAGGTAGAATTGCAGAACAATCTCACAGTCCTTGTATTTTGCAAAGTTGCTGGTAGGACAAGTTGGCCCTGATGATAAATACCTCTAAATTACCTGTTACCGCTTATGAAGCAGATCTATCATGTGACTAGTTCTTTGAAAGCATCAATTCAACACTGAAAAAGCAATGTTAAAACTTGCTAGGAAAGGAACAGAGCACCAGGCAAGTAATGTCATACTACTGACTTAAACCACAGCAAACTCCAGTATTACCTAATGCTCTGAGTTCTGTTCATTTGTAACAGAAATAATGTGTGAAATTGAGAAGGAATGGGGATGCTAGATTGGTTTCATGATGGATGAATGACTGTCACAATTTCTTGGAGTAAGGAGTACTTTCCTGGAGTATCCTTTTTACACTTACAATGTCAGGGCTATAGTTTCAGCTTAGGCTATGGTTCCCATTTGTTTTGATTTTCAGGAAATAGGATGTGTTTTGATTTGTTGCTTGTAAATATTGTCCTCTTACAATAGCAATAAAAAAATCCATCATAAAAAAATTGAGGGATAAAGACAACTGGACCAAATTATTTGGGAATTTTCTAGTAATTGGATTTTTTGTTTGTAGCTGATGAATCACACTGGCTACCTACCCTCCCTCTCCTCTTCTGCTCCAGTAAAGCAGAGAGGAAGACAGTGGTGATAATCCTTCTGGACTGAAATATTTTGCACTTGTTTGGTAGGTGATAAATGCTTCATTCCAAGGGGATTAGCACAGTGAAGCTTCACTAAAGGAGTGAGCATTTCACTAAAGGAGTTAGCATGCACGCTAAACTAATCATGCACTTGTTGAATCAACAGTAATAATACCTTTTCTGTAGGAACAGCTAATATAGGAGCAACAACCACATGAAGTTAATTTTTTTTAAATTAATTTTATTATTATCGTGCAGCTACTCTGTTGTGAACTTGTTTAATTGTTGTGAGGATTTTTCTTTCACTAGTTCACACTAATCTTTTCAGTTAAATCTTAAGAGACTTAGTAACAAATATTGCATTTTCTCAGGAAAGGAAGGCAATTTTAGGCAACTTAATGTTTTAAGGCAGATAAAGCATTTGTAATGATCAGCATTACAGCCACCATAAAATGTTAATAAATGCATATCCTAATAAATGCAAAGGGTATAATATTCCAAGTGAATCATATCTTTTTTTTTTGTGGATTCTTATCATTTCTTTAAACATTACAGTTTCATTAAAACCTGTCATTGAAAGAACATCCTTTATTTTCAAGAAAGGCAACTGTAAAAGCATTCTGCATTTCTTACCCAAATCTATGCACATTCAAAAGTACTGTTAAGAGCATTCAGATTTTTTCTTATCTTAATGAAAATAATGTAATAAGTACTGCATGCATAAAACGAGAAACTGATTTGATGATTATAAGCTGTTTAAACTCCCTTCTTCCAGGTATGTCAAATTTAAGCTTAAAATTTCTTCAGTCTACATAGAATAACAAGGCAAATAACCAATCCTAACATTGAATCCAAACAATATGAGATTTAAAGTATGATATTAAAAGAGTAAAGTGAAATTGCTTTCTGATTTCTTGATTTTTAAGCACAGAATGTAATCAAAATTCTTATGAACAATGTTAATTTATGGACTTCTATATTTTACTTTGTTTTTCCTGTTCTGTTATGTACTATCCGTAGTTATGTCCTAATGCACAATCAGAAGGCTACAGTGGAACACCGGGAAAAAAAAGAGAGCCCATTAACCCATCTGATGCTAGATACTTCTACTACCAGATGGTATCATGTGGACGATTTTAAATTGTGAGCTCTATGCTAGAGCTGAGTGCTCCATCTGTGACAGATTAGCTCCCCAAACTGGAAATACTGCTTTCAGTCCATTTCCCTACTAGAGACTGAATGCATTACCTTTAAAAGAGCTGTGCTTTGAGCACAGTTATGTTTACTTTGGAGAACCATTGTAAGATAGTGTCCAGTGAGTTGATGTCAACAGATTGAGCCATGCTTGTCTCACTTGAAGATTGCTTGTCTTGGTAGTCATTATACAGGTTATTGCCATTCATGATCTCAGTATTGAAAGTGTTGGGGGAAGGGAGGATTCACACAATTGTATTTTATTTCCCTTCCTTTTAAAATGTGGTTTATGCAGCTCTGCCTTCAACGACACAGGATTGCAGGCTAAGAAAATGGAGCCACCTGGCTGATGTGTGATGTAGTAGAGAAGATGAAGGAATGATGGGCCAGAGTGATAGAGAGCATCATTTTGGATGTGAAATGATTGCTGGGAGTCTTGATATATTTTCCCTTCGATGTTGAGATACCTTCCTTTCACCAGTTCCTTTTGCAGGTTTTGTCTCTAATGACTTAGAGTGTATAAAGCGCTGAGACTATATATACACTGTAGGCTGGTTTAGGAGGAATCTCAATTTATTTTTATGATTTCATGGAAATGTTAAAAAAAAAAACCCCAAAACTAATGAGGGTAGAATTCTGAAAACATTGAATTAAGAGTCTTTTCTGTCTTCAGTACCTTGACATTAATTGCACAGCTTAAATGATACACAATGCGTTTAAAATAAGTATTAAGCTAAGAGAAGAAAATCTTAATATGTCACAGTACTGCATTTTTCTGAAGAACATGTCATTTTTGCTATTTGAAAAAAAGTACCAGTGTTGACTAATTAGCTCTTGAATTTCATGGTAAAATATTGTAATATTTTTTAAGCCATCATGTATAAAAAGCCATCAAAAACTGCATTTACAGTGCTTGGTTTATAATAGGTTATATCATGGCTTTGTTTAGGCTGGCCAATATGCAATGCATTTATGATGGCAGAAGATAAAACCATGCCTCCTCTGCTGATTTAGGCTATAACATTTAAATGCTGCAGTAACTGGAAAAACTATCTGCTTCTTAGTGGTAATTGTTAGTAATTTGTTGGACTGCTAAAAATCTTTTCGACATATGCAAAATAGAAGAATAAAATTATTGTACGCTAATGGTGCAGCACTAAAAATATCTAAATATTGTCAGAGAACTGATTTGGTGGTTAACACCAAAATTTTTCTTTTTCATGGAATGTAAGGTTTTAGCACTTTAGAAATAAATAACACTTGTGGCAATAAAAATGCACAGTATAGGAAAGTCCATTGAATATATTTTCATGTAGATGAAATATTATGTGAATTTTTACTTTCAGATTTCTGCTTCTAAAATTGAAATAAATTTTTTTAACGTAGGATGGTATCTCACAGCCAAAAGTAGAACTTAATCATCAGCCTCAAGAGTGGGGGAAATTTTTGGTGAAATTAGTCAAAGTCTTCTTAAACAAGTCATGTAATAAAGAAGTTTACACATTTCATCTCTTGGCTTAAGACACATTTCTAAGTAGTTCAAATAATGGATATAGGATTCTGGATATGGGTTGTTTGTTTGTGTGAGAACGATGAGTGTTGTGCATGGGGTGACTTGTGCAGTTCGCGTACTAGCACAAGAAGAATGTAGGGGGCAGGCTCAAGATAATAAAAACTGGTGTATAAAATATTCTATGCAGAAAAACAAAAATGCAAATAATATTTTTCTTTAACAGGTCTGATATTTTGGGGTATTCCTGTTTTATTGACATAATTGGGGTATGTTCTTTTGTTGTTGCCTCATTACACTGTTGTTACAAATAGATGAACAGGTAGAGGTGGGGGGTTTAAGTATTTTCCTTGTCTAATCATTGGCATTATTTAGTGAATTATACTTTTGAAATTCTGTGAACATTATTAGACACCAGTCTGGAGACACATTTACTGACAACCGGGGGCTGTAAAGAACATAAATTACCTCAACAAATCTTTGCCCAGGTAGTGGCATGATAAAAGAAGGCACTGTTTCTCTTCAGATTCTATACTAAATTTTGTGTTCCGTTATTCTTTTATTTAGAAAAAAACCAGAAAAACTAAAATTAGAGCTATGTATTTAGTCTTCTGTCATTCTAGGATCACATCTTGAGAGTTGCCGTAGCTATGTACAGATCTGTTGTAGCACATCTTTTTGTTGAAATACATTAATGTTCTCTTTTTACTTTGAGGACCATAGAAAACAATTCAGTTTTTGTAAGAATATGAGGTAAAGTTTTTACTGCCGAGGACAAAAATTGTGATTATTAAGAAAGTTCATTTAAAACCACTTTTTTCTTCTTATGCTTTTCAAAGGTTGCAGGCTTAAATTTGAATTGAGAATATTCTCAGTAATTATAATGTAATAAGTGTAACAAGACTGCAAGCAGTCACCTGCTTTTGAAAATTTTATTATGTGAAAAGAAAGGAAGTTAAGGAAAAAAGGGAGTTGAAAAGTGTTACAAGAGATCTTGGATGCTGCACAATAGGAGCTATAAATTTATTTTAAATTAGTGGGAAATAGATTTTTATTGTTACTGTAAAGATAATATATTTAAGTAACCCAGTTTAAAAATAATGTGACTTGTCTTAACAAAAATATGATATTTATGGATTTGTGGCGCTTTTTTAATGGGAAAATCTTTTCTTTTGGCCCTGCTTTGCATCATCAGATATATTGTCTGTCAGGAAAAGTCATTCGAATGGTAACTCCTACTGAGGAAGAAAATAGACCCATATTTTGTGGAGAAATAGTAAAAGGGTCAAAGGTATTTCTTGAAATGTTATGGCAATTTTGCTTTTACACTTGCTATGTACTCTTCTGTTTAAAATTACATACTTGTAAGCGGAGATGTAAGTAATCCATTTTAAGACTGTGAGAGCCTGTTATGATCCTCTAGTTTGATCTTTTGAATAACACAGTCCTTTGAATTTCACTGAGTAATTTTTCACATTCTGGTGGAGCTTCTCTTATAGAAAGAAACTCGTTGTAGTCTAAAAAGATTTAAAGTGATGGAAAATCCATTGTTCTCTGTTTTACTGAGTAGGTATCTCTGGGGTTAAAACAGTGCTCCTGTCTCATCTGAATTTATTTAGCTTCTACTTTCATCCTGTGCTTCTTGTTATACCTTTGTCTGCTAAACTCAGTGTCATGTCAGAAATTTTCTGTTCATATTTATATTGTCTTCCTCCTTGTACCGCTTGTCCTGTATCAGCTTTACCAAGTTTCAGCTTTAAAATTACTGCTATTAAACCACCAAGCTAAGTTATATAGGTTAAAATCCTTAAATTTCTCAGGGTAATTCAGATTTCCCAGATCCAGAATAACTTTTTAAGCTCGTCACAGAACTCCTTTTGCTTCTTCCATTTCCATTTGAAAGTGAGACATGAGAGCCGTTTCCCCATAACGGTCTCAGCAATGTAAAGAACAGGGTAAATAAAAATTCCAGTTCAAACATACACATCCTACATAAATGTTCAGGGATTTCTATTTTCTTCTTCATGATTTGATTCTGGAAATTCTAGTTCATTGTTCTCAAGGTCTTTCCTGAGAATAATTTTCCTTCTCTCTGTATTGGAGAAAGATGGATTCCATGAGTGGACTGTTAGACGGATAAGAAAAGGGTTGGATGTTGCATCCGGAGGGTAGTGATCAATAGCTCAGATTCCTAACGGACATCACTGACGAGTGGTGTCCCTCAGGGGCCTATATTGGGACCAGTGCTAATTAATATCTTTATCAAGGACATAGATGAAGGGATTGAGTGCAACCTCAACAAATTTGCAGATGACACCAGCAGAGCAGTGTTGTCGACAATCCTGAAGGACAGGATGCCATCCAGAGGGACCTGGACACTCAAGAAGTGGGCCCATGGGAATCTCATTGTTTAACAAGACCAAGTGCAAGGTGCTGCGCCTGGGTTGAGGCAACCCTGGGTATCAACACAGGCTGGGGGATGAATAGATGGAGAGTGGCCCTGATGAGAAGAATGTGGAGGTACTGATGGATGAAAAGCTAGGCATGACCAGCAATGTGTGCTCACAGCCCAGAAAACCAGTGCTGTCCTGGGCTGCATCCAAAGCAGCGTGGCCAGCAGGATGAGGGAGGGGTTTCTGCCCCTCTGCTCTGGTGAGATCCCACCTGCAGTGCTGCATCCAGCTCTGGGGTCCCAGGTGCAGGAAGAACATGAAACTGTTGGAGCGAGTCCACAGGAGGGACACCAAGTTGTTTATAGGGATGGAACGCCTCTCCTATGAGGAAAAGCTGAGAGAATTGGATTTGTTCAGCCTGGAAATGAGATGGCTTTGGGATGACTATATAGCAGCCATCCAGTTCCTGAGGGAAGCCTATGAGAAAGATGGGATAGACTATTTACAAGAGCATGTAGTGACAGGAAAACAGGGAATGGTTTCAAACTGAAAGAGCACAGGTTAAATTCAATTTTAGGAAGAAATTCTTTTCTGTGAGGGTGATGAGACACTGGAACATGTTGCCCAGAGAGGTTGTGGATGCCTTGTCCCTGGAAGTGTTCAAGGTCAGGGTGGATGGAGCTCTGAGCAATCTGTGGAAGCAGTCTAGTAGAAGGTATCACTGCCCATGGGAGAGTTACTAGAACTGGGTGATCTTTAAAGTCCCTTCCAACTCCAACTATTCAATGATTTATGATTCTATGATTCCAAAATTCAGGCATCCATCAGAAAATCTGTGATGTGTGTTCCTTCTTCCTCATTCTAAGATATTAAAATGTATTATTTTGAAAATCTGCTTTACTCTGTAATGCAGATATATGTGTAATAATGTCTGCTCCTTATGAGTATTCATCATTCCACCATTTTTTTTATCAACTGCAAATTTTTGCTAACATGAATGTGCAAATTCTGGAAAAATGAATATTATATAGATCAAGATCTTTGCAAAAGCCCACAAAAAATTTCTTTTTGCATCATGGTTCCCAGTTAACAGCTGTTTTCTGAGATTAGCCAATGAACAAGTTTTTCAAAGGATTATTGTGTGCTACAGGGAATTTTGCGTACTGCTAATTTTTAATCTGAGTGTTGTGCAGACAACTGCCCTTACAGAAGTCATATTATGTCAACACACTTTCCTCTATGAGCTGAACTTGTCACCTCGTCAGAAGTTCTGATGAGATCTGTTTTCCATAAAACTGTGCTGATTGGCACTAATTATGCCCCCATCCTTTATTTCTTTAGTACTTTTATGTTGCATCAGCTTTTCTGTGACTTTCCCGAGAACGGAAGTTCATCTAAGCAGACTGTAATTACTTGGGTCATCTCATCTACCCTTTACAAAATATGCTACAATAGACAATTATAGCTCTATTTTCCTTTCCATTATGTTTTACAAATATAGCCTGAGATCTCCATACAGAGTGGAAAGTACAGTTTTGTGTAGTATGTCCTTAGAAAGGACTCGGATTGCAGGCCATGGAACAGCCTGTCCGACACAGGGCAGAACATGAGCAATATATATGCAAAGGCTGAATATCACTTACTTTTCTCATGACAGAGTGCATACTGATGATGCTACTGGGAAGGTTACAGCCTCCTTAAACTCCTCTCTGCTCCATTAAGTTGTTCCATCTCTCAGATAGTCTCTTTCAGTGATATGTTTGCAAAGCCTTTGTCATAGTTCAGTATCACTGCCTTGTCTGTTATGGTAGGACATCACAGAATGCATGTCCCAGAGACACCATGAGTATGGATCAAGATCACTACACAGCATGTGTTGCTTTCAGTGATGATGGTTCAGTCATATTTATTTGTGTTTAGATAATAGAATATTTCTCAATTATGTATCTATAGTTCTCAATCTCATGATTTTTATGTAGCTATAATCTCAGGGCCAGATGCTCAACCAGGCTAAAGCAGTGTCAACAGGCAATGCTCTTTTAAATTCTGGGGTGTCACTATGACTTCTACAGCAGCTGAGCTGTAGACATCTTTATTCTGAAATGGTATTAACACAGTATGTTGCTTTTACTTCTGTAGAATAGTTACAAGAGTGGCATGGCATTACCAAATACCTTCCCGATGTCTTTAAGTATTTAGTATGCATTTGGACTATTTCCAATTTTTTTTCAGATTAATGCATCAAAAGGTTCCCTGTGAAGTCATACCAAAGAATAAAACCCAGAAAAGGAACACAATCAGAAATAGAACACTTTTGGGGAAAAAAAATCTAATATTTTCAAGCCTGCTCTTGCCCTTTCAGAGGTGTACTTTTAGGAAAAAAAGCTTAATTTTTCCACTTTAAAAACCCAATCTTCTCTTGTGCAATAAATGGGGTTGGCATATACAAAGGAAGTAGCAATGAGTTGTAGTGTTATTTTGCTAGCTAATCAGACACACATTTTGTTGCCATTTTGATCTTGGAAAATAATTGGAGGACTGAGTGTTTTTGAAATGTGCCAGCAAAAAATAGTATGTTGGAAGTTCTTTTATTTTGAGGTGGCATTGCAATCCATCAAGCATCAGCAAAACTCTAGAGGGATTGAAAATACAGTACAATAACCCTGGTTGCTAAGTGGAAGAAAAAAGTGTAAACAAAATCTATTTGATTATACATATTTATAAAAAGTGTATTAAAATGAATAAGAAGCATAAATAAATTTTGGAGAAAGTAAAATATGATCTGCATACTATGCCACAGTTGAGGCTTCATAGCAGATGTCACCTTGAGCAGCTGCTAACAAATGTTCATGCACATGTACATGTACAAAGCCTAATCAAGATATTTTTGCAGACAAAAACACTGCCAATTAAAACTTTTCTTTGCAGTTATATGAAATAACATGGTATAGCTTATATTTTCTTATGTAGTTCCCATTGCACTGCAAGGAGTCTGTGAAACATTTCTGATCCAGAATTCTCTGAAGGAGATTTTGTCTTAGGAAATTTCTAATGCCTGTTGCTATTAGGAATCAAGCAGATCACTTTCTTTGGATGTTTAAGTAAGATTGCTTCCAAGAAAAAAAAACAAAAAACCCAAACAAAAAACCAAAAAAACAAAAAAA
>VZRS01009391.1:274554-376619 GCA_013398055.1 Ifrita kowaldi
AAAAAAAAAAAAAAAAACCAAACGAAAAAAACAAAAAAAAAAAACACCAAAAAACCAAACAAACAAAAAAAAGAAAAACAAAAAACAAACCGAAAAAAAAACCTCCCACTTATTCTGGAGGCATTATATCTGGGTTTGATTCCATTACCTGGGAAAGGCTCAGATACTGTGTTTTCAAAAATGGTACTGCAATTGGTTTGCAAATTCCTCAAAATAGGTTTGAGGTTGTTTTGGTTTTTTTTAAAGTGATTTCACTAAATATTAATTTAGTATTTTTTCTACTTACCTGTCATATTTTTTGTATTAATATAATTGTCTGGTCTTGAACAGCATTGACTTATGTGTGACTTATCTGTGATCTGTAAAGAACATAGGTATTATCTGTGTATTACATTAGTATCTGTGGAAAGCATATCTGTTATCTGTGATCTGGGCCAAAGTAACTTGAAGATTAATTAAGACTGATAAATTTGAAGCATAATGACTCTTCTTCCAAGGTATTAAAATTCGTGATTAAAGAATCCTGTTCAGTTTCCTGAATCTGAGGCACAAATTTTCTTTAGCCTATTTGTTATAAAACATCATAACACATGTGATGGAGAAATTCAGTTTCTAAATTATAAAATGCCTAAAAGTCCTTGAATTTCACCTTTTTAAAAGTAAGTGTATTATACTGGTCAGTCATTAGAGAAGTTCTAATTAACTCCCACCTTTAGGTGAGACCTACTTGCAGTTACTCTGCTTGTAGGTTATGTTTGCCTACTTCCACCTAGAATTAGTCTGTACTTAGTAGTGTTTATTTGTGGCCAGAGGCTGTTGTAAATCCTTAGAAGTAGACCTCAGTGTGGTGTCTGACTTCCTGTAAGCGTGCTTTGCATTTAAATGGACAGTTTCATGTTTTCAAGACAACTATTTAACCTGCAAAGGCAAACACATTCTCATCCTGGATTCATCACCTGAAACTCTACCTCTCTGTTCTCCATGGAAACTGCATGCCATAAAAATCTGCTTTAAATCAGTACTATTAACATATTATCTTTTAATTATAATCTTAAGAAGATGATAGAGATTTGTCTGCAAATAGCATCAAAGAACCATGTGTTCATATGGTGATGAGGTGATCTATGAATTTTGGGGGGCTTTTTTTTTTTTTACCTTAGTTTTACTCAGCTTTCTTTTACTATTTTTTCATTTGATTGTGCTGCAAACTTTAGGGGTTATTTTCCTGGTGTTGGCTAGGATAGAGCTAATTTTCTTCTTAACAGCTGTCACAGTCTGTAGTTTGGATTTAACATGAGAATAATGTTAATAATACACTGGTGTTGTGGTTGTTGCTGTGTAGCCCTTACTCTAAATTGAGGACTTTTCAGTTTCCCAGTGAATAGCCAGGGCAACTGATCCAGACTGTCCAAAGAGTTATTCTACATCATGGAATGTCGTTTCCAGGATATAAAATGAGGGTAGGGCAGGTAGGACTATCATGGCTTAACCTCAGCAGACAGCTAAGTACCATGCAGCCACTTACTCTCCCCAGCAGAATGAGGAGGAGAACCAGAAAAAAGGTAAAATTCATTGGTTGAGGTAAAGACAGTTTAATAATTGAAACAAAAATGCGTTACTACCATTACTCCTACTACTAATGATAGTAATGATGATGATGAAGATGATGATGATGAAAATGAGAGAGGGAGAGAATGATAAACCCCCCAAAACACAAGAGATGCACAAAGCAATTTCTCACCATCCACTGACTGATGCCCAGCCCAGCCCCAAGCCATCAGCCCCTCCCAAGCAACTTCCCACAGCACAACGGAAAATTCAACAAGGGTTAAGTATTGTATGTCAATGCAGAAAAGAGACAGAAGGGTCTTGTATATTTTCCATTCTTTTCTGTAAGACTAGTTTCTTTTAAGTAGACTAGTTTTTCTTGAGTCTCATTTATTTTCATTAGTGGTGATTGGAAAAACTGATAAAAAGCTTCATTAACAAAACTAATGGTATAAAAATTGCCCACAAAAGCTTAAAAAGAAGGCCTACAAGTGGACTAATTTCCATAAACTACTGTGCTCATATATTTTAAAATAATTAGTCCAGTTTTTATAGTTATAGTTTTTGAAGAGTAAAAAGATTTGTATGTTTGCTTTTTTATTGATAAAAATTAGGAGTGCTTTTCCTACCTATTTTCCTTTCTGTAGAAATGCAGTGTTTAGAAAGTATTTTAGAGATTTGACAGCACTATGACATAATAGGTGTGGAGGAATTGAAACCTAATTAGTTAATATAACATGGTTTTTTTCCTTATTCAGATTTCAATAATATCTGCTTAATTTCAGAGGAAACGCAAAGACTAATCATGCCCCTTTGCTTCATATCTAAAGATAGGAAAACACACGAGACAGTTTGGAGGGAAGAGGAGAGTAAAAACATTATTAAATAAAAAAGGACAGATTGCAAATTGTTGAGGAAAATGGTAGATGAACAGGCAGTTTTTTCACTGATACAAATTTAAGTAATTTTTTCCTTTTATTCCTTCCCACGTTTTATTATTTGGGATCAGTTTCTAGCTGTTGGAATGTGGTTTATCGTATTTCATTATATTTTTGTGTCATAGATTCAATTATTTTCACTTTTGGGAGGTAAAAAGGGGACATGCAAGGAAAGCAGGAGAAAATCAGTGTTCATTTTCAGTGAGAGGTCTTTGTTCCTGAACTGATCTGGGATTCAGTTTCTGAAGAAAGTTTACAGGGATGGATGGAGACTTGTTACTTTTACTGCATCTTGTGTAGAATTGAGAGGACTTCAGCTGACTTTAATTTTTTGTGTTCACTGGAAAACAGGGGCAAAGAAAAAGGACAGTCGTGCCAGGGCAAGACTCCTCTTTTACAGGGTGTCTTCCCATTTTTCAGCTTTCGAGATGTAATTGCTCAAATACGAAATTCCATTATGCATATGCAACTTAATGACTTGAAAATGTTATAGTGCCAAATAGTTGTGGTACCAAGGAAAGTGTAATTTTTTCTCTGCCTTTTTTTCTTTGATTTTAATAAGATGACAAACATTAATTTTTATTTCTTTTTCTGAGAGACAAGAATACTGCCATTTTTAACAAGCAAAAAAATTGGAAGGATTAGAATGAGCTTCTTGATGAACAGTCACAAACCTCAACAACTCTTTCTACAATGGTATTTCTCACTTTGTTCTTTCTTAATATAAATACAGAGCAACATCTATTTTGAGGAAGTGCACATATAACAATAATTTTCAAATATAGCAGTAATAATACTGCCAAAAAATGATACACCACTGCACATTTATCTCTCATTTTTCTCTGCCTTAGATCAAGGTGATTAGAGAAACACATGGGGTTGCTGTTAGTTGCATGGCTTAGAGTATACTCAGCATAAGAATCAAAAAGTATGGGAAGGCTAAAATTATGTTTAATTTGCTTCCCCCGAACAAATATTTCTATAATACATGCGTGTAATTTTCTCTTAAGAAAATAACATCCAGAGAAGTGGTGGACTTATGAGGCTAATGATAATTCATGTCTTAAATACCTGTCTTTTCTATGGGTCACCTGTTCCTACAGAAAACATGTACTCTTTGTTTTCAGTCTGTCCTTAAGAGTTGTGCTCGCTGTGCTGCTATCAAGCAAATGGCCTACTAAATGCCAAATCCAGGATACATTATGATCCACAATTACATTCAAAATTTTCAATTCCACGTAGGATTGTGCAGATTTCCAAAAAAAAAAAAAAAGATGCCCAACCCTACCGTATTGCAATTCATGTTATTGAATTATGAAGACTAGGATTCAGGCATTTGGAAAGGGAAGCCGTTACTTATCGTCCTTTTGTGAAGGTAGTGCTACACAGAATGTGATTAAATGGTTATACACCACTTTTACATCTGGACCATTGTTACATTAAGTGCGCAAAGTGCATGTTGCGGTCTAAAACAGAACCATGTTATTTCTGTTTGTGACATAACTTATTTGTTACGCATTTTGCACTGGATATGCATTTAATATGCGTTTGCATATTACACACGTGACATTGGAATGGGCTGACCAAGGGAGGTGGTGGAGTCACCATTCCCAGAAGTTTCCCAAGAAATTACTGGGCGTGGTGTTGTGGTTTGATTGATGGGGGTGCTGTCAGTCAAAGGTTGGACTCGATATTCTTGGAGATCTTTTCCAGCCTGACTGATGCTGTGGTTTTCCAGTCTCTGCATACAGTAATAGCAACATCTCTTGAAGGCTGCCTTTATAAACACAAAATTTTCTTGTCATATACAAATATGAATATTTCTTTTCTTATCAAAGGGCGGAATAGTCAGTCCCTTGATAAGAAGAGAATGTATAGTGCTTAGCTGTAATAAGGACACCTTTTTTCCCTGATAAACTTTTATTTGCAAGCAATATAGTAACTATTAATTAAAGCTTGTTGTATGTCAAAAACTAATGTATGCAAAGGTACCCACTGAAACATCACATGCATAGATTAAAAATAGTTATGCAAACTGCATCCTGATAAGGCAGTCCAGTTTTCTTTCCAAATGGTTTGCCACAGGTACAGTATTAACAGAACAGGAAGACAAATCAGGCATTTCAGCTCCCTGGCTACTACTTGATCTGATGGGAACTGTTCCTTTTATCTAAATTACTTATTTTAAGGGTGCCTAATAATCCAATTACACTACATCTAAAAACTCTGGCCTATCTTTCTAGGAAGAATGCCAACAGTAGTAACTAGGAACTAATGCCAGCAATAGAGTAGTTTTCATTAATTGTCCCCAGATATTTCATGGAAGTTGGTGTGTTAATGTTGTTCATTCAGTGCTCTAAAACAGACTTTGCAATGGCATGTACCAAATCCTCCTAGCCAGTTTAGCGGTTTACTGCACAAGCAAATATTTGGTTTATATCCAAAAATGCTATTTTTTCTGCTCATATTGCAAGAAATACCCTAGATATTTTCTAACTGCAAGTCTTGTCTGCACTGATTGTGTCTCCCCTGGAAGCTGGCACACCGAGTTACCAAATGGTTTCTCAATATTATGCTGAGACAGTGGTCTGCTACTGAACAGAGGAAAGAGTGCCAAATATTGAATCATCAGTGCTACTTTCCTTAGCACCTGGGATTTTCTTTGGAAAGTTCCCAACCAATTGTTATGCAGGCCAGAATCTGCTTACCTTATGAGATCTGATGAGATCACAACCTGAAGAGACACAGATGGTGAGGCATTACCAGCACCCACAAGCAAATGAACTACATTTTGTTTAGATCTGCTTCCAAGAAAACTTAATATTTGATGGATATAATTAGGTTAAGTGAGCCCAAATCCAGGACTAGATATGGAACTATATTTGCAGTGCACAGACAATATATCTCAGTTGTGGACACATGACAGTTCTAATATCAAAAATTTGTGTATGCAGCAGAGGGATGTATAATAACAGTGTAACCCATTATTTGGCTGGCCATTTATTATAGGGAAAAAAAAGATCAAACCAGATAATGGAAAAAAAAACCCCACAGTCCTACCAAATGAAAATAAAAAGCCAAAACAACTTTGTTTGTGGGAGAATTTCCATACCTTTTGGAGAATATGGAAAGAAGAGCACACACACACACACACACACACATATATATACAAATGTATTCATATAAAATATATTGAATCAAAGGCTGCAGACCTGAAAGAGGCATGGGAGAGATACAGGTCTCAATATCAGAAAAAACCCCTTAAATCTCCCCTCTGAAACAACTGAACTCACAGTGAACCCCACAGGAGTGACTCCACTCAGAAGGCAAAAGAGACAAAAGAATAGATACACCCTAGAATAATATGCAAAGCCTAATCACAGGGTCGTAGCAGTTATTCCCACTTTGTGACTCTGTGAATACCTTATCATTTTACAAACTGGAATAGCTCCCAAATGGAATAGTTTCCAGCTATGAACTTACAAGGAGGTATTGCTATTAGGATCCACCTGAAATTTCAGCCATCAAGGCTGAGACACTTGTGTTTCGACACACATTACAGCTTATGAGAGATTGTATTCATGTGAGTGATGGGACAGTCTAAAACAGGTCAAGGGGATTTCACAATAATTTTAAATCTTCTAATCATTATACTATCAAATACAGAAAAAGAGGCAGAAAAAATATCTTCAGTTTTGCATGGGATATATCATAAGAGAACACTTTGTTAGGCAATGCTGGAGTCAGTTGTTTAAACATGCTTCTCATTTGGTGTCCCACAAATATGGATTCTTGGATTCTGCAGCAAAGATAAAATGCAACAGCAACAAAAAAAGAATTAACAAAACTGAAGAAATAAAATGTACTACAAGTTAAATGTTACTGTCCAAATTGCATACACATAAAGACAAGGATTTGTACCATCTGCCTGCTCTGGTTTTTTGAGCTCCAGAAATTCCCATCTTTTCTGACAGTTGTTGCTTTGCAGTCTTTTAATCTATCCAAAATCTCTCTTGATTTTTCTTTTTTTGAAAGATCTATTTTTTCTTTCACAGAAGTCATTTTGTGATTCTTGTCTCCCTCCATATCAGAATGCCTTTCTCATGTAGTTGAATTGCAGTGCTTTGGCTCAGAAATGTTACACTGATCACAACCCACAGCCCTCATGGAACACCTGCAATTCATCTACAGCAACAAAAATGAGTCTGCCTTGATACCATTTACCTTCCTCCTTGTTTCAGTAGCTTTGTTGTGTTTCAGGGCTATCATTTCAGCAGCACTGAAGGTTTGCTTAGAATATAGATATTTCTATCTGGACTGTAGATGAAGGGAAAATCAGTCTGATTAATATGCTAAGAAATGTTGTCTTTCTGACTCACTTTAGGGTGGGAGCAGACAAGTGTCTGAAGAAAGATGCTTTTTGTTTCTCTTGTGTGTTCTCCAATCCATAAATAAATACAGAAAGGAGTATAAGCTACCCAAAGGAAGAAAACACTCCCATAAAATGCTAAGACAGACTTGCTTGTATGCCATTGTGTGATAGCCAGCATCTCAATCCTCTCTGCAATTATGATAACATTTTGCTGTACAAAACTGTTTGCAATTAGCATATTTAAACATAGTAATTTCAAAGTATGCTGTTTAGCTCAAATTTATCAGAATTTTCATTGCGTAAAATTTTGTCTTAATAATCCATGAAGGTCAAGCTATTAGCAAGGCACACACAAGCTCCCAAAAACATGCCTGAAGCACAGTGGAAAATTCATGACACTTAAGTGACTTGGCTATAATTCCTTTTCATCTCAACAGCCTTTAAAACTCTCCACATGAAAACAGCAATAGCCTTATGACATTTGCAGGGCAGTGTGTTTTCTGAACATTTACTTACTTGACTTTTTTTAACCTAAGGGTAATGTACAATGTCGGCATATTTGCAGAAGTTAAAGGCAGAAACAGAATTCAAAACTGTAGTAATTTTTCATAAGAGCCTTACAATATTTTTTTAAATGGTGCACCTGTGTAAATGCACTAAATTTGCATTTGCACAGTATTTTCTATGGATAGCCTGGATTTTTATGACCAGAAAAGAATATCCATTTCAGTTTGTAAGTCCTTTTTTATGCCCCACAATATTATTTCTTATAAATATTTGTTCTGTTGACTTTCTGAAATTGTTTCTGTGAAGTCTGCATGAGGCTGTGAACTTTACACATTAATTTATCTAAGAGGAGAAGGATTATTATTAATTCTATCAGGATTATTTTGACAATTTGTGCTTCAATAATAAGATCAGAAAATTAAAGCGTTTGACCAGCAGGGTTCCCTGTGTTTTGATTTTCGCAATGTAAAACAAACAACCCCTCCCCCCCAAACACTCAACACTTTTGCAGATGCTCTTCTTCTTCTCCTACAAATACCACCATTGAGGATCTGATTGCATTCAAATTTCACCCACTCTTGGTTTAGGTTCATGTCATGGATATAAATCACCTTCTCAATGCCTTTGGCATTGGATTAAATAGGAAACTTTTGAACACATTTTAATGATGTTCTATTTATGGCCCTAATTTTGATCTCCCAGGGATCTCCTTTTTTTTTTTTTTTTAGTTTACATTTAATTCAGATTAATCTCAGACGTTTTGCTGAATACTGTGTGCACATTTTTTCTACCTGTGCAAAATTCTGTGTCATTAGTAGAGTTAATGGGGCAAGCAAGTGTCCGTTGTCTAATGATAGATGCAACCTGATACAAAAGCAGATGAAGTAACATTTAGTAGAGTTTAGTAAAGAAAGGTGGGGGAGGCTTCTGCTGCACAAGTGAGTGTTAAGAATGACAGTAGTCATTGCTAAGGGAGTAGAAAACAGGCAGCTGATGTCAATATTGAACCATTTATAATAATTAAGACACATGCTCATTACCTGCTGTGTTACAAGTATCATAGAATCATTTAGGTTGGAAAAGACCCCTAAGGTCATTGAGTCCAACCATTAACCTGACACTGAGAAGTCCATCAAATTCAAATACCTTTTCCCTTGCAACTTACTGATATTAACATGCCTTCTAAGTGGAATGGACTGGTGTTGCATGAAGTTTTTTGTCTTGTTGAACCAATTTTAAGCTCAGCTTAGGAATGCATTACACTGTGGCTTAAACATTAATGACTAAATGATTTCAGTTTTGAGCTGTGTTCTTTACTGTGGTGACTTCAGTTTATTATTTGATATAACATGCGTTCTATTGTGAATTTTTCCACAGTAAGTGTAGCTGGCAAGCAGGAAGAGCTGCATTTTGACAAAATAAATACAGTGAACAGGGATCATGTTAGATCACACAGCTTCATTATATCACCCACATGTAGAAATTATTACCTCCGGTCCTTTCACTTGCATAGAACAGTTTACTTTCTTGACTACCTACCCGCAGGGATCAAGAAAAAAATTTATGTATTACTTCTAAAGCTAAAGAAAATCAGTTGGAGGAATTTGTTCATCCTAGAGCCCAAAAGAAACCAAAATTCAGCTATTTCAACTTAGGTCGTCATCTGCTCTACTTCCAGGAGTGCAAGGAAACAAGTTTTAGTTTAATGTAATCAAACAAAAAAATCTGACTCCAAATGATACCTCGTGTTCCTAGAGATGATTTATAATTCTGTTTGGTGTTCCTCTGGTCATCAAATCCCCAAGTTTCCTTGAAGTCACAATGACCAAAGTCATAAGTAGAAGTCATTGTATTTTATGCGCTTATATATGTTTCCAAGTGTCTTTGTCCTTTGTTGCTTCATGTAGAGAGTCTGTGGGCCTAGCTTGATGTCTTTTACCTTTTTAAGAGAGATGGCTATTTGCTTAAGTACAGCAAGTTCTTTAGTGCTAGAATTAATGAATAATATTTACATAGTACATCTAAACTCACAGAGGATTGTTGAAAGAAGAGAAATTATTAACTTGAATGGTTTTCTTGTGCTAATATCTTTGACTTTATGTAATTCTTATCCATGGTGATTGTCTTTCATTTTTTCTAAATAACAAATTCCTAAAAAAAGTTTCTAGATTAGAGCAGCAATCTACATTTGCCTTTAGTAAACCCATCTTATTCTATTTTGTACCTTACTAAGAATGAAAGCAAACAGGAAGAGAAGGTTACTTTTCCAGTGAAGTAGTATTGTGTAGAGAAGGATTTTATTATTTTGTTGGTTAGGGAATATATTAGAAGACTTACAAGTCAAAATGAAGAATTAACTTACCAAGAACTGAAAGTTATTGTAAATTTTAAGTTCACATGAGTCATAAGCTTAGATTATTTGCCCAGCAGAAGTGAGCCTGATTAGCTTTCTTTCTCTGTCACATGTCGTGTGTACACATACATCTGGTTAGTGGAAGTCAAATTGCAATTTTTCATGGGAATGTTAAGCCTTGCAAGATGCAGTGCCCTCCAACAACAAGATCGATTGTAAGTCTACCACCAGCCTCTATGACTTCATATAAAGTTCCAGAATTCTGATAAACTGTCATGGGGAAAAATGATAAAGTGATTTATACTCAATTTTGCTGGAAGGGAGAAATGCAGAGGCTGTCAGTCTGGGTCTTCAGAACAAATGAGTTACAGTTCATGAGGCAGCTCAATAAGGCTATCATTTCCCATCAACTCCTATCACTGACAGCCACAGATTTACTGGATGAGGAAAGAGAAAATGGCTGAGTTTCTGTGCCAGGTGAGTCGACACTATTACTCCATCAACCAGACTTGTGTAGACAAGAGGCTACCATGAATATTTGATAGTAGCTTCTTCCCATAAGTGCCTGTAGAAAGTAGTAAAGCTGTTCTTTAATTTGTATAAAAAAAGCTCTCCATCTCTCTGTTTGGATCCAATTGAAAATGTCCTTTTGTAAGCCGCTAAGGTTTTTGTGATTTATTTTGTGAGTGTGCATTTGTTTCATTCAGCAGTCTGTTTTGTACCACATGCCTTATTTATAGCCCTTGCCTAATAAAACAAAAAAAATCCTCAGTCTTCTGGGATTTTGTATACAATGCATTTGTCACTATCCGTCTCACAAGACTGCAATATAAACACAGCCTCAGAGCCACCTGTGCATGCCCAGAGGAAAGAGGACTTTCATCTCCCACAATCACAAATTGTTAGAAATATCTATGTTCCAGTTCCAGGCAGAAAAAGATTCAGGTCAGAGCTGAAGTACTTGCTCTGTATGTGCTCATGTTAAAATAGATCAGCATAAATGACTTCTATATTATCCCGGGTATCTCTTGCACTGAACTTTCCTGGCAATTGTTGGTGTGTGTACAAAAAGATACTCTGGATGCTACCTGCATTTTTATGAGGATGTTTGCACAGCCAGACTTCTTAACAGAAATCGAGATTTGCTTTACTGATACATTCTAAAATATTAGATTTTCTTTAATCTTTATTATCAGTAATGGATTTGGTCCCTAGATGTCAGCATTAAACATTCGCTTAGGCTGAACTGTTGTGCTACAAGGGTGAGATAATAGAATTACAGAATCATAGAATAGCCTGAGTTGGAAGGGATCAATGAGGATCATTGAATCCAACTCTTAGCTCTGCACAGCACAGTCTCCAAGAGTCACACCATCTGCTTGAGAGCACTGTCCAAACACTTCTTGAACTCTGTCAGGCTTGGTGCTGTGACCATTTCCCTGGGGAGCCTGTGCAATGCCCAACCACCCTCTGGGTGAAGAAACTTTTCCTGGTATCCAATCTAAACCTCCCCTGACACAACTCCAGGCCATTCCCTCGGGTCCTGTCACTGGACACCAGAGAGAAGAGATCAGTGCCTGCCCTTCCTCTTCCACTCAGGAGGAAATTGTAACTGCAATGAGGTCTCCCCTCAGTCTCCTCTTCTCCAGGCTGAACAAACCAAGTGACCTCTGCCACTCCTCATACGGCTTCTGCTCCAGACCTTTCTCCATCCTAGTGGCTCTCTTTTGGATGCTCTCTAATGTATTTCCTTGTATCGTGGTGCCCAAAACTTGCAGATGTTATTGCCAGGCTGCTTTTTAAGATAGAGATATACTCCCAAAGGAGAATTTAATATGATAGTTAGAAACAAGGTTGTGATGTTCTCACTCTCACTGATATGTCTTGTTTACCTGATGCTATGTGCAAGTCTGTGTTGTGAATCAAACACTACTACACCTGTATCACTCAACAGAACTTTATCTCTATGCCTTAGTTATCTACAGAAATGAGACTCCAAGTCTTTGTGTCCATAGCTTAGACAAAATATTGTTTAAATATCTGTTCAGTTACAGAAAGTCCTTCCATCATATGCCCACTGAAAATAAAAGTTGAAGAGTTCACACACACACAGATAAATATTCAAGTTATTATCAAATGTATCTTTCATTGTGTATTGGGTCTGGCTGAGATGGTGTTTCATTTTACAATCTAAGAAGACCAAGGCTATCCAGGCATTGCAGGTATGACTAACCTAGTGCCAAAGGAGTTAATGATGGCAGGCTATATTTGATTTCTTTTTATCTTGCTATGGAGATTTAGAATAGCATTAAACCTTTCTACATTTATGGAAAAGTACAGATAAGACAAAATATTGCTAATATTAAAATCACGGTTTCTTACCTGAATTTTTAAACCGCTGCTAGCTGTTTTGTTTTGCCTAGGTTATTTTCCCATGTGCTTGAGCCATTCCTGTCATTACTAATAGGTACCATTTCTTTTTTCAGATACTGTTCTGCTTTCATTTGCTTAAATGACTGAAAGCTGTGTACCAGTTCTATCTTTAATCTTTTTCTCTTAAGCTTTGAGAATCTCAGTAAATACAGTTTCAAAAATAGAAAAAAAAAATTCAAAGTCAGATCAGATTAAGAGGTTTGTCATTTCATAGACCATTTTTCATCTAGGAATAATAAATACAAAGAAACATTTTCTGATTTGTATTCCTCTCTCCTGGAGCTGGAGAGGGCTGAAAGGCAAAGTGTGTCATAAATAGATCAAACTCTGTGTAGACAAAGTAAGGAAAGTACAGGAGGATTACAGTTGTAGGGTCCTCATGTTTCATATCAGTCATCTGTCCTCTTAAACTCTAGAGAACATAGGGAAATACACATTAATCTAGTCTTGAGGAATCCTAACAAACATATCACCACATGCTTTTCCACTCCTTTTGTTTCTTCATTTAGCTGAACATTTAAGGCAGAGCCTTAAAATTCTCTGTGCAAGGAGCAGCAGCTCATAGAGATCCCTGCATCA
This sequence comes from Ifrita kowaldi, assembly GCA_013398055.1. Taxonomy (NCBI): domain Eukaryota; kingdom Metazoa; phylum Chordata; class Aves; order Passeriformes; family Cinclosomatidae; genus Ifrita; species Ifrita kowaldi. The sequence continues at coordinate 287,285 of VZRS01009391.1, forward strand.
CTTCAGTTTTTGTCTTCTTCATGTTCACATAACTGACCATAAAAAGGGATAGTGATCTAGGATACCAAGGCTCCATGGGTATTGTCTCACTGCAGCTGTTCCCTGCTCTCTCCAGTGACTGAAGCACGGAGCATGAACTGGAAGAACTGCATTTTTTTAGAATATCACATGATTTTTCACATTCTGGAACATCCTGTGTGTGAATATTATGGCTGAAAGGCAAGGCAAAGAAATGGAGAAGGGGATGAGGAAAGAAGGCAAAAATGGAAAAAGCAGGAGGAAAGAACAGGAAGGGGAAAGGTGGAAAGAGAAGGGGAAAGAGAAAACCATGCATGTCAGGTTTCTCAGCTAGCAGACAGTCCAGAAAGAATCTTTAATTATAACTTGAGTTGAGGGTATTGTTCAAGAGTGATTTCTCTTTGAATTTCATTCAAATTTCAAATTGATTGGTGTTTCTCGTAGCCTCAGCTATGAAGCATGAACTACAAATCATAGATTTATGAAGACTTTCAAAATTTGAGGTGGCATAAATTTCTCATTTGAGCCAAGATTTTGTCTAATTTTATCCTGTTCTCCACCTCCCTAAAGAAGTGTCCATCTTCACTGAGAGTGCTAATGAAGTATTTTCCCATCTTGCCTAAATATAACTATCAGACAAATCTGATACATTGTTCTGAAATGTTCTGAATCAGCATTTGAATTTGAAGAATGTTCTGAAATATTCTTTAAAAAGCTCTGATGGTAGCTGGTACACTTCTAATTTTTGTCATATTGCTCAGATGAACTGTATCCTTTTTGAGACTCTGGATCTCAAACGAGATTTGAGATCTGCAATGCAAGACGAAATGAATTTTCAGTTTTAGTCCACAGTTCATATTTGAAAGATATTTGTGTCACAGAACCACTATGAAAGCTGTCAAGACTAACAGCAGAAGAAAACCAGAACTGAGATAATCAGGCAGGATGAATGTATAGCTGAACAGTATCACATGGGCATTTCCAAATTGCCTGCCTGAGTGCCTGCCCACGATTTCTGGCACTGGTTCTGGTATATTTTTTTTAACATCCTGTTGTATGAGAGTCTTATTCTTTGTCTCTGATTTTGTACTCTCAAGGACAAAAAGCCCAAATATGTGGGGTTTTAACCAAAGTTTGTGAAGAACTGAAGGATTTGAAGGCAGTGCAACAATACCCTGCCTTCTGTACTTGAATCATCCCTTCTGTACAAATATTACATATTAAAGTTATCTTCGGGAAGAAGAAAATACCTTGTGAATTGCTCAGTTACAGTATTTCAGGTGAATATGTGCATGATTATATGACATTATCTCCATTTTATTTTCTAGTAAAACTTTAAGAGCTGTTACAGGTAGAGAGCCTGTGAAAAAAGGTAAGAACTTACTAGAAGGTATTAATTGCTGTCACAGTTATTCATGGATTAAATGTATAAATTCTGCTGTAAAATCTAGCTTGTAAGAATGCAGCTGCTGAGCCATTTTCAATCTGTATGCAGTTGTACAGCTAGTGATAGGTGAATCTGTCATCAGATTGCATCACTCCACTTTTCTCACATAGACTAACATGAAAGTCCTTTACAGGGTGAGAAAGAGTAAGTGTCTTGCTCAGGGATCAAATAATTTACTTTCTAGTAGTTGAATCATTGCTCAGATTTCTTTATTGTATTCTCTGTTTTCCAGTAATAGAGTGCTGTTTCCTACAGCAATTCAAGGTGTAACATGTCAACTTCTTCATTTCTTGAAGTAAAATCATAATGGATAATATATAAAGAAGAAAATTGGACCCAATACGTGGTCCAGCTAGGTAAGAACCATAGCAGGTATGCTGATGCTGTATTTATTTGAGCCTTAATAATCTATATTTTTCAATAGGGTTCAAGAATTAGAATAGAATCAACAGTGAGGAAAGACTGAAGTGTTTATAATAAAGTTGAGGAAGTCCTTAGAGAGTACCATCCTGGTTCCAGCAGAAGCCTTCAATGTTAACTATATAATTATGCTGTGTTTATTCTCTTAACTTAAAAGAAGCCTATGGAAGTTACTTTCTTTTAATCCATACGAAAATAAAAAATGAGGCCACAACTAACAACAGGTAAACAAATATTTAAGGCAAAGGCACATCTTGACATGGTTGATTTCTGTAAGGGTGTCATCATGCTTATGGCAGAGAAAATTCCAGAGAAAGGCTAATTTTTGTCCTGTCTTTTCCGTATCACCTGATAAACAAACAGTAAGGAAATTACACAGAGCTAGATTTATTGAATTCATATTATACGAGATCTAGTTATACATATACACCACTCCTCGGACACAGTTCTGGCAATAAGTGGATGGTGCAAACCACTATGAAATACCTGTCTGTGAGGTGTAATTCACTTGAACATTGCAATGCCATACACACTACGAAGCCTAATAAATAAGAGTCAGGGCCCAAAGTGGAGTCCATATCTCTCAGCTACATTTGCTGCTTAGGCTAACATATTTCTGGAGATAAAATAAAAGATTCTGATCATCAGCAGGAGGCAAGGGACAATTCCAGCTATTCCAGTTTGTTTTAGCTAGTTTCAGAGATGTAGGTATAATAGGTGCAGATGTAACAGCATTGCCTCCGTCCCCTCCTGTGTCCAAACCTATAGCCCACAGTACCCTGTGGGCTATGTCCCCATTGTCCCCACTGCATGGCTCCACCATGTCTTCTTTCTTGTCCACAAGAACTTCTGCTCATTCAAACATTCGGGTTGACTCAATGCACATCAATAGTCTGCTTGGGGAAAAGATGTGAAATGCTTGGCAGTCCTATGCAATTCCTGTCAGTAGGCTTCTCAGAGCATGATCCAGACACCATCAAGGGGAGAAGCAAGGAGAATAACTGCTGTAATACTGATGATGTACAGGAGGGAAGGCAGCATGTCACTACAGCCTTGATGTCATCTGCTGATACGAAGCATGTGCCACCCTGGGCAGTTCTCACCGGTTGAGGCAGAGAGCCAGGCCACAGGAACATGGGCTCTTCATTCAGCACAGTAGCACTGGGGTTACAGGGTGATATGGCAGTCACCTGCTGTGGGGGATATGTCAGATTTTCCTTCTGTCTTGGGAAAGTCAACCCTAGACCTACAGCCATACTAGAAAGTGATTTGGCAGCAATATTCTCTTTTGAAATAGTAATACTCCATCCTTCAGCATAACCTGTTATATGCCATAGAATTCTTGATCATTTAGACTTAAGAGATTGAAGGTATGGTCCTATAATTCAGCATGTGGGAACCAAGAGTAGATGCCCACAGGGATCTGAGGAGCACTGTCTCCTTCCCTATCTCTGAAAGTCTTCGTAGAAATTGGCAGTTTTGTATGAAATATCTTAATTTCTTCAATTTGATGTTTGCCAGTGGCAAACATTTCGTTTGGTGAATTTGCATCCAGCTCCCTTTTGCAAGATGTTGAGAAAAACCTGACAAGAGACCAAATTCATGTCAAACTTCTTTTGTAAATGGAAATCTGTCACTTCTGTTGGCAACAAGAACTAATGGTTTGATTGTCACATGGAATTTGTAACAATCCAGTTCCAACAAGCTGGAAAATTCACTGACATGCAAGAATTCTTTGTCTGCCTAAACATACAGATATATCCAGAAATCACTGATGCACATTATATACCTTTATTTTGGTTTGGCCAAAATATGCATTTAAAAATAAAGAGGGATTGAGGGTCCCCCTTGTTCCTCAAAATGACCTGTGCTGGCTACATCTTTTAATTCTTCACTGACTGGTTGGTATTTAGCATGACTAATTTCCTTCCCACTTGTATCTAGAAATAAGTCTTTAACCCTAACCAAACTACTCTTTTGAGAATCATTTTTAGGCTGTCTTAATCACTTTGATTTTAACAGTATCACAGTGCTTCTGCACATGCTTGGCCATACTAATATAAACTATCAAATCTATTGAAGGTCTTACCTGAAACACTCCCAACTGTTCATGTTTGTAGCTTTTAACTATTTAAAAAAACTCCTTTTGGTCTTTGTCAATGGGGTCATGAGTTCTTTAGTAGGTATGTCTATTCTTTCTTAGAAATCTTGCTGTGCATAGTGTATATTACCAGAGCTGTGAAGGATACAGATTTTCACTTTTTTCATAAATACCACATTATTAATAGTTTGTTTATCTGGAAATAGAATAAGAGCACTAAGAATCTTTTTTTTCAGTTGAAAATTTTGTTTCCTAATTCAACTTGTACATTTCGTGTTCATGATTTACAGTAGAAAATGTCAGCTGCATTTCAAATCAACTAAAAATAAAGATATTTTTATTTCTGTCTAAAGCAAGTCTGCCAATGCTTCTCATGGAGCATTTTTATCATAACAAGCGAGTATATTTGTAACATAAAATGTTACAAAAAATCATGGTATATTTTTCATTGCCTTTGTGTATTTCTGACTGTGTTATGGCATTTTGTGAAGTTCCTCCACCATTCTCTGAGCTTTTGATGATCTCTTTATATTCTGTTTAGACTTTATTATGCTACACTGTGAAGAAATGAGTAAGGTGGAATTATGCTCTTACACTGAGTTAATTCTGTGCACTTTCTGCTGATATTTATCTGCTGACTTTGCAGCAGATAATTTGTGTCATTATACTAAACTTATGTAGTTTCTTTGTGAGATGTCTTTTGCTTTTTTATTTTTATTTTCGTAGTGGCTTTACTATGCTTTACTACCTTACTAGTTTCTCTTTCTTTAGCTTTGCTTTTCTATCTCAAATCATCATACTTTTAGAAAAAATTGTACATGTCTTTCATGGTAAGTCATTCATTCATTTTCTTTATGTTTATTATTCTAGGTGTTTCACTTTTCCTAATTCATGACACTTTCCTCATTAAAGGATAAAACTTGACTACTAATGCTTGACAAGACAATTAATTCAGTGCTTTTTGGGAAGATAAACTCTGCTTGTTTAATATGCTTGGCTTGTACTAGTTGGAATTTTATTTCTCTGATTACATTGGCAGTGGAAAAAATTGACTATTAAATCTTCAGTGAAATTTCAGATTTTACTTATCTTTTTATGATCTGTATCTTGCTCTGTCCCTTACATAAGAAAAAAACAAACCTCAGTGAAGTGCATGTTATTGGACTGTGTTAAATTTTGGGGGTTTAGGCTTTTTCCTTTTAGAGTGATTTAAGCTCTCAGCGTAGGTGGTCTAGTTGCTCAGCTTACTATTCTCTGACTCACATAGCAGGTGATTGACTGAAATGTTATGAATTTTCATCCCAGTACTTACAGACTATTTCAACAGTGGTATAAAAAGGGCTTGTCTGCTCAGAGGAGACCCAAGAGTTATTTTTTCCCATACAAGAAGCTCAAATAAAGCTCATCCTTTTTTATTTTCTTGATTCATGTTATTTTCTTCCCAAAGGGGTAGAATAATTAATTTTGTTCTTTTCTTTAAGGGAGAAAATTGTTTTGATTTCCCAGTTGGAAATTAAGACCTCCATGAATGCCCAAGCTTGTATGGAGCTGTGAATCTCGTTCTGAGAAACCTATTTCCCTGTTTGGATTTGACTTCAGGGAAAGGCATCAGAATTCCAAGATTTCCTTCAGTGCCCTTGAAATCAGAATCTGGATCATCCTGTTTTTTAGAACTGGGTGACTGCAGCTCATAGAATCACAGTATCTCAGAAGACTTGAAGTTGGGAGGGAACTCTGGAAGTCATCTAGTCCACACGTCCCACACACCACACTCGCCCTCCTCATTCAGGCAGGGTCAGCTGTAGCAGGATGTCCGGGACGATGCTGTTCCCGAGGCACCCCAGGACACAGTTGGCCCTCCAGGCTGCCAGGACACTGCTGACTCTTATTCGACTTTACATCGACCAGGTCCCCCAGGTCCCTTTGGGTGGCACTGCTTTCCAACATCTCACCCTCCAGTCTGTCCGTACATCCAGGGTTGCCCCATCCCAGGTACAGAATCCGTCACTTCCCATTGTTGAACTTTGTAATTCAGGTCCATTTCCTCTTCATCTTTCACTTGATCCTACAGAAGACTCTGGCTCTCTCATCTTCATTCCTTTCCATAGGTAATTTCCTTTCCTTGCTTGGTTGATGAGAAGTCTTTTCCTCCCTAATTTCTTAGGACTGGTGTGGAGAGGATGGGTCTCCACGAGTGCCTAAGCTCATCTGGCACCATGAATCAGATTTTAGACAATGGTTAACACATTGTGGGTAATTAAGAAGCACCAGTCTCGTAACAAAGACAGTGCCTTTTGGAAAGAAACTGGAAAGAAAAAGGTAACACATGTACCCTTTTATCTGAAATATAAGCAGGTTATAAATATTCTTAGTGTGCCATTCCTCTGTAACTCAGAAATTATAAACATTAGTAGAAAGTAGATTTAAAGAAACTGTAGTAGCATCTGCTTGTACTTGACTCATTCTAAACCACTAGTATTAAGTTCCTGTTCTTTAAATTTAGTTTCAAATCACAAACTCAAAAACATGCCCTGAGCTTAAGAGACTGGAACTTCTCTTAAAAGTAGGTCACAGAAAAAAGGATCTGAATCATTAAATTATGCTATCCATATCAGAAGAGGAAAATCAGAATGTTATTATGTGCTGTTCCAGACTTTTAAGTGCTGAAACCTGAAGCTGAATTTTAGTTAACCGAAAATACCTTTTAAATTTGGAGTAATCAAAAAAAAAAATCTGTCAGCAAAAATATATGAAGCTTTGATAAACTCATCTCTTAATCCCAATCATATTCCGCACTCAATGCATACATAAAATTATAGGACTTTCACACAAATATTAAGGGAATAATAGAAATATAAATTTATTTTATGTCACTGAGTCTAATACTTCAAATGCTGAATATGCTGATGCATATTTAAGATAAAGCATTTTATCAGAAAATGTTCATCTGGGTGGTAAAATAAGATTAGAGATACATTGGTAGAGACAGAATACGGGTTTTGTGATGTAAAGTGCTTTGGAGGAAACATTGGAGGTTTGTTAACAAATAAGAAAGGAATGGGGAATGCATAGCAGAATGAAGAAATAATTGTTCAGAGACATTAAAAGTTGTTTTTATAGAACAGATTGTTAGAGAAAGTAAAATATTTATGCTATTTATTTGGTAATTTGCTAATTTTCAGAACTGCATCTAGCCTTTTGCATAATGTAAAGGTATTTTTAGCAAAGGGGGGTTTTTTTTAATTTATTCTTGCAATTTTTAGCAAAGTCACTGTACTTCTTAAATGGCCTTATGGTGTTTGAGAACTTCAGGTGTGTATGTTTCAAATTGCTTAAGGGTTGGAAATCTGCCATTTAGGAGCACAATGTAGAAGTTTGTAGTGATGCATGAAAAATAGATGTAGCCCAGCTGTGAAGCAATAGAGAAGGCCTTTAAAATACGTCAGAAAAACTGTCAGTGAAAAAGCCAGATAAAATCATAACCTCAATGCAGCCTGAATTGTTCTGTGTAGTAGTTTTATTGGGATTTTTCAAGTTCCCTCTACATATGTATAGTCATTGAAATATGATCCAGTTATGTTCAAAATTAGAACACTTTCATTTAGAGTTTTCCACAAATTATCAATACAATAATGTATCTTCCTTTATCTAGACAAATTCTTTTCATTAACACATATGCAATCTAAGGGAACAAAGCTCTCTATTCTTTTTACCATTTTGCTGCTTCTTGACTTTGGGAAAACCAGTTAACACTTTGGATGAAAATTTTGGAGAAAAGGTCCCTGAAGTTTGGCTCCTACATATTAAAGTGCTGGTGATATGCTTTTTGAGCTACTGAATACCTGGTTATTATACTATCATTTTATCTCAATGGATAATTTTGACATAAACAATCTATTCTCTGAAATTCATAGAGGAATGTTCATCTTCACAGTGCAAGACTGGAAATACGGCTTTTAGAAGCACTGGGTTTGGTTGAAAATTGGGAAATGTTTCCAAGGAATAATTTTATGGGTACATTTAATGTGTATGTTTGCCTAAAGGGAATTATTTTTCCAATTAGAAGGGTTTGGGGCATTTTTTTGCCATGTCTGTGCTTTGATCAGTCCAGGAAGGATTGGTCTTTCTTGGCTAGGTTTTTCTCTCATATGGAGGAAAGTTTATACTTGGATGTTTTCAAAATTCTTGCATATTTCAGAATGCTGTTTGCTACTGGGTCTGTCTTAAGGCAAGAAAAGGAGGATGTAATGCAGAGATGAAAAAGCATTTTGTACCTCTCTGTCTTTCTTAGCACAGATTCAGATAGAGTTCAAATGAAAACTCAAATGAAAACTCACAGTGTAGTAGAAAGTGTAGTCAGCCATACTTATGGCAAATAATGTCTAACACTGTGCCAAAATTAATTGTATATGTAAATGAGAATACTGTAATAATGGTCTAGTTGATGGAGCACTGGCATGTCACATCTATGGTCGTTTAAATCTAACCTGAGGTTTTAACCACAATTAGATGAGTGGTTAGGGTTTTTACCTGTTAGACAGTAGTCTCCCATTATCCTTAATAAAGAGAACATAATTTATCACAATTAGGCTTAATTAGCAATTCTCAGTCTGTGTTTAGGAGAGTATCAGGACGAAGGCAGGACAGACAGTCACTTTATTCCTTTCATCCTCAAAGGTGATGTGCCTCAGCTCAGTGATAAACAGTATGAGGATCTCATTAAAAAAAAATAAAATTATAAATTCTGATTCAGTATCTGTCACATATTTCATTCTTCAAGTTAGGCATTCCAGGCAGTTCAGTTAGGAGACATGACACTTAGAAGATATCTCAAAGTGTATTGGATTAGATATATTGAGAAGTTATCATTTCTTCTTGGGGTTAAACACAGTATTCACTTGCACATATTGTTCTCACCAGCAATCCATTTCCATTACACCAGCATCACCTCTTTCAGCCTCTGTAAGGACACTTGTTAAACATCAGAAGCTTATACTCAATCCCGAAGAAAAGTAAAAATAGATGCAGATGTGCTGACTGTAGCCACATATTTTGATAAGCATTATTTATGCCAGATTGTACTATTTTGTAAGTTTATGGAATGAGAAAGGAATAATCTCCCTCAAAGTACATGAATGCAGCATAGTGCAGTAGCTGAAGAAATTTATATAATGAAGAATCAATATTTTACTCTTTCACTGGAGACATAAGATCTGTGTCTCAAAATGTGCTGGTTCTGACCTATGAGCTATGGAGAATTTAAACAGTCTCTTCAGTGCAGTAACAATGCAATACATTTATACAGCATCTTCCCTGAAAGAGTCGCAAGGGGCCTATCTGTGATCTTTCAACATGTCAAGCATACTAGATCTGACTAATTTCTTATGTGCTGAAAGGAAAAATGGATGTTGTTTAGGTCTCCTAGACAACAGACTATGCTTCAAAAACAAGCTATGCAATAAGTATTTATCTGATTCAAATCTAAAATTCAATTTAGGAGTGAAATAACATGAGCATCTGGCATTGTTTTACTGGGCTGCTTGAGATGGACAAATAAAACTCAGCCAGGCTTCAGTACTATTCAGTTCAAATGGTATTTTTTAAGAGATATCTGGACAGAAATATCTCTCCTCCATTTTCCTTATAGGAAAAATAATTCCATTAATTTTAGTGTATTGGTCATTCTTATAACAGTGATTTTACTTTGTGTAAATTACATTTTCCAAATGGGCAAAAGCATACTATAAACCAACAACTAGTAATGTATTTATCTGTGGCTCTTTAAATACTATTTTCTAAAAAAATATATTATTTCTCTTTTAGACCCTTACTAATAGTCTTACTTTGCCAAATAATATCTGCTATCCTCAATTGCCAGCTCAGGTAGCAGAGTAAAATGAATTAGACTGAAACTTTTGTAACTGGCTATATAAAGGGGAATATTTTTCACAGAAATTTAAAAAGAAGTAATTAAATCATCAGTTCTTTCCTGTATACTGCTGATGGCATCTTTAAAATCACAATTACGAAAAAACCTCCGTGTGATTTCTAGCATATATGTTATCATATATAAACATTGTTTTGTGGTGTTGTTTGAGTAAAACCACATGGATTAAATAACTAAATGAACTTATTTTCAGCCACATCAGATTTCAAGTGAAAATCCAATCAGCGGAGGCAGATTTAGCTTAACTTTTTTCCAGAATTTTTTCTTGTGGAAAGAGGGGGAAAAAAAAGAATGAAAATGCTCTGAATTACAAACAATGCAGACAATTCTGTAGTAGTATTTTATCGTAAAGAAATTAATTTTCCATGTGAATAGTTGAATTTTGGCATTGGAAACTCGTTCAGAGGCTTCATTCTGCCTACTACATAAAGTAACATTAAAAAAATCAGTTTCTCTGAAAATTACTATTTGAGGTCCCCCAGATTAAGAAAAACATTTTATAATTTACCTCCCAAGTGATATTGCTTCTTCTTTATCAGGAAAAATAATGAGTTTGCTTCTTAATTCATTAATTGCTTTTAAAATTTGTCATAGCCACAACCTCTAAAGTTTAAAAATATTAATTCAAGAATCCATAAAATTTAAATTATTCCTTCATAAAATTAGATGGACTTGCCAAGTAATCTTTAATTTAAAACACTATATGTGAATATATAAGTAGATATGCTGTTTTGTAAGTTAAAATGTAACACAGATGGGCATTTTAGCAAGTAATCTGAATAGAAAACAGACCTCTTTTTACTGCCAGTTCTTATTTTCAGAAGCAAATAGTTGCCATGTTTACACATCTGAGACAATTCTGATACAAAATAATTAGATTACTGTAATTAACAGGTATCTTTTTTCTCTCATTAGAAGACTTGACATATCTTTCTAGAGCAGCTGTTTGGCTGTCAAAACTGGCCATGTAGCTTTTTCCTGTTAAGAAGTGTTTGCAAGAATCTTTTTACTGCTGAAAATAGTTTGAAAGTTTTTTCAGCTGTTTCATCTCAATGTTAACTGCACTGCAGTTATCCATAGGAAATAACTGTAAATTATTTGGTTTACATCATTTTAATTGAAAAATAGGTGCACTTTAAGATGAGAAATGAAAAGATAAAGTCAGAATAAGAGATAAAATTTAAGCCAAGTAATCTTGCAACTATAAATTGTTAGTAACTTTTTAGATGAGATTGCTTTGAGATATACGTATAAAAATGAACATTTTTTCTTCCCCCATACTGATTTTCATAGTAGTGTAATTCTGTGGTATTTGAAGGATTTTTATAAAATCATATCTCAAGCTTCTGTGCCATAAACCCCTGACAAGATGATAAGAAAACGCATGTAGCTTCAGTGGGACTCTCTCTTGGTATTATGATATGGGACTGCATTTGTGTGGGAAGGGGTGGGGAAGGGTAGGATGTGGTATCAGCATCTAAGTAAGGAGACCTCAGTGAGTTAAGGATTGCAAATGATGACAGACTCTCAAGTCACTGACAGTTGCTCCCACCTGTTACAATCTGACTATTAAAAGACCCAGATTAAGGTGCAGACAAGATCATGTGCTGAAGTCAATAGTATGGATTTTATTTAACAGCAAATGTGAGGCAGAGAGATAGAAAGAAATAGGAAAAAAAAGGGGGCCAGAGGAGTGGGGGAGGGAGAGAGAGAGAGATGGAGAGATCAAGCAGAAGATAGTTACCTCCCATGGGTCCTGTGGCATGCTGCTGGTCCTCCTTCACCCTGGTCTTCTCAGTGGTGGGGGTCCCAGGGTCGTTCTGTAGGCGGTACTATCTTTTTGCAGTTCAAGTTCTGTGTATCCATGGGGTGGTTGCAGATGTTCCTACAACATGGGCTCACATGGGCGTAAGCACTTGTTTGCTCTCTCAGAGTCTGCACACTGGGATTTTTTGTCCAGTGTGCTAACCAAATCTTCACCTCCATTAGGACAGGAATTAGAACCTTCCTGATGTTGCCATCTGTGCTTATCTCAAGTTTCTGCTGTGGTGGCTTATCTTATAGCTCCTTCTGTGACCTTGACAGTGCTTTGAGACAGGCAACTGCATGCTTTAAATCCTTACACCACCCCATGGGAGAGCTGTTGCTTGACCGGGACTGTAAAAACGCTCTGCATTCTTACGCGGTTTCCATGTTTCACAGCTGTGTGTCAGAGGCTCTTGATGCACAAGAGCAGATCAGCCTGTAACCTACCAAGTGTTGAAAGCTGAAAGAATGCACCAGAGAATGACTGGATATGTGTGTGCACATGTTCTCCTCTGAAGCTTCTGAAACTGCTCTATGTCATGAAAAGAGACACCGGATGCTCTTACCGTTGAGTGTGTTATGGATGGAAAGAATTTGTTTGCACTCTCTGGAAACTGAGGCCTCCAAGCTATAATGTATATTTAGTTGCCCGAATACTATTAAAAGCTTTTTCAAGGTGAAAGGCTTTTGCAGTAGCACAATCTTCATCTCATAGTGGCGTGACTTAAATTGTGTCAGGTTATACTTAATGACAGACTGTTAGAAGAAGTACACATGATTTGAGTACTGACATTTGGCCACAGATGCCACTGTGAGATCCCAAACTGCCATTGCAAATATCTAGAGTATTAATGGGGAATGAAATCTCCATACCTGTAAAAGATGGAGAGAGCATCTTCTTTTATGCTTCCCTGCCCTGTCTGAACTACTCCTCTTTTATAACGGCTGCATTTCTGCCAACTGCCTCTTCTTTCCGGCAAGGAGCTATAAAAGCAAACTGTCCTTGCCATTTAGGGAAGATGTTGACAGGAGGTAGCTGCAGTGATCCCCTGCATACTTATGGCATCGATTCTTTCCCATCAGCATCACACATGAATAAGTGACTAACTGCCAAATGCTATTCTCTGGAATGGAGACATTTAGACAGTGCTGGAGAGTCTAGTCTGGATCCCGAAAACAACGAAACTCAGTGTATCATCTCTGAATAAGAATGAGCTTAAATAGTATTAAACCCAAGTTTATTACTAAACAAAGTAAATGGGCTTAAATAAGGTGTTAAAATGAATGTTTACATTTTACAGGTGAACTTCTATCATAGATCTCTGTCCCTAAGTAAAACAGATGTGTAGACCTGATAAATACCGTCTACCAAGTGAAAGCTGTGTTTTCTTAGTGCTAAATTTGGGTGTGAGATGTGTATGTAACTGTAATGCTTGGCACACCGAGCAGGTGGCCAAACAAAGCTCTGCAGGTGTCAGTATATGAAATATACAATGATGGTTGATCTAAACAGCCGAGAACTCTTGCAACGCACAGGCAGTGAAGCAGCACCTGAGTTCTTCAGGCCATTGTACTTTAAACGCTGTAGTATGTTTTCAGATTAATATTAAACTGCTTTGCATGAATGAGAGTAATGTGAATAATAGTAGCTGAAAAGCTATATTGTAGTGTAGGTACAGTTTCCATGGAAGTCCTTGATGCTAGCATGCTATTTACTAGGAGTTATTGGATAGCACATGCCAGACAGTGCTATGTAGCCATTAGGCGCTTCAAATGACACTGCAGAGGCAGCTGTTGGAGAGAAAAACTGACGGTGTCCTTAGGCCGCGCAAAGTGAAATGATGGTTGTCCACCGGAAGCAAAGTCACTCTCCTTACAGGGATTTCTGTAGTTTCTGTTTTGGCGTACAGCATCGCAAGGTGTAAAAGCTAAAGCTCCTCCCTGATCTCACTTTCTGTGTAGCCTGTGTTGCCCCTTAAACAGCTGTAACTTTTCAGTGAAGAGAGAAACAACTCCTTAGAAGAAGGGTTTTAGAAATAAAAATGACAAACATTTCACAATGTGTAGAGGTGCGATATGTTACAAGTAATCTTGGAAGAAATGCGGTAGTGGGCAGAGTGCAGGTGGGATGTTCAGAGCTGTATGTGTAATTCACACTTAGTGTGGTGGGTGCTATAAAAAAAGATCAACACATAAACTGGAAGGCAGATGGAATTCATCACATATCTCTGCCATTTGTCACCTGAATATCACCAGGATGTATAGAATGCATCTGTATAACTTAATCTTATTTTCCTTCTAAAAACACACATGCTAAATGCATATTAATTTCTATACACAGAACTAGAAGTGTTCTGTGTAAAATATGCTGGGAAGTTTTAACTGGAGATAACTTGCACAGTGCCAGAACAAAATGCATCTTTTCCCGGATCACGTTGACTCCTCGTCGAGAGATCTGTCACACCAGTGCTTCATTTTGGGTAGCTCATTCTGTTGAAATGTACAATAATGACCTAACTTGTAATAAAAAAAAAATTACAAGACAGCAAAACAATTAATAGTAGGAGTCATTATCACATCCTTGTTAAATATATTATGCTAATTATATAATATATTAGCATAGCTAGGCCAAATGCTGATTTCTGACAGGTAAATATTCTGTTTTTTCAATTTGGCATCTGCAGTGGAGTCCTAAAAGAATGAGGAATGATTGAGGTGTCTATGTGTGTTCTTGCTATGGTAAATAAAAAGTGGCCTTCAGGCCTTTGATACGATATTGAAAAATGACCTATTAAAGGGGAACAGTAGGAATTTGAATTGCAATATAGAATTTTCAGTTTTCTGAGAGGCACCTTCCTGCTAGTTTAAATTGTAAACATCTGAAAATCCAGTGGAAATTGATGTTATATTTACTGTGTAGCAGTCACTTTAATATGCTTGCCTTGAAGCCTCAAAAGCAAAATCCTGTGTATTAATCCTATGGCTTCAGAAAAGCAGGGAGAAAAATAACCATTGATGCTTATAAATATGAAGCCTGCAGAGTATAAGTAAAAGAAATTTGTAGAGAAAACCTTGAACAATTCCTACTGCAACATCAGCCCAGTTTCATTCTGAGCTGTTGAGGCAGAAATGTGAGAAAATGAAGTGACTGAAGCCTGTCAGAAAAGAAAAACAGCTAGTGGAATCCACTTCTTCACTGCATTGATTAAACTGTTACTATTCAGGTGAATTGAAACCTTCACAGAAGCCATGGTGGAGAGGAGCACAATAAAAAGTTGTCATTTGTAATTCAGTAGGACTCTGAAGTAAGGAACTGATCTCTTCTTTTTTTCTGCTTCAACTGGGTTATATTAGATGGCTTACAGGAAGAAATAGATATCATGTACATTTCTTCCAATAAATACCTTGGTTTATAGAACACGTTAGCAATCAGATTAGGCAAAATGTACAACAAGGCTAAACTTTCCAAATATAACTCTATCTTATTGGTATATCTTATATCTTGAGTTCATTGAGTTTGCATAAAACAGCGCATCACATTTAGCCTCGTTTGAAGATGAAGCTGGACCTCAAAAATATCACAGATGTCAACACACTCTGGTCTCTCCTGGTCCAAATTGATACTGATATTTCATCCCAATTGTGACAGAAAACAGCCCTTTTTCATGTAAAAAAAATTTAAAAATTCATTCAGGATTTTAAATTTTGTGTTTTTGTTCAGGCTTTTTGATTCGGTTTTTTAGAGTTCTTTGGGTTTTGTTTTCTGGTTTTGTTTTGATTTTTTTTTTTTTTTTTTTGTGAGAAGACAGTAATTTTTATTCAACCTTCGTTTTTATAGCATTTCACAGCTTGTGGACAGATTAACTGATCAAAGGCAGAGACATCACCCCTGGGGTACTCCTGAGGTGCAGATGACTGCTAGGGGGGAGGCATTTGCATGGAGCTTTTTTCCTGACTCAGAGCTGAGTACTTAATCTGGGTCTCCCACATGTCAGTCACACCTCCTACAGACACAGTCACTTGGTGCTTGTGAGTAGGTCTTCCCAGCAACTTGAGTAGGAACTTCTCCATTTCAAATAGATAATTCAGGGAAGTTATTTCAAAAGTTAGATTTTTCCTGGTCTGCCTTCATTACAATGAAGATAGTATTGCCATAAAAATCTTGTTGTAATAACATTATTCAATATATTATTCATGGCAGGCCAGGACCTGTAAATACCGGGCGTGTGGAAAATGTTCAAACAGACTAAAAGAATTATCCAAAATTGAAGGCTTGTCAGAAATTTGACAGACATTTAAGTGAGATTCAGCAAAACACTATAATAAAACTTTCTACTCCCTTAATGTGAAATAAGCCCTGCAGTTTACAACATTCCACAAAGAATGATTTGGGTATACTCTCAGGAACAGAGAAAACCTCTGCTCTGCCACTCATGTATGCACAGTAGCAGATTCACTGAAGCTTAAGTGTAAAATAATGATTTCTTCCAACAGTTCTTAAATTTAGCTGACACTATTTCAAATTCATGAAGTTAAATTAATTCAGAATCCTATCTGTCTCTCATTCAGTTATAAAACAAAATATAGATTTTATTCCTTATGCCTATAAAAATATGAAAGTGAACAAAAACCGCCTTCTAATTTATGTGAAACTGATTTGAAATGTGACTTGTAGTAGTAGCATTTGACAAAGTATCCTCAGCCTGAGAAAATCAACAAAACCACTATATTCTGCTATATTACTGTCTTGTTTCTACTGAAAAGCTTTCAAAAATCGGGGGAGAAATCCCTGGTGATTTTACAAGATAACATCCCTTTAGCAGTAGAGAACTCAGCTTTTTCTATATGTTTTAGCCTCTCTGAGTACTCTTTTGGCTTCACTGCAGAGGACACATGAACATTTCGGGAGACATTTATTAGATTATTAGAATATGAACTGTGTTTTGAGTTTGCAATATGACGTTAAAAAAGTCAGTAGTTGTTCACGGCTTTGGATGGAGGGAGTTTATATTTCAAATGGCATCAGTCAACAGTACCATGTGATTTCAGCACGTAATCTTTATGGAATAAGACTGTGAGTAGCTTGGCATTCTCTGGTATACATTTATTTGACTAAATATGATTATTTAGAATTTATTAACTTATGATTAAGAAAGGTCTCTCTAGCATTTTTTAGGTTGTTGATAGTTTCTTTTACTGCTTAAGATTGTTTGCATCATTGCAGTTAACTCTATCCATCCTTACGCAAAGCTTTTAAAGAATAGCAGAAAAATGTCAGTCCTACTAATGCAAATTCATATGTCAGACATAAAGGCAAAACAAACTGGCTGTTGCACATTTGTAGTTTATATCTGCTGCACCTGAATGTAATTAAATGCAAATTGTTAGTTAAAACCAAAGTACTGATAAAAGAATATCCCTTCAAAGTAGTTTCCTTAGTCACAAAATTTAGCAGGTTTTTGCAAGACCTTAAAGATGAAAAGTAGCCAAAAGAATGCCTGATCAGGAACTTGAATCCTGTTGATTCTTTCCTCATGAGCTGACCTTGCTTCAGCAATTTAAGAAACTCATTACCACAGTGAGTTATTCCCATGGTAGCAGCAGGTAACAAACTGGATTGCTCTCCTTCACAGACTCTGGAACGTCAGTCATATACTTCAGTGGTGCTGTTTCTTTTCCAACAAATACTGGTTAACCTTAGGGGAAATTCAAGGTGTTTGTACATAGCCCTAGCTGTTCATCATCTCATTTCCTGCAAGACAGCTTTTCAGTCTCTGCATTGCCATGTTTCCTGTGTTTAGTTACCTGACCCATGGCTCCCGAGGTTGAAGTCACATGCTATTCATACTGCTTGCCTCGTGTTTCTGGAATTGATCCTCCGTGGATAAGTGTGACTACTTTTAGAACCTGGTATAAGATATGAGCCATGTCAAGTTATTTACTTTATATCCCTTGCCATTTAGATTCCCTAAATATATTTTTTTTTCAATACTTTGTTCCTATCAGGATATAGGGCTTGCTGCAAGGGATCTCACAATAAAGTATTCCCTATCATGGAAAAAAAAAGCCTGTTGTAATTTTCTTGATGGTTAAATCCTTTAAAGGTCCCAGATCATGGAATGGGAGTTTTATAAATATGGATTTTAATCATTAAAATTAAAATTAATTAGAATCTGTACTGCTGTATAAGTTTAGCATTAAAATTCAGTGCATGTGAAGCAGGAAGAGAAAACAATGAGTCAGTCACAACAGAGATCATGGGAAAAATTGAAGTTTCATTCAGAGAAACATCAATATTTGATTTGATCTGAAGCAGTTGCTAATGGCCTTTGAGAGAAATGCTTCTTATTAGTAAGCCTACCCCAACCACTTGTACCAGTGCATGTGATACCTTCCAATAGATCAAGTGGATTAGAGCTGAGTGGGGAGAGCAGAACCTATCTTCCAAATCTGAGTTTCTTATCACCTATATTTGGTGATGGTATACATCTTCTTTATTTTTATCTACCTCATATAAGATATAAGAATGAAAAAAATCTCAGCAAATGCACATTTTGTCTGTGTCTGGGGTTGGGCAATGCCTATTTCAGCAGAACAAGCAGACTTGTTTCTCCTTGTGTATCCTCATGGATTCAGCTGATCACTCTTTTCAGAACAGTCTGAATGAGAATTTGTGTTCATTCTATTTTGTTTGGTAGCCTATAACAAACATTTATTCCATAAGTTCCTGTGGTAGCTTTTCTAGTCCATTGAAAATTCTGGCATTCAAAGAACCTAATTGCAATTAATTCCACAGATTAAATGTGTGGAGTAAAAAGAAAGTACTTGATTTTTTGGTTTGTTTTCGTTTTTTGGGGGTTTGTTTTTTTGTTGTTGTTTAAAATTCATTTAGCATCCCTAGTAGAAGAGATAAGGAAAGAAATAATTTCCTATTCCCTCCTTCATCCTATCTCTCACTGTGTACAACTTTCTAGCCCCATTTTCTCCAGGCTGTAGAGTCACAGCCTATCAACTTCTCCTGCCACAGTTATAGCTTCTTCTCTTATGGAAGCCCTACCACTTGTTTGATCAGCCTTATCCCATTTTCTGCATTTGTTCAAGGTCTTCTTTCAGCTTCATATACTGGAAGTTCAGCTAAGTAGAGCTGTGCATATTATCCATAGTAAGGCTATGGCTTTAAAGTGACATAGTGACATTTTGGGTTGTTCTCTATTCTAATACATTCTAGCACTTCGTTTTGTCTTTTAAGCACCTCTGAGTGCTGAGATTTGAAAAACTATCCCCCAAGTCCTCTTTCTAGACCACAAGAACTAGAAATACACAGATTAAAAGCTACTGTCAGGTTTTAACAACACTGAATTTAATCTGTCATTTCATTGCTCAGTTATTCAGCATTGCAGTGTCTTGCAACTCTGTTGCCTGTCTCTGTTCCAGTTCTGACTGTCCTGATTTTCTTTTCTATTGTAGAAATTAGGGAAAAGTTTAGAAGTATCAAACATTCGCATATACTACTTGAGCTCATTTTTCAGCGAATGTAATAAGGTTCAGGTGAGTTGTTTCTAGTTTATCATGTATGGATTTACTTTATCACTTCATTCTAAAACCTATTCTATTGGCTTTCCAGTCTAACATTTTATAGTCATACCCAAAAGGAAAAAAAAAGGAAAAAAAGGAAAGAAAAAAAAAATCCTTGTAGTAATCATCATTAGAAAGAAAAAAATTAGTCTTGTTTTTCTGTTGTGATCTTGTCTTCTCTGAGTGCTCATACAACACACTGACATCTATAGGCACTGAAGGTATTTGTCTGGTTAAACTCTTCTAATGAATCTGAAAAAAAGGGTTTTTTTCAGAGTTTAATGCATTTACAAAGTACTTCCTCACACTCTCTTTTTGGCCTGTGTTGCCATGCTTTTGCATTTAAATTCCCAGGTATTACATTCTTTCTGTTCTTCTAGTCTGTACACAAATTACAATTTCTTAATGATATCTTTTACTGCAGATAACTTTTTTTTTTTTCCTTTGGTTCTGTTTAAAATCTTAATGATGAGTCTTACAATAATACTCTTTGGGGCCATACAAAGTCACTCAAACTCATGGACAGAAGAGAGCAAGCCAAGAATAAATCTCACCACAGGCCCTGGATTGATGCAGCACACCACTACCTAATGGCTAATGATGTAGACATACTCATTGCTTACTCTGAATCTCCTTCCTGTGATTTGAACACTACCCATATTCAAAACAGCAAGCATTTTGTGTCTTAAGTTTTACCTTTTCACTTGCTTTTATAAAACATCCTTGCTTTCTCTTTTAGAAATTCTTACCCTTTAGGTTTTATGTTTTTAATGTGTTCCTTCAAGGATGCAGATAATGAATATTTTACCATGACTATTATAAAATGGCTCTCATAGCCATTATGCCTTAAATCAGATTCTTCACAGCTGTACCATTTACCACAAAAAGCTAAATAGATTGTATATATGTATGTATATCTCTCTGTCTGTATATGTATGTATATATGTATAGATATATAAAATAAGAATTTAATTAATTGAAAAAAATAATTTACCTAGCAATGGAATGTATCAAAGACTGGGGATTCCACATTAAAAATTAGGTATAAAGTCTGCTAAAATGGTAGAACACCTTCAAAGGAAAACAGTTTTAATAAAAACAGTTACACATTCATCTACTACGGGAAAAATCCTAAATCCATCATAAATATAACTGCTATTATTATGTGATGGAACGGTGAAAAGCAGATGGACCTTATTTGCAATAATGTAGCTGGGCTGAAGTTATTTTTCTGCCTCTCTTCCTGCATTAATAATGACAGGTGGTGTTGAAGATAATTTTAACCAGATTATGATGAGCTGTAGTTCAAATTCAAAGACTTTTTTCCCAGCTTCTCATACTTGGTATATGACTGAACATACTTTTAAATGCAATTCTTCAAAAACAGCATTTGAAGATTTGTGTGTGTGGGAGCTGATGAGGTGCTTGCCTTTTCTGAAAAGAATTCTTTGAAAAACTTAAAAAGGACATATTTCAAAAAAAGGTTCTTCTGACTTTCATGTGAAGATATCTATTTTGATATGAAAATGCTTGTAAATGGAATTTCCAAACAGCAGAGTCCCTCCTTCTGAAAAAAGGATCACAAACTAGGTGGAGAACAAAAAAGAACCCTGTGCTTAGTTTAGACCTTGCAAGCTGACAAGGTAGTGTATTAATTGCAGGCAGTGTTTCTTCTTTTTAAGAAGAAAAAAAGTATATACATTTATGTGGTACTTGGTTTACCTCACAGCTCAGTGAGTTACCTTCAAAGCTAACACAGCCCTTGAAGAGAATTTCGGTTTCTTGCTCACATTCTTTGAGTTTCACCTTCTGTGTTATGTGTATTTATGCATATGAATGTATGCAGATATATGCAAATAACTGCATATGTTCAAACTTTCTGTAGTTGTTTCACTGTATGTAGTGGGAAAGCAAAGTACTATGGTGCTTAGTTTATAACTTAAGTAGACAAAGAAAGGCTTTGTGGAAGGATTAATACTCATAGCAGTCTTATTCAGCTGAATGAAAATATATATTAGTGAAATATTAAATAGAGAACTTGTGCTCTCTGTCATTTCTTTGTGATGAAAAGTTTCATTTTATGAAAAGCATTGTGTTTTCAAACTGCAGATATAAATAAAACAAAAAAAATTGCATTGAGTCCAGTCACAAATGTGTTTTGAATGACATCTGGATTGCCAGGCTTCAGTAGTTGAAAAAATGGTAGCTACAGGTATTTATTTGATCATTTCAAAAGACTGCTTGGGAAAAACAGTATAAAGAACTGTGGCAATTGACCATGTATCCACTCATAGAGTCTGAATAATTATAACTTCTGTGAATGTTTTTTTTATTTTGCCTGTTTAAGCTAAAATTTGATGCAGTTTGATTCTGGCATCTGATGTACCTCTGCAAAAGTTTGTATCTCTGCAAATACATTAGAGTAATAACAAGGTGCTGCCTCAGCATGTACTTGAATTCATTTTTGTCATCAAGAACCTGAGGGAAAGTTGGTGGCAGATTCCACTGGAGCCCAGATTCCAGGCAGCCCAGAGCTGAAGTTAAGGTCTAGGGCTCCTCCTTTCTCCTGTTTGTAATCAGCTGACTTTCTTTGCTAACTGTTTTGCTCAGCCAGATTCTCACCCATACTTTCAGCAAGCTTTCAATCTGGTTAAAAATGCAGTTTAAGCAACAATGAGTCACATCAGTAGTGAGTTTTTATCACCTGCGCTAGGGTTATACATAACCATGACTTTAGAAAATCCGTAGAAGACTCATAGTAATGCTCGCCCTTTTCAATGGGAGCTCACTGAGACCAATGAAAAATGATTCAGAAAACAAAGATGTTTCTCCCAATCAATTCTGTCATAAAGAGGATCTGCATAAGACTCAGTTTTTTATTTAAGACACCTTGTAGCATTTGAGGATTGTTCGAATCCAGTATTTCCACTTGGTATGAAGTATTTGGTAGATCTTTGCTGTTAGTTCTCACGTGCACAGTGCAATTGCTTTGCACAGTAACCATTTTCAGACTTGGGCTTTGTTAGTTACTGCCCAAGGTAGCAAGGTAATTAGCAATACTGGTAGATATCTGCTGCTGAAATTGAAAAATTTGTCAGATGACATGCTGCATGTTAGCTTAACATTTCAGCCTTGATTCTATGACACTGTTATCTTGGTTCAATCAAATGCGATAAATCCAACTAATTTAACTAAACCACTAAATGAAATTGTGCAGCTACTTTTATTGCAGTTTAAATGAGGCATTTTTCAATGTAGCATAAATTGACATCTGTTTAAGCTAAACTGAAACAAACTGCTTTTAAACTGAGTTATGCATACACAATGGACTTTAACTAATTCACTTTATGAAAAAAGCTTAAGTTAATAACCCACAAATGTCTTGTGTGAACAAAACTTTATTCTTCCTATACAAAAGTGATAAAAGATTATTTTATATGGTTTCCACATCTTAATAGAAAAATGCAAAAGAAGTAACATTTGACACATGGTAATCAGAGCACTGATGTATTTCTCTAAAATATATCAGATAGAAAGTAAAGGTATGAAATAAAAATTTGGTTTTGCTAGAATACAATAGTAAGTGTAAACACTAGAAAAATATTTTGTGAGAAAATATAAATGAACTAATCAGCTCTCTGAAAAGCTAGTGATTCTATCATTAGGGAGAGGTAACAATAAAATGTACAAAATTATCTTGGTTCAGGTGATAGATTCTTCACTATAATGAAGATGGTGGAACTGCAATGACTTATTTATATTATCTAATGATATACCTTCTTCTAACATACTACTTAAGTGTGATTTCTTTCAAACACAAACCTGAATACAGACTAACAAAGTTTTTAAGACAAACATTAAAAATAAACTGTTAATATTCTTCAAGCATGTGCCTTGCTTTTGTCAAACTCCTGAGTAAAGAGAGACTTAAGCACATACTTATGGACTTCTTCCAACTGGGACTCTGCACCACTACTATCTTTAACTGTGTAAGTACAGGTTCTCCTGTGTTGTAGTGCAGTATGACTGAAAAATGAAATTGCTTTAGAATTATTGCTCAGAATAACAGAGTACTTGGAAATATTTTTGCTACAGCAACGTGAGCCCTCTTTGTGGCCAAGAGGCATTTGGAGTAGTACATCTCTACTGCAAAAGAAGAACATTTTCTACTGGTGTAGATACCATCCATGGATCATACTTACAGGGAAATTGTATTGAAGATCACTTTCATCAGGCTTTTATGTATTTTTTTATGTTTTATTTCACTGAACTCTTGCCCAGCAAGCAGCAAACACGTTTATTCTAGGCAGCTCAACAGCACTCTCACATGTGCCAAATGCAGTGGGTGGACGTCCTCATTGTGACACCAGGAAAGAGTAAAGGAAGAAGAGATGCTTCACAAAAAAATCACAAACACTTCATGTCTGGGGCCATGGAGTTTTTCAGGCATGATTCATGACTTAGATTTAGCTTGAAGCCTTCACTTGAGAAGCCCTGTCCTTGACATTGTCTTGCGAAGCAATCCAGATCTTCTGGAGTTGTTTACATGAGAAAAGTCTGGAGAAGAAAGTGATGGACAGCTTCTCAGCAAGATGAGAGTCTCCCCTCCTAAAAGAGGAGCCTGTCCTTGAAGAAGCATGGATCTGGAGATTATACCAAGGCAGGTAAAGGCAGGACTGTAGCTGTATGTTATGACTGCCCTGTAAGACTAAATCAGACATTTGGGATGAAAGGGCCTGAGGCCAGAAGTAAGATCACCTAGAAATTTTGGTTGATTAGTGATGAGAAAACATTTTAAAAAAGTCAAGATCCATCTTAAGTAGGTACTCTGTTTTCATTGCAGGGGGCTGACATGGAATGTCTAACTCTTTCTTAACTGTATGTTTTATTCAGGATAAAATGTTGCCAGAATTCAGTTATTTAAAAATAAATAAGCAGCAGC
Organism: Ifrita kowaldi; assembly: GCA_013398055.1. Taxonomy (NCBI): domain Eukaryota; kingdom Metazoa; phylum Chordata; class Aves; order Passeriformes; family Cinclosomatidae; genus Ifrita; species Ifrita kowaldi. The sequence continues at coordinate 311,541 of VZRS01009391.1, forward strand.
TTGAATGCAGATAAAGGTACCCAACTCAATTCAGAAGGATTTTTTTTCTCCAAGTCTGAAAGCAGGCATTATCCTTCTTTGATAGAAAAACACAGCTGTGCAGTGCTGAGATACTAATGCCTTCTGCATTCAGCAGATTGTAGGGAAAACAGACATTCTTATTTTGGATACAATTCAAACTTTTGGCAGTGTCTTCCAGCTTCTGAGGTCATTTGCATCACTTCATTACAATGCACACACATTGTTCATACCTTGTTATATGCCAATTGAGTATAAGTAAGTATTTGCGTATTATTGCTCCACAGCTTATTGAGAGGCATTTCATTTCAGAATTTTAAATATTTAGTGACCAGGTGTTTAACTGCCAAATAAAAATAATCACGTCTGTTTCTTATGAGGAAAAAGTCCAACCAATCCGGTAAGACATTCTCAGTACCAAGCCAGTGAAGTGTGTAAAAATGTAGTGAGCTAAATTCTTTTCTCATTTAAAACAGCATAAATGTGCAATTATTCCTCTGAAGCAAAATGTACACCACCAGATATATTTGATTTTAATTAAAATTAGAATGTGGACTCTAGCAATCAGTATGTTAGTGATGTTTTATGTTATAACACAAATACAATGGATGAAATCACTAGTCATGCAAAGAATAAAGAAAACAGAAAACATACTTAAAGCTTCTTCTGCATTTTTACTTTAATCTTTTTCCAATTATTCACATTTGATATTTTTTCTGCGTTGTTTTCACTGGGTTTTGTTTGTTTGTTTGTTTTTAATTGATGGCTGACTGTTGGACTTTTTAACATGTACCTAAATGAAAATAGATTGATTTTCAAAGTCATAAAGCATCTTCTTCACTCCTTGATTCAGTAGCTTTCATTATTTGACCATGGAATGACTATTAACAAGAATGTAATGGGATCATAAAAAAGACAAATGTTGCCCTGGGTTATGTCAGGTAAGGTTTTTCCACTAGAAGTAGGGAGGTATTGAAGCTGTTTTATAAGGCATGCCTGAATTTTCGTACAAAATACAGGGTGTAGTCCCAGTGTTTGCATCCAAGAACCAAATATTCAGAAATAAAAGATGTAAACAGAAGCTTCTGGGATGATCAGAGGTTTGGAGTGCTTGCAAGAAATTACTATGAGAATTCAAATTATTCAGTTGAATACAGAAAAAAGGTAAGAAAGAGGGCGAGAGGAGGGTGTTATATTCCTGATGCCTCTTCATGCCTCTGTGACTTACTGTATTAGAAACCTCCTGAGCTATAGAAAGCTATTCCATACTACCAGCCATCCTTGTACTTTATGTGTACTGTGAATAGTATCATAACCTCGTGTCTGAGATAAGTGGCCTGATGTGTGCACGCAGTAATTGAGATTTCCATGCATTATGTATTTGTACAGTGGCATAATTATGTTTCCTAATCTGTCCTCTTTTGTTTGGTTTCCTACTTTGTATATTAGAAAATAATTTAAATTTGCTGTCTGTCTTTCTGTTGTTATTGACTTTTTTAGGTCTGCAATCATTCCAAAGTCTCTTTTCTGACTAGTAACACCTAGTTCAGTCATCAATGAGTTTATATAAGTCGAGATTTTTTTTTTCTTTATATGCTTTACTTTGCAGCAGTGAGTACTGAATTTCTTTCCCATATTACTTATTCAAAGATGTCACTTGTTCTGGTCCTGGTATGCAGCCCACGTCTACATAACTAGACCTAAAAGAACTTAGACAGGGACTGAATCACTGGCTCAAGTCCATATCCTGGCATTGTTTAGCCAGGTCCCTGACATATTTTTGTCCTGTGCATCAAATCATTGCCTAGACAATTGACAAGTATCATTTTGGCCCCCAAAACAGGGCTTTTCAAATGCAACTATACTGTAGGAAATAACGTAAGCAAGTTTATTTTCCAATTCATGACTGCATAGCTTAGCTTTACAATTAACAGGTATTTATTATATTAAAGGAAAATGTTCTACTTAAACCTGCTGGGGTTGTGCTATTTTTACATAGAGGCAATAGACCAATTGCTTAGCAGCAGTTTTTACTATGCCCCCACTCACGTTTGCCTTTATGTTGCTGAAAGTCTTGAACTTTCTCCTCAGATTTTCATGATCGCAGCTCTTCATCTCTGCTCTGTCATGGGCATCTCTGCCAGGCCACGACTTTTTGGGGAACTGTTGCTTAGAACAACTGTTTACAATGCACCAGTTGTGTCATTCCCAGTTCTGGGATGAGAAAAGGATTGCCTGGCCTGTCTTTTTGTTTCTTTGTATGGTATTTGCTACTTCTACAGCTGTGTAAGGAAAATCCTTTCTATTGGTCTCATGGTTCTGAGACCTCCAGCAAAAGTAACATAAGTTTTGTTTGCTTCCTTTAAATTTCCCAACCATTTAAAAGAGATTTTCCAGGTGCCGGAAAGGACTATCATTTATTTTAAATATCTTATCAGATGCCAATATTTCATTGCAATGTATAGATACTCCTTCTTAATTCATGGACTTTGAAAGAGAATGATTGATGAATGGAGTTACTCCATCAGAGGTAGTGATTAAAGCTCTGGCTTTTAATACTTACTCTAGATTATGTCTTTTACTATTTTAAGTTAAAGCACTGAAGTCATAAATGTTTCATTAGACAAGTTTAGAGTTTTCAAATTAGGAAAGTATTCTGTTAGGTCAGATGACAGATAAAAGTTTGAAAAATTTCTGGTGGAAGTGCTGAGGGCAGGTTTATGATCGTTTTGCATCATGATACCTTATTTTAGGCTTATTTTTCAGCTAAATAAAAAGAGAGGATTTTGGTCTGAGAGACTTCTACGCATTTTCCTTCCTTTTCTCTAAATCATTGAGGAAAATAGAGAGGAGAGTGTGTGCACAAAGGAGGAATTGAGTTCTCTGTCAAATAATCAACCCCTCGATGAATTCACAGCCTAATACTAATGACCCCTAATGTTCTCCTGAATCTTCCAAATATAAGTGAGTAGATATTTTGTTATTACTAAAATAACTTTTCTACTGTGTTTTAATCTTTCTTTTCTGCATTTGGTGTTCGCCTGCTTGAAAAAATATATATGCTTAAATCTTCATCTGCTGACAAGCCATGACCTGGTTTGATATATAGGCTCTAGCTTGTATAGAGAGGATTACCAGTTGTTTCTTGTTGGTTTATTTATATCTGTTGGGGTTTTTTTATTATTATCACTATCACATTTAGAACTCTTAAGTGTTCTGTGCTTTTACATACCTGCAGTGTCAAAATATTTTAACACTTTTAATACTTTTTTTTAATTTAGAATTACTCTTAAGGGCTAACATCTTGATCTTTGTTTAAGAGCAAAACAAACCTAAAACAGTCCAGCTACAGGCAATTAAAATTAGATTTTAAGATAAGCTTGATAAAGGATCCATAAGAAAGGCTGTAAAGCTATTTGAGCACTAAGATGCTATAACTATATACATACTGAGAATTACTATTTTCAACATTTTTCCTGAGTTTCATGTAGAAAGTAATTGCTTTTCTAAATATTGCTTGTCTCATTTTCTTTATTTTTCAAATGCACAGTAAAATATTCTAAAAATAGATGCGAGTGGATTCATCTTCACATGTCCTGTTTTCCATACATTTAGAAATTTGTCATGTGTATACAGTTACACACAGCACAGAGAGAGCAGCTCACTGGCCAAAGGCAGATTATTTGAACTTCCATAAAGTTTTCACATCTTCTGTAGCAAATCATTCAGAAATTCAAAATAAAACGCTGCCTAAAGCTTGCTTCTTACATTTTAAATTTAAAATTGCAGGATCCCAGCATTCTCTGGCCTCACAGACAAAATCGAGGTTCCCTTTTAAACTAAAACTATAAGGATGCAGTGTTGTACACATCAGACTGTCAAAAACATGATTCTTTCAATGCTAAGCCTTTAACTGGTCTTGATTAAAATTATAACTTCTGTAAAATTGTAATTTCTGTATATTCTGTTATAGTATCTAAACTATTGTATAGTATCCCATCTTCCAGCAGAGTTATGATAAAAGTGCTCAGAAAGTTTTCCTGTGGTAACAGATACTGCTCTTGCATGTTTGAAGTTTGATGGCCAGCAACCCCTCATGTCCACAGACTGTTAGAATATTGACTTGAAGAAACAGAAATAGATTTTCACATTATCTATTTTTTTACTTCTCTCTCTACAAGGGAAAAAATAGAAGGGAAAATAGAAATGTCAGCAGGTATGCCTGGGCCTCTGGTAATTCATTTGCCATGTTGTGCTATTATTTATGTCTATTTGATTGCCAAAATAAAGAGGATGCCCAAGTTAGGTTATGCTTTATTTTTATTTTATTAACTCCAGCCTTGGTCTCTTGTTCCCTTTTTCTTGCTTAGTGCCATTACAGACATTTCATTTATGAGTACTATCAGCAGTTATGAAAGAGCAATAAAAATGATTGAGGGTTGGGAAGGGACTGATTTATGAGGAAAGGAGAAGAGCTAAATATGGAGTGCCTGTCTAAATAATGATTCATGAATGGCATGCTAAATATCTGTAAGTGTTTTAAGAGGGTAAATGAGAGAGGAATCAGGTAGGGTGACTCAAAGAGAAGTTACCAGGAGTGACTGAATGGAAGTAAAGGAAGGATTTAGGCACATTTTCTTTTATAGCCATATTTTTCTACCAGTAAAACTGCATGCAACAAGAAACAATCTCCCAGGGGTGCTTAAAGCAGCACTGCCACTTGGCTGGATCAAGTTTACCATCAGGATGCTTTAGAAAAACAGTCTTTGAATCAGTCATGGTTATAAGAGTTGCTTTTTTATATGTATTTCAAGGTGTTCTACAGCAAGTACTTAATACCTTGGGACACCTCTTGGGTCAGGTGATGAGCATTAGGGAGCAAAATCAATGTAGACACAGATGTTTACAAATTATGACATAAATCACACCTTTAATCTTAAATGCTTTAGTTTGAATCACGAAATTGAGAAGAAAGAAATGCTTTGCCTCACAGTCTAGTTACAGGGATCAGGAAGTCTCAGTCCCTGGTTCCATTCCTTCCCTTATTTATGGATATTTGATACTATGTCCATTATCTCCTAAAGGAAGACCTAGTCACCCACATATAGAGGTAATGACTATGAGGTTTTTGAGGTGCATGATTCCATTTCCGGCTAATTAAGCTATCATGCTTCTTAGAAAATTCTTCTGCATGAACTGCAGAAAAGCGCTGAGAATGATTCTGTAGCATGACAACGCTAGCAATCCTTTGGAAGTTGGCCTTATGTGTGGACTTATAGTTGGACTTGTGTCAAGTTCCCCTGAGCAGAGCAGGAAGGGAAACTTCCAAAACCTGGTAAGTCATCTGATACTGGCCATTCTTGTCATATTATGTGGATATTCTTAAGTTGTGTGAAAGGAACCAAGAGAAATAAAACATTTCGTTCATTCCCAATGACATTTTAATTTCTGTTTTGCACATAAAATTTTATTCACTTTCATTTTCAATTTCATTTTTTAAGTTTGTCAGTTCAGCTCCCAAAGAAAGATCTGACTGACAGCTGCCAATCATGTGAAAAACTGCTTCCATTAATTTTAAGTCCTAAATATCCACCTGCCTGAAAAGCTGGATGACTTAGAAACATTCACAGCACTAAGATTAGGGAGAGAAAGCCAACCACCAAATATCTCACAAGAATAATTATGAGACAAGCAGGAGAGGGGGACTTGGAATTCCAGGGAAGCTGCTCTCCTCTTTTTAGAAGATCCAGCATTCTCTTGTTATTACTATGTAGAGTTAGAAAGACAAGTATTAGTGGCTGTGTTTTTCCCTACTCTGACATTTTATAACCTTATTTCTCTTTTAGAACTTCCTGCTGGATTTGTAATGATCAGAAAATGTAGTTCCATTTCAGCTCCTTCATAAGATGCAGTCCTTAGGAGGTGAGGGAATGGTACACGATGGTGCCTCTGTAAAAGGATATGAAACAGAATTGCAGAAACACAGAGGAGCTACGGTTAAAAGAGGACTCTAAAGATCATCTCATCTACCCCCCTGCTCAAGCAGGTTCACCCACAGCCAATTGCCCAGGACTCTGTCTAGACAGCTTAAGAATATCCCCAGGGGCAGAGACTCCACCACCTCCCTGCACAACCTGTGCCAGTGCTTGGTCACCCTCTTAGTGAAAAAGTGTTTCCTGATGCTCAGAAGGAACCTCCTGTGTTTTGGTGTGGGCCCATTGCCTCTGGTCCTGTCACTGAGCACCACTGAAAAGACCCTGACTTTTTGCACCCTCCCTTCAAGTATTTGTATACATTGATAAGATCCTCCAGAGCCTTTTCTTCCCTAGGCTGAAGAGTCACAGTTTCTCAGCCCCTCCTAATTTGATAGCTCACTCTTGATCACCCTTGTGGCCCTTCTCTGGAATCTCTCCAATATGTCCACATTTTCCTTGTACAGGGAAACTGAAAACTGTACTCCACACCCCAGGAGTGACCTCACCAGTGCTGAGCAGAGGGGAAGGATCATCTCCCTTCACCTGCTGACAGTGCTCTTCCCATTGTAGCCTAATACTGTTACTTCCTAATCCTGTCAGCCGTCTTTGCCGTGAGGGTGTAGTGCTGGTTCATATTCAGTTTGATGTCCCTCTTTTCTTAAAATAAGCCTTCCAGTCATCCTCCTGCATATGCGCTGGTGCCTGGAGTTTTTCTTCCCCAGGTTCAGGAGCTTACACCTTGTTTAACTGTGAAGAGGTCAGAGTAACAGTGCTCAATTTTTAAAGGACAGATACTTTTTCTTCCCCATAATTTCTTTTACAGACATCCTCTCCTCAGTTTGCATTTTAAGTTTGGTCCTGCACTATTAACAAGGAAGTTCTCTTTTCACAATTGGCCTCCTAACACACACCCATTCAAATCAAATTCAAATGGATCCTGCCAGCTTGTGACTACAAAAGACCCAGTCAAGATCTGTGACCCAATCAGGAATCACTTCATTTGGTGTGATTTTTAATTTCTTCAGAGAAAGCTGATAACTAAAGGTCTTTGGATTCTTAGCATGCAAAGGCTATTAACTTTCTTTATGACTGCTAATTTTGTGTCTTGCAGAAAAGACTCCATTAGCTTTCATATTTTTCTTCTTTTACATCATACTTATTACAAGAACTAGAGGAATTGTTATTACCATAATAAATTATGTCTATCAGTATCCATGAAACAACTTTGAGGAGAAGAAATTTTTTTTTATTTTTTTTTTTTTAATAATCATCCAATCCTGAATCCTAAAAGCTATTTTGGACTTGTATGGGTTTATGTACTAGTGTTATTTACAGAACCAAGAAATATATTAATATTTCCTTTCTAGAATACAGCAGTAGGTGTAGAGGTTGCACCTTATATAATCTGTGTTCATAGATAAGTGTGACTAATGCAGTGTACATCAAAAAGAAATCTATCCTAAGGCACTAAGCATGAGTCACAGAAACCATAGTATTGTATTCAGAGTAATAACCAGACAAGAAATAACAGACTCCTAAAAATTAATGAGGTCATTTAGTTTAAAAGTGTATTCTTAGTTTGTGTTAAGCTACAGACCGGTGCCATATGTGCTTGGTTCTTTTTCTTTCTTTTAAATTCTATTAAACAACCACATGCAATGGAGCTATAGATTACCATAACGTTAGTTCATAACCTCAATGAGGTAATAGGAGGTGTCTGCAGTTTTTGTTTTGTAGTATGTTGCCTGCATAATATAGGAATCATTGTGGTGAAAATAAACATCTCTGTAACAGACTGCCTGCCTTACAGGTGAATAATCCTTATTGTATCACTGTAGGTGATAGAGACAACCTGGAAAAAAAACAAACAAACAAAAAAACACTGCTTCAAAGATGGCCAAGTCCAGATACTCAAATACAAACAGGTAGGAGATTTACCTTTTAAGAAAGGTCAGGAGTCAGCAAGCCTGCATCATTTCTTTCTTCTGCTTGTTAAGGAAGGAATAATACAGGAACTGCTGTCATGGGTTCCTCACAAATCACAGGAGTTTCCTTTTCCTTTTCTTTCTGGAGCAGCAGAGCTTCTGAAGAAAGGGTGTTTTGAATTAGCTGCTTCTTTTTTGTGCTGTCCCTTATATATATATCTGAAAAAAATACCTCTCTATAATTTTTTACTATAAACTGCAGTGACATGTTCTTTCAGTTTGGTTTGTACCTGCCTCTAATGTGCAGGAAAAGCAGCTACTGCAAAATCCTGATATTTTGAACTATTAGTGAAATTTTATATGGGAAGGAAGTCTAGGTTTATTCAAGAACACACTTGCTCAAACAAAAATAATCCACTGTAAAATTAAAGGATCTCTAAAAGTTAATGCCATTATTTCTTTATACATCCCATAAACTTGAGAACTGTCAGGCAAGAATCTCTCCTGTCCAAAGACAAAGATATTTCAACACAGGTTTTGAAGTAATAATGGGAAATCTTTTTCCACTTGTTCATTTGTGTCTTGCTTTTTGTTTTTCTGAGATCTCTTTCATCTATTAATAGCATAACCACACACACAGGGCAGCATAAATTAATGATCCTAATATTTCAGTTGCAAACTGTATTCTTCACTGATCCAGTCCCAGAGCCAGCAGCCAGTCCTGAGTTAGTTGACATTGTTGGCTATTATTGACATAACAGAGATGGACAAATTGCTTTAAAAACAAACCAGCAAGTTAAGGAAAACAAACAGCCCATAATTTAAAAAAAAAAAAAAAAGAGGAAGAGTTTTTTTCTAGAAAGGTTTTCTATTTAGGCCATTAATTACCTCATAAATAAATCTTAAGATTTATTTGTGATGTGGTGCTTGGCTATCTGTGACACTGGACATGCAAAACAGGAGGTTAATTTGAAGACATTTTGTATAGGATGCTCTGTACTTTGCACAGTATACTAGATACACAGAATCTGATTTTATTCTGTAGCAGAAAATAAAATGCATTAACAAAGTACTTTGTTGATACTTATCTTATTGAAGAAGAGGACTTCGGACTGATGCGAGCAGGTTTGATAATTAACTGTGGTCAAAAAACACAATGCTGTCAAAGACAACTTCTTTATTATGCTGGTGTCTTTTTGTGCCCCACAGAGATAATGACTGGGTTGCTAGGAAACTTACTTGAGTTTAACAAAGGGTAATGTAGGCATCTCTTCTATGGAAATGATGCATAAGCCAAAAGCTCTGTTACTTAAGGAGGTACTTACCCTAAAATGCTTTTATTTTGTTTTACAGTGAGTGGACAGGTGCACTTGTCTCTTCACAGAAACATTTTAATGTATCCTACTGTTGTTAGAGTATATAAATATACTTTAATCAAACTCCAAAGAGGATATTTCCCTAAGACTTGATGGGATCAGTCTATTATCAGAAACACACAAATGTTCAAACTGTATCAGTGGAAGAACCAAGGGACCTTACCTCTCTTGCCTGAGTCTGTCTCTAACAAAGTAATTCTGCAAATCTAACATCGTGTAAGCAGGAAGTTGGAGGGGGAGAGTTATTCTTTGGTTTTGTCTTTAAGGAGAGCCTTAGTTCTGAACCCCTTTTCCTGAAGACTAGACTGCTTTTGGGACTTTTTTGGTGCTGTCCCTTCACCTCTCCAGCCTTTCCTCTTCAGCTTCAAAATAGAACGGGCAGCTTCAAAAATGTTCTCATGCCTTTCCTCTCTGAACTACAGCAATGCCCAGGATCATTCAGGCAGCTCCAGGGGTAGGTGACTCACCTCAGTGATGGGATCTCTTAGATGCTGCCCCCATTTCAGCACCACCCTTACACAGGAATGAGTTTCTATGCAGGGATTAACCTATACAAAGGCAGTGAAGACACTGATATGCCTTTTTTCTTGTTTTAGGGACATTTGCCACTAGGCCACAACTTTACTCTGATTCATATCTATTGCCCACAAATTTAGGCAGACAGAGTCAAGGTTACAATCTGACTTTGTTACATTTTTTGTAAAAATATTCTGAATAGACATTCTGTGTCTTGGTTGGATGCTATTGGTTTTATCATTTTTGAATTATATTAAAATTTGCTGTGAGCTTTCTCTTCTCGGTGTAACCATGGCAGCATAATTACCTTACCACCTATTTCCTTCTTCCCCCATTATCAATATTTTTTCTGGGGGACCATAAGTATATATAAAAATAAACCCTCACACTGAAATAATATTAGGAGGCTTTGCTGACATTTTTACCCTCAGTTTTATGACCACTAAGAATGGAATTGCTTTTGTCGTTGGGAGTATGGTAGCTATCACTTGCACTGTGCAGGCCACTTTAGCATTGTTGAGATCATAGAAATAACATCAAATGATGATGCTCTTCAACAGAACAATTTATATCTATTTCTTGCTGTCAAAAGAAACAGAAAACAGATCTTATGGACTTCAACCTGTAATCAGGATTCCTGATTACAGTCAATATCTGAAATCATAGATATTCAGAATACTGAGCATGGCTTCCAAGTTTACTGGTGAATATAATTTTTTGGTTTTAAGTATCATCTCAGAGGCAAAATCATTGCTTTAAATGTCAGTCAAAATTTCTCACTTTACCTATCAAACAGATTATCCTAAAGACTCTGGAAATTCCTCTGTAGATCTCAAATCACATGCTTGTTTTGTGTGTGTGTGTGTGTGTGTGTGTAATTGCTGGCATTAAACCTATGTTTAAGTCAGGAATAGCTCCTTTTAGAAAAAAATATTTATATTGTGAGCAAGATTAATCTAAAACAGTGGTAGGAAAGAAGTATTCCAGTCCTTGGGCATCCCAGAAAAGGTAAGTACGAGATTTAACCAGTTTTTAATCTATATAAAAAAAATTCACCAATTAAAACCATGAAAGTAATGAGCACAGCATTTTTATTGTTATGAAAGCAATTGCAGAACTCGGATTTGATTAAGAAATGAATGTAACTGTCCTGACTATAAGAGAAGAAAATGAAAAGGTGAGAGAGGGGAGACTTGTGAAATTTTGGGGAAATAAATCTGGTGAACTCAGAAAGGTCATCTAAAAAATAAGCAGTTTATATCACACCACCTGTTTGTATATAATGTATGCTATGCTATTATTCAGATTTTATATGTAGGTATGTAACAGTTCTAACTGTAAAAGCAGTAATCAATATTGTAAATTGGATTATTGTCCAGTGATTATCATAAAAATTAATTTGAGAATTTATTCAATTCTGCATTGCTGAGTTTGAAAGAAGGAGAAAGGATCAAGGGATCGTTTTGAAAGAGAATTGAACTAAGAAACACTGATCCTCTTGAGACTGACTGAATTTGTGTTGAACTCAAAAAGCCCAGAAAATAGGTTTCTTCGAATTCTGCAAGATCTAATGTGCCACTGACTGAAATTTTGTCCAGTGATCAGCAGAAAATTGATGAAAATTGATGAGTCTGATGATCCTGCAAGACACTTTTATTTCATTGTCTCTGTTGAAACATAGTCACATGTTAATTAATGTTTATTCTCAGAGCTTTCAGCAACATTTTAACATCTGCTGTATTCAGTAGTAGTTTTTATTCATTTCCTGCATCCGAAACACTGCAGAGATCAATCTGTGCTGTATGACATAAAAACAACTAGAAGGCAAAAGCTTCAACTTGATCAAAAAGTTAAAATTTCCTTTTATATTAATGAAATTGCCTTCAACTGAACAAAATCAACATTAAAAATAGTGACTGGAAGGCTTACATTTACACATTTGCTGACAGATTTGGCAAGCAGAAAAAACACAGCAGTAAAGGAAGAACTGAAGCTTAGGTCTTGTGAAGGTTGTGATGATCTACAACATGTATTGAGCAACAAAAGTACAAATTATGGCTTTAAACAAAATAACTATTATTCAGGTTCATCTGATCACAGAGGTATCATCAGACACATCACTGACTTAAAAACTCTTCAGTGCTCAGTGACACTGTCCAGAAGTGCTGTTATTTGAGGATCCTGCTTCCCACCTAAGCTCTATGATTTATTCTGTATTCTCCAAAGAGCCTAATCTCTAACAATATAAACTAAATACTCTACTGGTGGCAGCCTGGTGTCTAGATTACTTGTATAGAAAGTAGGTCATCTGGATTCAGTTCTTTCCTTCCTGTAATAGCATTCAAAACCAAAGTCTCTAGAGGGTACCTTAGTCAACAAGCTAAAAAATCTCCACCATTTTAAAGGAGTGATTCTGCAGTGAAGAACTCAAGAGAGGGAATATGTAGAGGAGGGAGCACAAGCTACAGCTTTGCAAATTATGCATTCCTTTTATAAGAAAAATGTACTAATTCTGTTCTGTTTGTGCATTTTGTGTTTCAAAGCAACTCACTAAAATATTAAATAACATCTTTTAGAAAACATGTCCAAACCCTGATCTCTTCTCTCCTGATGATCATCTTATTACTGAACTTCCCAAAGCCCTGTGGATCCATACTCTTTCCTGCACACAACTTCACAAAGATAGAAGGAACTTATCTTTAGCAGGAATAGCAAATAGCATAACACCTGGTGCTTTTTATGGAAATGCAAATTTTAGGTTGGACTCCCTCTCGCTTTTACGTTCAAGACCTGACAGAAGGAGGTGGATATCAAAGAGAAAGAATTGCTTAACATAGGAGTGAATATAAGATTAACATAAGGTGTTTTTTATATACCGCCTTTTTTTTTCCTACATGTGACCTAACTATGTTTGTTCATTGTGTGAGATTTTTAGGTTACAGTTCTACTACTTAACCCGGTAAGTCCAACTTTCATTTGTGATCAATGTGTTTAAAATGGAAACTTTCCAACACCCAACTTGTAGTCAGCCAGGTTGTTCATTGGAGTTATCACTACGTAACTCAATAACTAAAGTAATGCCAGATGGTTAATCAGGCATGACATCTGATCTAAAAATCCGTACTATGATCCATAGAGTTAGCTGTTCTCACTCCTGAAATACCCCATGCAGAACTCTGTATCCAGGTTTCCTAGGACATATTTTGTAAATGCAGGGGTGGCAAAATGAGCTCAGTGCTAATTAGGCACTACAACTCCATTAGCCACAAGTGCAGCCCAGTAGGAGATTTTCAGAGCAAAGCTTTTGGTGCTGAGGACCTGACTTGCACAGTATGGAAGGTTCAGGGTCAGACCCCGTGGCTTTAATGCCTGCAGCAGTGAGATGTCATTGGAATGCTTCTAGAGTACATCTGGGGTTTTTTGCCCGAGAGGGCTTCCTTGCAGTATTTCTGGGCCTGCTCCACAGTGTGAACGGAGGCCAAAAGTGAGGTGACCTGCAGTCCTGTCCCAAAACAAATCGCTAAATTAGTCTTACCCTTGTGATGTGAAAAACATGGAAAATTGGAGGATTTAAAATTGCAATCTAACAGGATTCTTGGATCTTGAGCAAGCTACATGAAATCATGTGGCCTTAGAAATGCTGTGCGGTGTCTGGTTACCCCGTGCTGGCCGGGCAGCTCTGACACAGGCTGTGAGGGGAACACCTACCTCTGCAGCAGCAGCTGCACACAGACAGCACAGCCCCAGCCGGGTCAGGGAAACCCTACTATCCTCTGGACAAGGCCTTTAGCTCAATATTATGGCACCAGAATTTCGGCACCTTTTAGACAGAGGTGTCTTGTGTGCCATGTTATGCAACTATGCTGGTGATATTGTTAACAGTGTGGAGCCCACTGTGGGATCAGAGCAAGGCTTTTCCTCCAGAAACAGGTGTCTATCATCTGGTCATCTAAATCACTCCTTAGGCTCCATTGACTCTGTCTCCGTTGACTGTAGCAGAGCCTTATTGGCCCATGTAGTGGCAAGGTAGATACTTATCACACAAGCAGACACCTACATGAGACACAAAATTAGGTGTCTTAATATTGCATTGGATTTGTTTCTTGAAATCAGAACCTGGCCATGATGAATCTCCCAAGGGGCTTTGTAAGTATCAGCAGAGTATTCTTGTTCAAATCATTCACATCAGGATTATTCAGATCAATGTAAACCTTTATAAACCGATCTTTTAAGAGGGAGTATGTTTTGAAAGGGCATGTAACTTCAGCAAGTGAATGTCAGTGTCTCAGAATACACTCAAAAAGCTGGCTTCCCTTTGCAGGGAAACCAGATTACTTAATGCTGTATGTTACTTGCAGGATGGCAAGTTTTTCATTTACGACATGAATTTATTTTTGGTTTTGGAATAAATATGCTTATGGAGTAAATTTAGGATTTTGAGTTCTGCAGGATCTCAGTGAGATAGTAAATTTTAGAAATTATCAGTTTTCAGGGAAATCTTGCAGCCAATGAATAATTCTCGCTCTCTTTGGCTGTTGTTATTAATTCCTCTCTTGCAGAAGAGCAGTAACTCATTTCTCCATGTGCTTGAGGGATAGATTTTTCCTCTTCTCACACACAGACACAGACAGTGCCTCACGGCTGAGGGGCTGGGGTCATCTTGCTATACTTAAATCACTTCTGTTAGCTTTACAGCTCTCATTTTACTCCATCCACTTCTTTTTGCCTCCTTCTGCATCACTTATCATGGAGACTGAAGGACAAGATCTACCTGCTTTACAGAGACAAGAGTCCCTCTGTAAGAGGCAAAGAAAAAATTTAAAGCTGCAGATGGGAAAAGGCAGAAAGGCTGAAAGATCATAAGCAGGCACACCTGTGTTTTAAGAGAGACGTTAGATGTAGGGGAATTGAAGGGCAACATGAATGTACCCAGCCCTCTGAGCCAGAAGGCAGGGATGGGGAGCAGAATGAATAATCCCATAATCCAAGGGAAAATGGTCAGTGACTTGGTACACCACTTAGACACACACACGCAAGTCTATGGGGCTGGATGGGATTCATCCAAGGGTACTGAGGGATCTAGCAGAAATGCTCACTGAACCACTTTCAAACGAGGACATAAATTTTGAAGCATAAATTTTACCTGAATTACTACCTTGGCACTTGAAGAAAGGTTGAATGTGTTTCAAAAGTTTTGGTTGCCCTCAAGCCCTGATATAAGTCTATGATCTGATACTCAGAAATCATTTCTAATTTGTATGGAAAATCTGTATTGCTGGAGTGAGGAGATTTCATTGCAGTGCCATGGGGTCTTTGCATTTTTAACACAAGGAGTAATTTTGCAACTTAAAAGTGGACTTGTCATTTTTTTTTCTCTGCTGTTTTTATGAATTATGCAAACCATAACCCATGGCAGGTCACTGCACGGGATTTAGAGAGAAAGGGCCTTCTCTGTTTTCCATTCCTGATGATCCAGACTTTGATTTCTAGCAAATTTAAAACTAGAAACATCTGAGATAACTTTATGTTCAAATTGTTTTACTAACTGAACTAAATTAACTTCAGTACTGAGATTGTAGCTGACTAATTTGGTGTGTTTTCATTAATTCATATAAATTTGTGAAAAACTGCATTCCATGGTCTAGACATATTAAAAGCTGGATCAAAATAAGCAAATTATTTTCATCGAATCATCATTTTTGAAGTAATATTTTTAGGTAATTTTTTTTACTTTTTGATTTGAAAAAAAGATTCCGAAGTATCTTTTTAGAAGTTTTAATCAACCTTTCAATATGAAACAAATGGTTTTGATTTGAATCACATTAGTAAGTATAATAATAACTAAGGTTGATTGTTAATTCAATCTTTGGTGATGAAAATCAGATAAATTACTTTTGTACAATTTCAACTATTTTTTCATACTTCCTGGATGTTAATGTTTTGCTACTGATTTGAGAAGTGCTTTTCAATTTATTTTTCCAACTGATATCCATGTAGAAAATCTGCATCTTTATTTTTCTAGATAAATATAGATAAAATATAATAGAGTGGTGTCACTGGAAAAGAAAAAAAGTTTCTTTTCCAGAATGCAATTACTTCAAGGTGTCCTTTTTGCACTCTGCATATTTAATAGGAATGGCTAATACCATTCTTGCTTTCAAACACTTCATCTGTGCTTGACATGGAGAAAATGTCATTCATTATGTGGCTGCTAACACAGTTGCTGTTCATTGACCCCAGTTATATGAGCTATCACTGCTCAGGCTTAAGAAAGCACTTAGGCACACACTTGAGTTCCATTAAGGGGACTTGTTGAATGAGGTTTGAGTGCCTGGTTGAACAGGGCCCGTCTTACGTGCTGGCCCTGCCAGCATCGATGTCTCGCAGCACAACAGTAATCTCAATGATTCCAGCAGGGCAGCTCGTACAAATAAAAGCTCAAACTTAAGTACCTGTATATTGGAAGAACCAGAAGCTGGATGTCTTCGTAGTTAGCTACAGATAACTGCAAGCAAGCCTCGTCCACAATGCAAACTGGCCTCACACATACTGTCTCAAATCCCGAGTGTTGTGTCAAACCTGGAAGGATATGTCAGACTATTCCTTGAGCAGCCACTGTGTCTGCTGCTGTGGGCCATCATACACCATTGCACAACTGTGATGGTCATCACAGATTTGGGCTTGGGATGCAGAATGGAGAGAAGCCCCAGCAACAGAGGTGCCCATGCCTTTACATTAAGCACCTATATCTCAGTCACAGTCTATGAAGAAAACAAAGCAGTTAAAAACGTCATTGACAACTGCACAGTTCACATAGAGCTGTCAGAGCTAAGACCTTGGAAACACCTCCCCAGCTCACAGAGTGGGCAGCCTTTCCCCAGTTTCCCTCATGGACCGCTCACTGACAGGAGAGGCCAGGGACAGCAAGGTGCTTTCTTATGAAACAGAGAAATTGTGTCCAGGGGTGATTAGGGAAATTAAACAATTTTATTGACTTTTTTTTCTTCCAGAGAAGGAAAGCTAAGAGGGAGCATCTGTAGTAAAAGAAAACCAGCTTGTGTCTGCACAGAGCACGTAGTTTTCAGATGGGCAAGGGATTTATAGAGAGATAGTATCTGTAATTGTACATCAAACCATAAGCCAAATTTACAGTATGTCATTCACTTCACTTTGATTATTCTAGGGTTTTTTTGCTGAAGTGGTTTTTACTCTCACATGACAGTCTATTGAATTTAACAGAAACATCCAACTCCTGTCATTCGTGACAGACTTACATGTCCTTGTAGATCAGATTCTGCAAAACAACCTTTCTGTCTATTATGTCACTAAGAAATCAATGCACTGATGCTTCAGGTGCATAACTTCTTGTTAAAAATGCAGCCTGCCAACAAGGAAACAAATGTATAAATTACCTTTGGGCCAGCCATCGTACGTAATTTCTTCCAAACGTAATTTTTTCCAAACGTAATTTTTTCCAAACGTAATTTTTTCCAAACGTAATTTTTTCTAAACCTCCTAGGCACTTGCTGCCACACTCTCGTATCAGAACAGACAATACAACATCATGAATTTTCAGGATGAAGAAAGGAATTGTAATGAAAATGCCACTTTTAATAAGAAAGCTCAATAATATTCAGTCTTGGTTGTTCCAGCTGATATATTAATGTCTTGCACTTCTTTCTGGAATTCAATAAGTGAGCGAAAAAGGTAGAGATCGGGGGATTTAAAAATACTTGGCTGTGCTAAGCATATAAGGTCACTGGAATTACTGGTAGAACTGATCTAACAGCAGTTGCTCTTTAAACATTTTTTGTATGATTTTTCAAGTCAGCTGGAAGGGAACCCCTTACCTGCCTAAGCATAAAAATGATAACTCAGTTTTCCTGCAAGATAGAAGCTGTATCACATGGAGACCAAAAACATTCTGAAATATTCGGAGTGAAACATCTTTGTATGACCATTATCTGTACACAGGCCCAGTGACTGAATGCAACTGCACCTCAAAATCATGGACTAGAACTGGGGAAGACCTGGTAGTCAGATGTTGAAAAAAGCAGGTTTTGCATTCACCAGCTGTTTTCTGCTTTAAGATGGTCTATTTAGCCTAAAAAACACTGGAGAGGGACCTGCTGTCTTCAGACGCGTTCTGTGGAGTTAGGTGCCTAACGTAAAAAACACGAGCAGAAGCATTCACTTTCATGAGACTGTCCTGTGCATAAAATTGAGAATGAGTGCTTTTATTCCCCAGGAGATGAAATCCATTATTGTCATATATGTGTGATCAATAGAGATATTTCAATTACAGATTTGGGCAGGAATTAGGAGAGCCTCAGCTGAGGATGATGCTTCAGATGAAAGGAACTGACTCCTTTTCACTACTTTCTCCTCAGCCTCAAACTGCTGAAGTAAGATTGCTGCATAAGTAGCAAATCCTCACATATCAGAAAGAAACTATGGGGAGCAGCTGAAAGGTTTTTTGATAAAAATTTTAGTATGTGGCCTTGCTAAATTTCTTTATTTTTCCACTGAAGTCATGGCATTTTTGGTTTCTTTTGTTTGTTTGTTTTTAATGACAGTTTTAGACTACTTGAGAAGACCAATGTTTTGTTTATTTCATTTTTTCCTTTTTAACTCTTATTGTGGCATGCATTTTAATACTTAAATGAAGAAAAGAAAAAAGACCAAAAAAAGAATAAAGGAAAAGAAATGTTGACTGAAACATTTAATCCCAAGACATTTTCTTTTTCAGCAAAAGACAAAATTACAGCACTACTATTTCTCATATATCACTTTGTTTACAGAAATGTATCAGTTTAAAAACAAGTTTTAAATTTTAAAGTGTACATTTTATGTTTTGAGAATG
Organism: Ifrita kowaldi; assembly: GCA_013398055.1. Classification (NCBI taxonomy): domain Eukaryota; kingdom Metazoa; phylum Chordata; class Aves; order Passeriformes; family Cinclosomatidae; genus Ifrita; species Ifrita kowaldi. The sequence continues at coordinate 330,214 of VZRS01009391.1, forward strand.
AAAACCTCGAGTTTTTATTATTTTTTTTTATATATTCTTCAATTCTAAAAGAAAAATTAAACAAGCAATACAAGGAAGACTGAATGTTTCAAGTAATTTTATAATGCAAAAAAATGTGTTTTTTCTAAGGCCAAGCAAAAGCTTATACCAAAAATCATGGTAGCAAGTAAAAATAAAAGTCTGTTGGAATGTAAGTTTCTAATTCAGGCTCAAAAGATTTATTCAAGCTAAAGTGTATTGGATTTAGGTAAATGCCCAACAGACCTTCATTCATTTTAAAAAGTCAGCTGCTATAAAAGGATATTTGGGTAATGATGATAGTCCGTATCTTTTACAAATAGTGTAATAATGAAAATATTTTCCTAGTTGAATCTGAGTAAAGGGTCTCTAACCAGATTTCAGGGTTTAAAATCCTCATCTGCTGCTTTCATGGAAAATCTATCTAGTAGATGGGGTACAGAACAGCTGGGAAATAAATGGATAAACCAAGGCTGGGATATAGAGCAGCAAAGTATACAAGATTTACGAGTCAAGAAAGGAACGCAAAAGCATCAAGCTCCTTAGTCAAAAGGTTACTCCCCTTGAGAGGGGAAGACCCAATTCAAGTCGTTGTCCCCAGGCTCTTTTATGTATTATTCACTAGAGAATTATGGCATGGAGAAAAAAAAAAATAGGGTGCATAAATCACTGCAAGAAAGATAAGGTACTTTGAAAAAAAACCTGCTATTTTCAGTTTTATTTCACTTTGGGTTTTTTGGGTTTTTTTAAGGAAGGGAGAATATATGATTGTTCATTAGATTGGTGTTGCAGGATGGCATGACGTCAGTGTTGATGATGCACTTGATCTCCACTCATACTGTATTTCAAAGACAGTTTTCCTTTGGATAGGCATTGTTTGGGCTTTATCAAAAGTTACATAATCAGAAAGTTTGAATGGCCTAAGCCCAGAATAACTTCATCTGAAAGTGACCTTTTGGAAGTCATCTAGTTCATTCCCCTGGCTTAAAGTAGAATCAGCTCTAGCACATTTCTCAGAATCATGCCTAATGGGTTTTAAATATCTCCAAGGATGGAGGTTCTACAAACTTTCTGGATGGTCAGTGCCAGTACTCAGTAACCAACACAGTAAGAAGTGTTTCTTGATATTCAGAAGGAACCTCAGCATTTCAGCTTGAACTCATTGTCTCTGCTCTTGTAAGTAAGTACCACTGAATAAAGCTTGTCTCAGTCCTATTGCACCTTCCCTGCAGGTATTTGTGCACCCTTTTCCCCCTGAGCCTATTCTTATCCAGCCTGACCAGTCCCAGCTCTCTCAATCTCTCCTTATATGACAGATGCTCCAATCCCTTCATCATCATAGTGACTGTATGTCCGTGCCTGTCTTGTATGAGGGAGCCCAAAACTGGGCCCAGAACTCCAGGTGTGACTCCACCATTGCTGAGTAGATGGGAAAGGATCACCTTCCTTGAATGGCTGGCAGTGCCCTGCCTAATGCAGCCCAGGATTCCACTGGCCTTCTTTGATATGAGAGTGTATTCATGGCAGGGCCTCAGGTCCTCTTCTGCAAAGATTCCTTCCCCATGGTCATCCTCCAGCCTGCACTGGTCCTTTGGTTTGTTCTTCCAGAGGTGCAGGACTTCGCCTTTCACCTTGTTGAACTTCGCCTTTCACCTTGTTGAACTTCATAAGGTTTCTGGTTATCCCTTTTCTTAACCATATATACAAAATATAATTATTCTCAAGTTACAGCTCTCAATCTGATGTGATTGCAACTTTCCAGGTGTTTGAAATAGCAAGTTCTGTGGTGAATGCCAGTGAACCCTTACTGCAAAGTAAAAACATGTGTTTATTTTTCTTATTCTGATCTCAAATGCCTCAAAATAGAGAAAATAGAACCACTGGAATGTTTTAGCTTTTCAAATACAGTATAGTGTTATGGATGTCTCCTGTTGGCTGATTTAGAATTCAGATAGACAAAGAATATCTGCTGCTGCTTTTTTATTATTATTATTTAACTCTCTGTTTTATCAAATGCAATAATAAATTGACTTGTCTGTAGCAGTGAAAATCAAGGATCAAATTGGAGTTCTTGTAATGATGACAAACAGGGTAGTCATTGAGGCAGAAATGTTCCCCTGCCCCTATGAAATTATTTGTACCTAAATAGCACTGTCACCCTCCTCAGGATTTCATATTCTAGTGAAAGTAGTGATCCAGCTATGGTGGCTTAATCAATCCCACTTTGACATCAGTCTAGTTTTATGAGCTCCAATAAATGTATTTCAAAAATGGATTCCTCAGCCATAAGATTCCTTGGCTTGTTATTCCCAACATCTAAGCCAATGTCAGAAGTGTACATGATCACTATGCTTGAAATTTGGGTGGAGAAACACTAATTGCAAAAAAAGAAAGAGGTTTGGAAAAAGAGGCAGGGCACCAGTCTGTGTGCACGGGGCTGGAATTCTTCATCTAATTCTACCACTTTTGTAAATAGCTCTTATAAATAAAGAAACAATTCAGACTTATAAAGAACAGGTCCTCTAATGTAATTACATAGTGCACAATGCATGAAGAAAAGTAGAAGCTCTCACAGCAAGGAAGAGAGGGTGATTAATAGCAAGAGAAAGCAGCATATTGGAACAGAGCAGGAGGCATCCAGGAAAGACTCAGACTACCTGTAATCCTTATTTCCAGGAAAATAAAGCCATCTTGCATAAACAGGAAAGTGGTGGTAACAAAAATTAAATCTGTGTTTGTAGCGATTATGGGGGATGAGGATAAAAAATGAGAATATGAAGTTCATTACTACCCCTTTTAAAGGACAGATTAGGAAGTTAGTGAGACATAACTTTCTAACTATCAAATTGCTGGCAAACACGGGAGTGTTGCCACACAGGAGAGAATAAATTGGATATGAGCTGTCTTTTGGGGAAAACTGATCTGCTGCCGATATCGGGTGTCCTGTCTAAACGTAAACTCCTGCAGATTTCCTCTGCAGTGACTAGAGAGAAACAAAACTTCTTTTCAGCAGCAATTCATCCCATACTAAAAAAAAAGTCAAATATTATTTATCTCTTATAGAAATCTTCAGTTAGTTCAGTGTTAGTGAAACTGAAAGGTTGGGTGGAAGAGATTTCATCAATATAGGCTGAAGTGATAACATTTAAAAAACAAACTTGGTTTACTTTTGAACCAGAAATGGGTCTCAGCAAGTTATTTTTCCCTACAGCTGCCACAAGGCTGTACCTAGGAAATTTCTAACATGTTTGTCAAAGCTGTTCCTTAGTTTTTCAAGTACCTCAATAGCTCTAGATATTTTATCCTAATATTCATTACCTTAAGTGCAAAGAAATTGTTATTATGGGGAATAAATTCTGTAAAGGATATTGAACACATGCAATCTACTGTGCTGTAAGAGTATTTTAGGAATTAAAGGCAATACGCTTGCCCCTTCTTATCTGCCTCCCAAGGCAACTGATTCTGGCCATTGACAGAGACAGGACCCAAGTCCAGATGTAGTTTTTCTCTGACTCATTATAGCCATTCTGTCTTTCTAATGTTGCTGCCTAATATTCTTTTCTTTGTTAGGATGCACTGCACCAGTCACTTCAGAAGAATACAAAGTTTTCAAGAAGTCAAAATCAGATGTAAGATTTGTAACACCAATTTCGAGGAGGCATTATTTCAGAGAAACCAGTTTAGCTACACTAAAGTGACTCCCAAACAAGAGTGACCAAGCTACCAAGGGTGAAAGTTAAAAGGTGACGATCCCTGTTGGAGAACAAGAGCTTCTGGCTAGGCTTCAAGAGCTGTAGCAGCAGGACAGAAACACTGAGTGTTTAGTCCTACAATGTCCACTACAGATGTCATTAAAATCAGCGTGACTGGAAGGAAAACATTCACTTGCTCTCCAGTGGTGGGAAGAGAGTGAGATATAATCCTAGACATCCCTTCAAGGCTTCTTGTATTCTGATTATCCCAGCAGGTCTGTGTGAGACCAGTACCAACAGCAGTGCTCCTTCTCAGGCAGTGTCAAAGTTGGCCAGGGATGGCCAGGCTTTTAGAGCACAGTATATTTTTTTCAGAATGAAAGAAGAGAGGAAATAGATCAGAGAGCAATAAGCAGCTTACAGTCACACATTGCCTTCCTAACACTGCCTATGGCACTGCCTATTTTCTTTAGTCTGCAATTTTTTTTGTTCTGATTTAGTGTCCCCTATCTTACCAAAGCAATATGTAGAACGCTAATCTCTGTGGAAGTTATGGATATAGGAACAGGTAACACCCATGTGCTGTAATACACATACCTGCACAGAAATACATATAAGTCTTGTAGTACACTGATGTAATAGTTTTTGAATATTTCATCATGTGCCCTAGCATTTATGTCAATAGAATATTTATTATTACATTCTTCCAAAACATCTCATCTGTTACAAAGGATGACATCCTTTCAACTGCTGCATTTTGCAGCTATGCTATTAGATCAGTGAAAAATTGCATGCCAGCTGATTTGTGGAGGCAGATGCATTGTAACCCCTGCCACACTGAAAAGCAAAAGTATCGTGCAGAAGGAGCATGACCAAGTCATAGTGGATTGGAATAAGAAAATATTATGAGGCCAGTGGCAATATGCAGTAATTTGATAAGAAATTCCTGAGAAAGTCAGGGTTTATAGATGTTTGCAAACATCAGTGGCACCAAGTGCTGGGGAGCTGGACAGGGAAATCCATTTATTTAGTTTCAGCAGCACCAAAATATTGTCAAACTGAAACAGTTATATGGGGCTTGTACAGCTTGCAAATAGAAAAGCCTAGTGCTAGGAAATAACCACTAAGACAGTAAGAAAAATATGAAATAGATCCCACAGTGCAGCACAAGAGACTACAATATGCAATGCTTTATTGGTTTTAATGCACCCCAGAGGGAAGAAAATGGCAAATCAGTGAAGAAAAGGCAATGCTGGCCGTGCTGGAACTTCTACAACAACTGGGAGGAGAGTGCCCCATAAGCACATAAAGAGGAATATGGGAAAAGTTCAACAATGGCTGTCAGGAATGACCAAAAGGGCAAAACATTTTCTCATGCCAAAGAGTATTATGTAATGTCCATTAGAGGAATCACACACAATGCAAAGAAGCTGTTGAGCTAATGTCAGGCTAAGCAGGCACCGTTTAATAACAAAGGAGCTGAGGTTTTGAGACTTAAGAATCCTGATTGGTTCAGTCACACTTGAGCTAAAATGAGTGAAAGACAACAGGCTGAGCCTCAAAGGCTTCTGATTATGTTATACCACCACATATTAAAGCATTAAAATAGGGAAAACTCTCCAAGATTGGGAGCAGTCTCTCCTTGGTGGCAATAACATAAGAAAAAGAATATTATTTTGGTCATCACAGCTGAAGAATGGTTTTGGTTATTAAAGGAAAAAAGGGTTGAGAATGAAAATCATTTTGCTAACTTTCTTCTCTAGTTGTATATCTAGTACCAGCAAGTTAGTTCAGAAGTTTCAGAGCAGAACTCATTTTCAGGAGGGAAGAGAAGCAGAAGGTAGGAAGACAGATTGAAGCAGGTACCTGGAAAACAGACTATGTGTGCAAACAGCTGTAATGGTAGGCAACTGCAGTATCCTTGTAGACAGGTTTTATTTTATGAAACTTGTAATTTAGTCTTGTACATTCTTGTACAATGCAATCAAGAAACATCAAGATGAAGCTGAAAGCTTTCAAAACATGAAAATAGAAAACATTCAGAACTTCTGCCAATCCATGGCTTTCCCTTTGGCAGGCTGTGCTGTCCGAACTGTCATCTGGTACAGGCTGGAAAAGGGAGTAACAAAAGCAGCGCTGCCCTGGCATGGGAGGATGAGCTGAGGGGATCTGGCTGACCACAATACAAGCAATGCACCCAAGGACCTGGGCACAGCTCCAAGCAAGATCCACGTGGCACCAGTGACAGGCAGGCAGACAAGTGTTGACAGACAAGAGGTAATGGGTCATGTCCAAGGTCCCTCCAGGTGAACAGCAGAACATGGCCAGAGTCAGGGTTGAGGGCAAGGATATCCAGTTCATAATCCTGCAAGCCAAAGGTTTAGATGTGATCTGCCCTGCTCCCTTGTGTGGATCCAGTTTCTTGCAGCTTAAGGTATTTTGCAATAGGACTATATTCATTACTCTAGAAATGTTTAGTTAAATACTAGCAGTGCTCGGTTTTCTAAATGCACAGGACCACACATTTCAGATTCAAGCTAGTGGCAGATGGTTCTACCATGCTTTACTGAATTTCTTGAACTGATGAAGATACATTATTTAGAAAAATGTAGTCAATAATTTATCACAAGTCATATGGTATTAAAAGGCCAGTGTTTCAATAGTGCACCAGAAAGCTTTGTTTTCCCTGGGTTAAAGTACACGAAAAGTGTGTTTTATCAATATTTAAGGACTGTTCTGTAACTGGCTAGACCGAGTTCTTATTCATAAAGTGTAACAATATCAGACATGGGGTAGGGGTCCTCAATGTATTCTGCAGTTTGTAATGTTAAAACAATGGCTTTTCAATTCTATGGGACTTTAATACAAAACATGAACTTAAATAATTTGAAAACTGTGTAAAAGCACAGATTTTGTAGTTTTTATGGTTGGTACAGATTAGTAAAGTGGAAATCAGAGAGGTTTCCACTTCATAAACTCATTCATTTGTGTAGGCAGAAAACACAGCCTAAGAGGACTCCTGGGGATGTGTGGAGCTTCTGTTGAGTCAGTGGAAACCTCAGACTTTCCAGGAAGAGGGAAGGATTGTGGCATTGGGTGGTACAGTTGCCATTCCTGGAACAAGAGAATAGGAAACTGAGTGTTATGCAAAGATGGATGTACAGATTTGCCTCTATACAGCTTCACATTTATCACACAAAACGCTATTTCTATCTTGTATAGCAGCCCTGTAAGCTATGTAGCAAACCCTTTACATGTGGCTACAAAAAAATTGTATCAAAATAAGCATTTTTCTGATGCTGCAAACTGGAGCAGCATACTTCCTTACCACAGTTTACACAGAACCTGTAATATCTTCTTAAGATTTTTATTTCTTCACATTCTGAATTGTGCATGAAGGCTATGTTTAACATCTCATTGAAAATTAAGAACACCTAGCAGCAATTTCTGACTTCGAAAGCAAGATTCTGTCAGGATTAAATTCTTTTCAACAGGAGTTACCACTGATTGTATAAATTACTCTGGATGAAACATACTTGCAGTCACTAAAAATAAGAATAGGTTCTATTAATGCACCTTAGCATCCCAGTGGGACTTTAAAATGGAATACAAAAATATCTGAAGCACCAAGCTGGTCACTTGCTAAAGAATCATTTGACTTACCTGACTGAGCCTCAGCTGCCTTCTCTTCTCCACTAGAAATGTTTTTTTTCTCTTTCTCTTACCTCCCCTCCCAGCTGAAAGAAGAATTATACTTATGTGCTTAGAAGCTGAAACCACCATGTGCTGGAGCACTAGGGAACACATTTATGATGTTAAAATATTTATACAGCTGGATTCAGTGAGATGCAGCATCTCCTTTTAAGTTAACAAGCTTGTCAACTGCTAGTTAGAAAAAAAATATAAAAGATAACTTTAGAGCCAAAACCCCCTCAGACAATTTTTGTCACAATCTTAGGAACCATGTAATTCACAACATCATTTAAAACACTGTGCAGTACCACATCCCAAATACAGACCAGTATGTGCACACGAATGCATGTACAATACACATATAATATTCTTAAGTCTCTGTGCTTGGAAAGATTTTACTTTAATTCTAACTCTGGGAAGAAAAAAACATTTCCAAGAAAACAGGAAAATTGGGTCCTTGTCAAGGTGAAACCAAAATCACCCGTTTGTTTCTCTTTATATTCTATCTGGTAGCATTGGAGAAAGCATTTTCCTCATAGTAGCAGTCAGAGCTGGATTGCTTTGATATGTCTTAGATAAAGCTGTTATCCCAGGAGTAAGTTAAAGGTTAATATACAGTATTTATTCCAGTCAGTCATATAATTATTTTTGAACTGACAATAACATCTGAAATTACTGATTTCAAATCACTAAGTTAGAACACAGGAAAAAAATCTATACACATGACCCTGTTACTGCATAATATTGCTGGCACATTTCAGCACACACAGAGTGGCAGCTCACGTAGGAAAACTGGAAAACATGATCACTGGAAGCTAGCAAACCCCCTCACTATGTGCGCCTGTCTGTCAGACAGGTGCATATCCATAAATCTCATGGTTTGGGGAACTTAATTTTCTGTTTGAGCAGCTGGGAGGAGACAGCCTTTCTGGACAGACCCCAGGCAAGCCACTGTCCTGCTCTGGTTCAACAGCAGCCAGTGTTCGTGTCCCCTTCCCTCTCTGCCCTCCGTAAGGCAGAGTCTAAACATCACAGTCTGTGCCTGATCATTGCTGCAAGCGCCTGGAAACACCTCATGCTCCAAGTTAGTTTCCTAAAAAAAATTAGCGCAAGATTCTCAAGATTAGCTTTTCATTTTTAACTCCATTGTGTGGTTCTGGCAATGGGGTCTGGACAGTGTTTAGTGCCCATGAATTTGTTTGCAGGGAAGTTTACCTATTCCACAGACAGCCAAGGGCAAGTACTTATGCAACCTTTCTTCTCTGTGGTTTTGGACATTGCTTCCTGTTTGAGATGCTGAAAGGCTGTATAAATTTTGACTTTGGGATTTAGATATGATTTCACAAAAATGTAATTTTTTAAGCCATCTCTGAAGTTAATAAAGCAACTATTTCTATATTTTAAAATTTTAAGGATAACAAATACATGTACATTCAAGAAAATGACAGTCCTGACAGTTTTCGTTCAAACAAAGGTATGAAAAAAATGTCTGTTTTATTTAAAAGCCATAAGGGGTCACTTGTGGAATCAATGCCCTAGAGAAGACCTTCTAGTTCCTTGTATAATTTGGGCACAAGTTGGGATCTGATCAGGACTGAAACCAAATTATAAGCAAACAAATAAAATTCCCAGAGTCAAGTCAGCTTTATGGATTAATCTGGATTGCTTGGTGAAGTAGACTCGTCTAAAAAATGCAAACAATACAAAATCCAAGGTCATGCATCCAAGAAAAAAAGATGTAAGTTGTTCCTGTGAGATGAGAGAATATTTTGGATTGCATTAATGTTAGACAAAATTTGGAGGCACAAGAGATTAAGGAAAGTCTCAGTTAGATACTATAGCTCTGAGGATAAAGACAACCTATGGGTATAGAACACTGCAGTTTTAAATGGCTGTTGGTCTCCTGGATGCAGTTTTGCTGTTGACATTTTCAGAAGGGTAGCGAACAACAAGAGAGCAGTGGGAAAAGAGTGATTAATAAAACATAGCAAGAAGTATAGGAAACTCAATTTATTCAGTATGCTCACTCCAGTATAAAGACCAGAAAAATCCTAGCAGGTAATTTTTTAATTTAGGAGAAACCAAAGTTGCAGTAAAAATTATAATTGAAAATGTTAGGTAGATAAATTCAAAGGGCTTGTTTATGAAATAGAAGTAATTAACCTTCCCTAAAGAGCTGGAGGAGTCCTCATCACTTGAAGTGCTTAAACCAAGGTTGTATGCTATCTTGAATTCTGTGACAGAATGTCACTGGGCAGTGTCTTTGTACTTGGTTCTGAAGTTCCCTGGCCTATTATGCAGAAAATCCCATTAACACTCCCCTCTGACTTTAAAAACTACATTTCTGGTAATATTAAGGTTTTTCTTCAAGGAGCAAAACACTCACCAACTTCCTGAAATCCTAGTGGCATTCAGCATCTCCTGTTTCCCTTATATTCTGTTGCCTAGTGAATAGAACAGTAACCAAGTTCCAAAGGAAAAACCTTGACTGTGTGTACGTTCATAGGGGGACTTTTCTGTGGATGTGTATGACAAATTAGGATGTACAGCTGTTTTGATATCTTACCTAAACCCCTGAATCATTGTTCACTCTGCATATTGAGGTTTGGTCTGCAGCTATCTGCATTCAGACAGGAAATAATTACATTTACATATGCAAACAAAATCATCTTCAGTAACCTAGTTCTTGGAAGCAAGGTCATTGTATTAAACTGATTACTTTTATCAAACTATCCTTAGGAAAAGAAAAGAGAGAGAGAGAAAGAGAGCAGACTTATACAGACTTATCTGGGCTTCCATAGCCCTTCAATAAGTGCTATATTTAGAAGCAGGGATCAAAAAGTTTGAGTGTGTTTTACATGCTTGCTTGTGGAGTCTGGTTCTAATTGCTTTTACTATCTTTGGGGATTATTTTCATGAAGTGAGGCATCACTCATCACAAATCATAGTGCCACAATTAAGCCTTTCAACAGCAGAGTCAGCAAGGAGAATTACCCATAGCCCACAGTGAATAAAACTGCCTTTTTAAAACAACTATATTGACCAAAAAAAAAAAAAAAAAGAAAAAATCCTGAATTTCAGGCAAAAATTTTGATCATAAAAGGGTTTTTTTGCCAGATTTTACAATGATTCGGGAGCAAAAAGAAAAAGAACAAAATATACTCAATTTTAAAATACTTCACAGATTAGCAAGATTTGTTTATTTATTTGAATATGAAGAAAAATTAACAGTCTTTCTTTGATATTCTTGAACACAGAGGCCCTTGACTTTGTGTCCTTAACTAAGTCATTGAGCACAGCAGTGGTCTCAGGCATGTGATATTTTGACTTGTGTTCATTTGAACAATATCAGACTTCAAAAATGTAACTCTTCAGACATGTTAATAACTGATTTAATGTTAATGAAATGTTACAGTTTTCATGTCCTCTTTTTAAAGTTATAACATCCTGTCATGCTGTCCTCTGTGCATTAGAAGTTCAGAGCTGAAAGCCACACATACATTAAGCAGTCTGGCTCACAGCAAGGTGTTCAACTTGACATTTTGAAGAGCATGGATATTTCTATCCCCTGTTTTTTCAGCTTAATGCATGATAATTATGCATCTTAAAGCATTTTTATTCTGTTTTATTGCTCTCTTTCCAAGCAGTATTCCTCTTGAGTCTCACAGAGCATATATTTCATGACAAGTATAATATTTTTTTTCAAACTGATCCTTTGTGTACACTCTGCTGCACCCACTGTTACTTCTCAGAATTTAATATAGGTTTTTTTTTTTAAAAAATACCCCTCCGATTCTTGTTTATCTCTTGCTTTATGCAGACAAGAGGAACTGAAATCTGTTCTAATGTAACAATTAGTATCATACATGCCATGCATTTTTCAAATGCAATGTGTACTATAAGATATTCACAGTGTGCTTATGAACAATGCAGGGCTGGGCTTCCTATGTAACTTCACCTCTGAAAAATTCAGATTCTGTCTGTGTTCCAGGACTGTGCCATGGTTCTGCTTCCCTAATTTTAGGAACTTGAGTTTGTCTAAAATAGCCAGCAGGATTAAGCTCCCACTGTATTTGAATTGGAGGTGCACCAAGTAACAAGATATTTGCCTGTGTTCTGTGACTATATCTGCTGATTTATTTCAGTCACACTCACAGGGTTTTTATTCACAAGCATTTGTACAAGGAAGACCTTATTCCTGTGAATAGTCCAAGAAAGGGAATGAATCATGAATACTAGAAAGAATAGATTTATAGAGTATTCACTGGTAGTGAAAAGCATCATAGCCCTTTATTAAAGCCTCTTTTTTGCCTTTATTGCAAGAGCCATCAAAAACAGGGGATATTCATGTATAATTCATTAACAAACAAGACAATTTTCCTGTTTATAATGCATAGGTCACTCATTCTTGGAGCAGAAATAATACCATCTGATTTTGGTGATTAATCAAAGTGCACAGTGTAAATGGAAACTAATCATACTGACCAGTTATGAATAAATTCTACAGGAGGTTAAAAACTGTGCATATAAACTACTACAAATACACAAATACAGAGATTTAATTAACAGCCTGCTCAGGGATGGTTTGGAGAATGACTGTATTCATTGAGAAAAGTTGTTCTCCATAGTTTGTAAACACAATAAATATTCACTTTTTATTGCATTTCTTGGACAAGCAAAGTATATTCATGCACTCAGTCCTCCATGAAGTTGGGAAAGCTTTGTTTTATGCTAAAAAGGGGAATGGATAAGTTTGACTGTTTAGAATGTAATCTTAGATGTAGAGAAACAATGTGCAAATGCAGAATCCAAAAAGGATGGAATATAAATGAGGAAATGCAAAAGAAGTTATTACATAGGCAGAGTAATTCATAAGATTTGACTTCCTGTGATTTTGGTTCCTTTACAGTTATTGTTGTGCCTCTCCCCAAAAGACTTATTTTTCCACAATACTCTCATTTTTTCCTTTAGTGGCCTCCAGGAATAACTCTCCTGTCTTCCCGAAATCATCCCTACCCTCACTTCTCAAGGGCAATAACACCTCATTTGTCCACAAAAACCAACCAGACTGATAAAAAGCACACAACAACAAAACCCCAGAAGAAAAGAACTTACACAATGCTTAGCACCTTGTCAAGTTTGGTACCTACCTGGCTAGGCAAGAAAAGCTGGTTGTGCAAGCTCTGTTTGGGCTGCTTGTCTGCTCCAGGTACATGTGCTGCCTGGTGGACCACCAAGCCAGCCCACAGAAAAAGCTTTAGACACATTTTAACCTTCCCTCTGTGAATGCAGTAATAGGTTGTTTTCTCCTCTTCCCTGTTTTCTCTCTTCATGAAACTTGTATGATTTTAATATCTAGATGTCTCTGTTAAATTTGATTAAAATCTGCTGGAAGGCTCAAAAATTACATAGGAGAAGGAAAGAAGGAGTTATACAGAAAGAGAATGTATCAAGTCAGGCAGTAGAATGCTGCAAGCCTTTTTTTTTTCCTCATAAAACTCACCTAAAGTTCCTGTTGTACATAGTTAAGTACAAAGCCTTAAATATTTATTTACTGACTAACTAATACACAAAATATGGGATTGAGAACACGCTTACAGTTTCTGTGAAACACTAGCTGTAATTGAAAATAGCAGTTTTTCAAAGACAGGTAGTGCAGTGTAGGATCATGGCAGGTCATAGCAGGCAGGTGGTTAGTATAAAGCATGAAAAGCCTGCAGAAAAGTTAGTCGTAGTGGCCTAAGAAACTCATGTAATCTTCAGACTGGTGGGAACTCAAAGGGGATGGCACATTTAGCTCTGGTGGTTTTTCATTGCTTGGCAGCCAAGAAGCCCAGGAGAGACATGAGCAGGCCTGGCTATTGAAAGCAAACGCGGACACAATAAATCTATCAGGTTCTCCACCTCTGTACTAAGGCATCCTTTTTATCAGTCAGTGAGGTGCCTGCCTGTCTCTCCATTATAAATTTCTGTGCGTTTCCTGAAGGTAAAAAAAAATGCCAGAACCAAAAACCAGAAAACCCACCCCACTATATTCTATTACTGGAATTGCAAGTAAACTGTTATGATTCTTAAAAGAAATCACCTTCTGACTGATGGAAATGCCTCCCAGGGTTCACACTTAGCATGCTGAGAACTCAGAGATTTTTCTTCCACCTGTGATAACACTTTCCACGTTTCTTACTGTTAGAAGAACTAAAATACAAAACAAGTTCCTCTTTGGTTCCCTCCAAAATACCCAAGAACTCCAGCTCTTATGAATAATAAGGTAACCAGATGCTTTCTTATTAATGACACCTCTTCCTTGTGGAAGCAGATTGCCTAGGAGTGTCAGCCATCAGCCAAGTCTTTCTCTGCTGAGTGCTCTACAAACATATGACAAAAAGAGAGTCCCCAGCAAAAGTGTTCACAATTTCAAGTATAAGACAAAAAAAACCCAAAGGCTATGGAACATAAGATAACATAAATGTTACAGGTGTGTAGCATTAACTTTATTTAGGATGCTTTACAACTCTGTGCTACCTGTTTATCGTATATTTCACTTTGGCTGGCTGCTTTTGTCTTCTTCCACTAATGTTTGTGGGTACTGCATATGATTCCACTTGCTTTATAGATTCGTATTTGCTATCATGCTCAATTTTAAAGACAAGTAGAGAGACAGAAGTGGCCCAAAAATAGTATTTCCTTCTGATTTCTGACTTGTATTTCTTACTCACTCCCAGCCCAAGACCATTTTCTCCTCTGGCAACAATCCTCAGTATCTTCCATGCAAAAATACTGCACACCTGCAGGAGAGCAACATATCTGAGAGTTAAATCCTGCGCACAGGATTCAGTATAAACCCCCTTTGCCTTCTTACATTGTGTCTTGAAAGTACAGAAGCCCATTAACTCCAGATTGTGATTTTGTTGCCTTTTTTTGCTCCAGCAAGGACTACAGCAAACACAGCACTACCGAAGCTTGTAGATTGGTTTTACTCACCCCAACTTTAGATTTCCATACTCGTGTCCTTTCAGCTAGTTTCTCTGCAACATACAAGGTGTTAATAACTCTTTGTGTGTTCCAGTTTTTCTACAGAGCTGGATGAAAGGGTGGATGCAGTTTAATTGCCATACAGTATATTCTGCATTTGGTTCCCAGTGCAAGCAGTTACATTTGCTGATAACAAAATGCATTTATCTTCAGTGACATTTTAGATAGCTCCACAACCTGCTGCGTATTCTAATGAAACCTGTATCACTACCAATTAGACACCTGCAGAAGAAGTGGGCTATGCAAATGCCTTGCCCCCCAAATGCTATTTTCCCTCTCTCATTAAGCTTTCAAACTAAATTATATCACGGCTAATGGCTAAAGACTTTCCCCTCAAATTTCAGTGTTGCATGGAATTTAGCCAAATATCTCACACAGACTTTTTAGTTGTGCGATTGCAAGTCTTTCAAAATGTATTTTCATTCTTCCCATATGCTTAACCTAACCCTGCACTTGTCCACCTTCCTTTTCTTTCACTGACACACAAGCAGAAATGCACTCCCTCCCACCCTCCATCACTGTGACAAGGTATTCTGGTGGGCTTGGAAAGCCGTAGGTTATTGCTTTGTTTTTCCACTCTGGAGGTCCTTGAGTTCAAATGTGACTAGATGTAAGTCAGGCTTGCTGTAAACAAATATTTGTTGATTATATCTACAAGACAGAGATTAAATAGAGGGTATCTTGCTTATGAGGTTGTATTTCCATCGAGGGTTTTCAATGACATCATAAACCATGATAGAAAAGCAAACAAGGCTTGCAGAGTTGCCGCAAATCCCAAGATAGAGCTGTATCTTGGTAATCCACACTTACCAGTTTGTTTCGTGCCAATCTCAGGACCTGTTCTAAGCCCTGCCGGGGATACAGTCCCCATCTTGTTCCCAGGAATGTTGCATTAACCTTTCATCTGCTCTGGGCTCCTGCTGTTGCTGCCCCATATTCCAATTTGTCTGGCTCCTGCTCTGGTTGCTTTCATCTCATTCTCCAGGGTGCTCTCTGCTGAATGCTTTGGCAGGAGCTGTAAGCATTCCCCCATATCTATTAATTACACATGCAGGCGCATTTCTGAAAGCATGCTGTGCGTTCATAAGTCAAAATTGGATTATGAGATGCCTAAAACTGTTTGTGCCCACAAGTGAGTAAAAATATGTGATCATCTCTGAAAATGTGGACTGCACAGATTTGGTAGTAGGCTTTAGATTTCCCCTTTGAAATTTTGGCCACAGCATTTCTAGAAGAAAAATGTGTCAAGAACAGCTACACAGAAACTTTAAAGTCTTAAAAGACAGGAGGAGGGTAGTGATTAAGTATTTTATTGAATCTTGACATACTATCACTTAAACAGGATCCTCTAAGCATCAGTTATTGTAGCATGCCACAGAAAAGCCATCAGTACTTTGCAGAAAGAAAATGTATGTCTTTCCAAGTTGGACTATCCCAGCCACAAAAGTGAGGGTTATTTAATTTTTGCCTATCTGCAGTTATCATAAATATTGAATATGCATATGACTTACACTTCTTTATTGGGCAATTTCAGTGAGACCCGTTGTAAGAATATCCTTGGTTTGTGTAAATCACAATGGAAAATAATGTCATTCTATCTTCATGCACATTCTTGTATTCTAAAACCAGAAAGTAGAGAACAGGCTGGATCTGGTGTTGAGCTTCATGTCACATGAACTTTATATTTTAAGTAATAGCCAAAGCTGGAATGAATTTAAGGCATTATACCTCACTTTGGCTGACCATAAAACAATTATGTTGTGGATTAACCCTGGTGGGCAGCTCAGGTCCACACAGACACTTGCTCACCTCCTCTTCCTGGGGTCATGGAGAAGATGATTTAGATTAAAAGTGAGAAAAGTGTTCGGATAAAGACAATTCAATTGGTAAAGCAAAAGCTTTGTCTTCAAGAAAATCAAAACCAGCAAAAAAATGAAGAAAAAAAATTTAAAAATTTCCAATTCTAGTAGCTTTGAAAGATGTAGGCAGAGGTTTGGACACAAGTCTTATTCTGATAGAAGTGTCAGCAGCATTGTCTTTCTAGCTAGCTCAAAAACAGCAAGAAATTTGCACAGTAATGTTAACTACAAATATTGCCTTTAGCACAGTTCAATATAGCTGGCTATAAAGTAGCATTTACAATGTGAGCTTATCCTTATCACAGAGATCTTTGCTCAAGGGGCAAACTGTGAAAAGGGATGTCAAATGACTATTTAGTGAGCAAGGCTTGTGTTTATTCTCTGGATGGTTTTTTTGGTATTTCTTTTGTTAGCTTACAGTAACACCTGTCTAGGTGACAGAAAACATTTGAGTTTTCTTTATTTGCTATTGCTCACAAAACCTCAGGGAACAGAAGTGTGTAATTATCCTGAGTCTCAAGAAAATGAAAATTATAGATATTGCAAGATACCCCATTGCTAACCTGCTTACCTGAAATATTTTTCTGACAGCACACAAGAATTTCTTGAATCACAAACAGGCACTCTTTTCTGTCTCAGAATTAAATACTAATTAGTTTTGGTCAAAATATATTTCTGTTGTTAATTCCTTGTTGAGGAAGATATATTCCTTTTTGTTTTCTATGTAGTGTGCATAAGAAGGTGAGAGAAATTTAAGACATTAGTCTGAGTGCACTGTTTTTCTGTCACAGTCCTGGCCAAAAACAAAGGGCAGTGACTGGAAAGATTGACAGATAGGGTAGGGGAACCCACTGGAAGAAGTAAACTGTGCTGCTTCATAGCAATAGCTTCAGCCTCTTTCAAACATTGGTGTACAGTTGCTCAAATTCCTAAAAACTGCAAAAAGTTTGTTTTAGCAGTTATCTCTGTAATATTTTGTGTTTTGCTTGAATTCCTGTTCCTGTAGACAAGATTCATCATGCAAATACCCTTCTATCATAGAATATCCTAATGAAGGATCTAAAAAATATTAAGTAAAAATGTTTTAATTACAACCCTCACATTCATTAAAAAACATTTGAAGTCTTGGCACAATAGTACCCAAAAAGGTTCAGAAACCAACAAAGGGAAACAATTTTTTTTTAAATGCTCACATTTTTAAACTTAATCTCAGGATTCTGAGAGACAGGTTCAAGATTTTTATATGCTTGAGGTTGTAAACCAACCCAGATATATGAGGAGAAATTTGGATTGAACTCCTTCTCTCGTAATTATTCTGTATTAGAGTGCATCAGCGGAAGGGCTCCCTAACAAGTTTTTCCATCTCTCTCCACAAAATACCTACTCATACACAGGTTAATAGCTTTGTCAGGGTCCTTTTGGGCTATCTGGTGTGCTATGAGCTGGTGGCAACCATCAAAACACTGACTTCTATAGTTATTGAAGAGATACTGGCATCTATCACCAACCTGAAAGGAGCTTGTAGTGAGGTGGGGTCGGTCTTTTCTGCTACGTCTCAAGTGAAAGGATGGGAGGAAATGGCCTTGAGTTGCACTAGATGAGATTCAGATTAGATATTAGAAAACAAATTTTTCACTGAAAGACTGGTTAGGCGTTGGAATAAGTTCCCCAGGGAGGGGATGCAGTCACCTGTCTGAAAATGCTTAAGAGGCACCTGGATCTGGCACTTGGGGATGTGGTTCAGGGTGGTTACAGTGGTGCTGGGTTGATGTTTGGACTAGATGGCCGTGAAGGTCTCTTCCAACCTTGATGATTCTGTGACTTTGTGGTCTTCAGAAGGTTATTCATTTCATCTTACCCTCTGGATAGGGAGGGAGTTTAGATGATAGACTGAAATCTGTCCTTTGGATGACTAAAATTAGGTGGATTACACTCCAGCCTTTGTTGGTAACATTACATAATGATTGCATAATTAAGAAGCATTTGGTGCTATTTCTGTACAGCAAATACTGCTTTATCATTTTTTCTTTTGTTTTACAGAATAACTAAAGGATTGTTTTGACAATATGTTATTGATCTGGAAGAATCACAATCAATAAGTATTATAGCTACTCAGTGACTACATTATTAGAAAAATAAATTAGGAACCATCCTGCTTGCAAATAACCATTATTTCACATGATGGGTAGAAAAAAATTGTATACATGTCATGGCATATTGTTCATTTGCAAACACAGGGAGACGTTTTCTAATCCTATAAATTTCATGTATTGATCAGATATCATGATAAAGTGGTTTCTTTTGGAGTGCTCTTTGTCTAAGTACTCTCTTTTAAATTAAGAATCTATTTTACATTACCACAACCCAACATAAAAGCTATGTGCCTGTGTGTGTACAAACAAGTAACTTCTTTCTCTTCTGTTTCAACAAAACTGTTATTAACTTATTAAGGAAAAAAAAAATCAGTTTTCATCTTTCTCCAGCAGATCTTCGTGTTCAGGTATAGCAAACATGCTGCTTCCTATTGTGGCTTATGCTACAGGTGAATCTGACATTTTCATTTGTACATCATGTGCATTTTGAAATAAAGAAGCGATGGCTGATCTCCACGTTGAAAGCATTATGTTGCTATTGCTCTATAGTTTGTTGGTTTGCTTTGTTTTGCTTTGCTTTTTTTCCTCTGGAAGGCCTCACAATCTGCTGTGAAAAAGTTGTATGCTAAGAAGGAAAAAAGAAGTATACATCTCACTGAGGTTGGTGCAGAGCAAAATTGTCAAAGCACCAGACCACAGAGATTCAAGCCTTTGTGTCCTCAACAATAAAAATACACCAAGGTAGCCATAGATTCCCTATATGGGAATTTTCTCCTCCCAAGCACATCTCGCACTTAGGGTTGACCGAGGAATGACAAGGTCTGAAAATACAACTGCTTGTCCTTAAGCAAAATAGAAGGAGACTGTGGTGGAGAAATACACAAAATTCAGTATACAGAAAGAGGTTTCCAAACTGTGATATGCACAGCTCTGGTCTCCTTTGTAAATAGCAATAATTAAAAGCATCTGGCTGCCTATGTATATGACTTTGCCTTGCTTGGTAAATGCCAACTCACAGATAATCACATGAAAACAGCTGGGAGAATTGAAAGGAAGAGGATAGAGGCAGAAAAAAGAGGATGAGTTTGTGGAAAGTGGAGAAAGCACAGAGGCTGCCACTGTGGTACAAATGAGAGAGAAAAAAGGAAAAAGACTGTAAGGACAAAATAATCCTTATGCTGATATTTCATGAGGCCATTTTTAATGCAAAACTGTGTAAAAAAATCAATTTCTATAAGGTAGATTATGGATGCCAAATCAATACAAATTATTGCTGCTCAGATCTGTCTCAGATTTTTATTATATGATGAGTTGAAACGTCTGAGCTGCCTAAACATATTTACTGGGAAATGCCAGGGCAGAGAACTAATCAATAAATGACCACAAACCTTAAGAGAAAAAGGGTTAAAAATATTAGGCTAACCAATCCCAAAACTTAGGATAGTGCAGCCTTAAAAGTCAAATGGTACATGTGTGGTACAGAAAGGAGTTGAGGACAAAACAGGGGTATGGGGAAGGGCAGGGCCTGTCCTGTTGTCAGCCCGCATAGCTCAAGCACTTCACCCTGTGTTAAGCACAGGAGTGCAGTGCTGGCAGTGTGTACAGCATTGACCACTCCTGCCTGTAAGTGGAACAGATGGAGCACGAGTGCTGCAGTGTACTGACAAGAGACCTTTTTATTTCCTTTCCCTCACAGTGGGTGCAGCTCCCCCGTCCACGTCTGGGAGAAGAGCTTCATAAGAGCCAGGTTGCTCTTGGTCTTCTTAAGTGAATAAGACAAACTTTTCACTTTGAAAGGCGCTCTAGGCTTTTAGTTCCCCTTTTCAGCTTGCTCATGTCTAGCCAGATTTGTGCAAACCACCAGTTCCTGCACCTCTAGTAGGAAAACTATGGAGAAACGAGGAATTATTCCACATCCAGCAACAAATGGTCCTCATTACAACTTTAATATATGCTCTCACACTTTATGGGTTGTTGCTCGTGTTATGTTAATTACTTTTTAGTGACATGGGAGAAATTTTCTTCTAATTTCTAAGTATGCATTTATTTTTTCTGAGAACCCAGTGCCCTGATAGGCAGGTTCAGTTACCTTACACACTTTTTTGTTTTTCCTCCATTTGGAGAATTGTCACGTACCAGTGCCTGGAGAAGGTTTGTGAAGCACTGAGTTCATTATTGCCTTCAATAGACATTTGCAGATACCCTTTGAGGTAACAGAGATGACTCTGAGGCACTGAGAAAACCACACCATTGCATGGTCCCAGTGAT
This sequence comes from Ifrita kowaldi, assembly GCA_013398055.1. Taxonomy (NCBI): domain Eukaryota; kingdom Metazoa; phylum Chordata; class Aves; order Passeriformes; family Cinclosomatidae; genus Ifrita; species Ifrita kowaldi. The sequence continues at coordinate 350,869 of VZRS01009391.1, forward strand.
CCATCCTAGGGTGAGCCAGGGGAGCTGTATTATCAGGGGGCCTGAGGGCATCATTCATATGGAACAAGAGCAAGCCTGCTGCAGTGGTTGACAGCAGTGTGCTCATGACACCATGTTCAAAACACCACAAAAGCTTTTATATCTCTTTGGATGGTTTTCATTGCATAAATGCTATGGTTTTGCTATTTTTCTCTCTTTATTACCTTAAATCCTAATGGATTGGTCTGTGGCACCAATGTATGTTGCAAAATATGCAATATGGCTGATGTAATAATCGCATTAGCAATTGATTGATGATTTTTGAATCCTTAACTCCAGAAATTTAATGCTACATTAGGTCTCATTTTTGCATTTAAAAGATAAGACCTTGTTGCACAATATTTTGCTTGAAAATAATTGAATGTTTGGCTCTTGCAGTGTAATAAATGCCACATGGTAATTTTTTTTTTTAGGTTTGCCTACTGTATCATTCTTTTTGAATTAAAGTGAGTGCAGCACTCAGAAAATGTCCCATGTTTCTAATCTACAGAATATTGCAGGTAGTATCGGCTCTCCAGCATAATGCAGGTAGTATCTCTTCTCCAGTCTACAAATTTCCTCCTCTGGGTTTTACGAAGGTACAGATTCTGGAGACCAGAGAAGTAATTCATTCTCTGTACTGATCCAGTCTTTGACCTTGCATCAGATGTTTAAAGCAACAAAATATTTCTTCCTTCGTCTTATCTCTGATAGACTCCATAAAACAATTCCATGTGTAGTGGTAAAAAAAATTCATAAGGGGCTAAAGAAAGAAATCATCTTCCTTTCTGTTACAAATGTAAGCAAAGAATGAAGCACCATAATAGGAAAAGATAAGGATACTTTGAGAAATGCTGTTCTCTACTGCAGAAATGTATATGTTGTCCTGTACTTAAATAGTACTTTGAGATGTTCAACGAATGTGTCTAAAAACTGTGCACAGATCAAGAAGAGAGAAACAAGCAAATGTTTTTTCCTGGAAATCTGAATTTTAGGGTGTAGCAATATAGATGGCACATGCTAATGACGAGATGTCCAAATTACCACCTTCCCATCTCACTCTGACTAATAGTCTTATCTTAAAAAGAAAACAAAAAAAAAAAAAAAAAACAAAATCCCAACAACGAGACCTTCCAGAAGATAGCATCTGCCTTCTAGAAAATTTTGCTTCTTTTAGAAATAAGATTTGCAGGTACTCTACATCAGCACAAAATTAATTTATCCTCTGTTCCTGTGCTTATTCACATTTCCCACAACACCCTGAAGGAGAAGAGGTCAGGAAGTTATGCCTGCTACCTACCTGCAGCCTTCTCTCTGGAACACTGAATCCTTAAAAACAAACTTTATCTTTCCCATGTTGCTGTGAAATATGAAATACAAGAATATATGAAATATCTCCTTTATAGGAAGTGCAAGAAAGAGAACTGTTTTGGTGGTTTTTTTCCCAGCTTATTAATATACTTTTTCCAAATCTTGGAAATCTACACAGATCTTTTGGATCTTGGTGCCAGTGCTCCTGTTAACCACGTACTGAAATCCAAGTAAGTTAATGTTTTCTTGCTTAATTCTTCTTGCCTCCTCGTAGTCCAGTAAAGGAGAATATACTCTTGAGAAAATTTAAAACAATGTGAATACCCTTGCCTAATGACTGAGTATTACAGAGACCATCAACAGAATGCCAAGAAACATGTCAGATGTTATACAAAACACTAAATAAAGACACATCCAAAAGTGTATTGGCCAAAGCTGGTTTTGTAAATAAAATACCCTGCCAGAAGTTTTAAGCGAAGTCACCTTTTGTCTGTTGAGATGGCTGCCTCGAGAATCCTGTGAAAATTTCTTTAAATTTCCCCAAAAAGCAGATCTTGCCAACTGAACACATGGACTACACTTCTGCAATATTTATTTATAGCAGCAGAACTCAGTCTATAAACAAGCACTACACCCCATGTCATTTATTATGTTATCTGTATTTTACTGTGATTAGAACAAACATCCAGATCAGTCCTACTTCTTGTATTTACAAAGTAGCCTGATAGACAGTCAATACAGCACTTTTCTGTGAGGGCTGAGAACAAACTGTGCAAAGCAGGCTTCTTCCAGCCCCTTTTCTCTTTTTGATCATTACTCCCTTCTTTAATGTTGTTTTCTGCCAAAAAAAGCACCATATGACCTTTGAGAAATGTCAGGAAAACATTATTTTCTCTGTGCCACTCCAGTTTGCCGACATCGGGTACATCCTTACTCCAAGCCCAGCTCAGAGTAGTGTCTCTGAGACAAGTCATGCTAAAATGCCTCTCAGTGCACTCTTGGGGGTGCCACGCACCCCTCCTGACCTTCTCTGACTGCTAAACGTGGCTGTGGGAGTCTCACTAATGAACAGCATTGCACCATCTGTTTGGCTCCCACTGCTGGACCTCCTTAGGGTGAGGGAGGAGCAGCAAGCAAATGCCAGTCCAATGCCTCCATCTGACTCACAAAGCAATACAGCTGCTGCTTCTGTGCTTTCTGCTCTTTTTTTTTCCTTTCCAGAGTGACTCATACGCATTATTTTTCAGAAATAATTCAAAAGTGTAGAAAACTGAAATTCATAGAATAGAAATAAATTCATCACAGTATCTGTGATAGAAATAAACAAAGGAAAATTCAAACAATTAAACATTGTTCTGCATGCATGTGATGCCTTAGGTTTTAACTTTCCCATTTTTCAAGTCCTGTACTGCCTAGTGTGTAACTCTGAAGTTTCTTGTAGCCTGTTAACTTCTGCTCTCATGCTAGGTAGACATAACAAAGCCTCCCCAGGCCTGCTTGTCAAGGACACCTAGACCGTCCTAGGCCCAAAATGTGTAAACCAAGGTGCCTCTAAGAGGGGGTAAGCTGAGGGGAATTACATCATTAAACTGAGGCTTTAATTGGAGAATTAACCCTGATATGCAAATGAACCAAACCTATAAAAGTGTGAAGAACTCGTGACCTGTTGTCCATCTTGGGATCCACCTTGGCAGTAGCCTCTGGCTCCCCAGGGTGTACCTTTGAAGGCCTTTTAAATAAATACCTACCTTTATTCCCTTACTCCTGTCTAGCCTCTGTTTCTACAAGGCCTCTCAAGGCATCACATGACTGTGTGTACGGGTGTCTGACTTAAGAATATGAATTTCAAACTGGATAAAAAGTTATATGTGAATAGTTACAGAAGTACATGTTATGGGTTTTTATAATCCCACAAGTTTTGACAGCTGAATCTAAAAAAAAGCTCATGGGCATAAATTTTGTATCAGGGCTTTTACATTGCACTCATTCAGTAAAAGGAAAAAGAAAAAAAAAGGGATCGTCCTTTATTTTAATTGCACTTCCCTCCTTTTAAAATCCTTTGGACAAATTGTCTCTTCTTTCTCTTCTGTATAGTTTCTAATACCTTTTTACATAACTGTGTAATATAGATTTTACGCTGTATGATAGAAGGACAGATAATGCTTTACCATAATATGTAGACTAGTATACTCAGGCTTTATGTACACTAAATAAGATATTGTCATTCTGAAACTGTTTTAGTTGGTCCTTAGGCAAGTGAAGGAAAATGCTTCTTTTGCATCTTATTTCAAAGGGAGTAAGTCTAGCAGAGGACTGGGCTGGGTGTCCTGTCCTTTCTGATGGACAGCAGAGTGTTGCTGCACTCCTGGTCGAGCAGCCTGGAGGCGATGTGATCACACACTCAGATTGGATTGGCTGATATGAGACACACCCTTTGTGGTTACAGCAAATCTTGAGACCTGGGTTAGGGCAGTCTTGTTTGAAACACCTGCCTCTCCTACACAGTTTCCTTGTTTACTGTCAGCAACACCTGTGTCGGTTCCACGTTGTATTTATGTGAAATCGCACTGGGCTTGGGTCACTGATGACCCTCGTTGGTGCCAGTCCTGAAGTCATGATGGAAAAAGCTCCCTCTCTTCCCCACTGGTCAGGGCAAGTCCTGGGCCCATCCTCTGCTGACATCCAGGTCCTTCACCCAGCTGCCCCTCTCTTGCCTTCATTCTGGGAGCCCTGCAGTGTCCTCCTGCAGTCTGTAGTCTTGCCCTGTCAGTCTGGATGCTTTTCCTGTATTGCCACAGTCTCTGAGAAGAAAAGAGCTGAGTTTTGGCCCTCCTCAAAGCAGCATGACTGCTCCTACAGAGCAGCGTGGTGCAAAGAGACATGAGGAGGAGCGGGCAAAAATAAAAGTCTTTCTCATCCCAGCCTCTTCATGTCCCTTCTGTTCACAGTATACAGAAAAATGCAAAATAGCAGCTATGTGGAGAGGTTTTCCCTGCTCTCTGGGGAAAAGTAGGAGGCTAACAGTAATGAGGAAGCAGTTTTTTGCCTTTCTAGGAGGAACAGAGTCTGAATTGGATTGGATGGTATAGGAATATATTTTTCCTTGCTTTCTGCAGGTGTGTGCAGTTTAAAACCAGAAGAGCCATGGCCATAGTAAAAGAAAATACAAAATTAAAACAAACCACAGTACTAAAACCAAATAAAAATTGTGTCATTGTTGTGCCAGATACAGTCAGAGACATAAAAGAGATGTTAATTAGTTACGTGTTCCTTTCTTTCTGAGGCTGTTTGCTCCCTGCTCTGCATTTTGCAGCTCCTTATAGGGTTGAGTGTTGTGCAACAGAGTGGGAGCAGACGCTGTGCTTCCTTTGTGAGCACCTATGCCAGTGACAGGATTTGAGCTTATCAGGCATATGTTTTATTCACTAAGGCTAAGAAGCCATTTTCTGTAAAGTTGAATATTGAATGATGGAAGAGGTATCTTGCGTTAATTTTATACTTTTTTTGGGGGGGTGTGCGAAAAATGGATCAAATATGTTTGGCAGATGAGATATGAGAATACCTGCATTTTGATAACAGAGAAATAGATGACCTTATTAAATTGTATCTCCCCAAATCTTCCAAAGCAAGAAGCACAATTACATTAGAACCCTCCAGAAACTCAGTAGATTTCCCTGGATTTTTATGCAGTCATGTACTGTCCAACTATTAAAACCCTGTCCAATGAACATGGTATTGCATGATATACTTCAAAGCCTAGGCTTTAGGTACTATCATAAAATTATTTATTTGGGAAAACAGTAAAGGTAAAATAGCATTTGCAGACTGCCCACATGAAAATTCCTACACATGTGTCTTTGGGCTTGATTAGAGATCCATTAAAAACCTGTTATATTGCTCAGGCCTTGTGTGAAGAGAACTGACTATAGGGGGAACAAAGCAGGAGGAATAGATAAAATTAAAAATTAAAACCAGAAATTTACTCACTGCATTTAGACCAAGTCTGTATTTCATATAAAAAGGCAAAAATGTTTCATTTGTGGCCAATACTGGCACTTACCATATTTTTGTGATTTAATATTTTGAATTAATTAAAAACTGTGTAGTATTTTCAGTATTTATATATTCCCCAGGGGAAAGAAAGTATATGGTTTTGGCACTTACTGCACACAAGACAGGTAATTTAATCAATCCCCCTTTCACCTGTGTTTGTCTATCTACAGGGAAAAAACACAGTGATATCATCAGCAATTTGAAATAGCTGTCACTGAAGTATGAGTATGATTCACCAAGGGCAAACCAGGCTTGACAAACCTGATCGCCCTCTATGACAAAGTAACGTGCTCAGTTCATGTAGGGTGAGTGGTGGTCATTGTCTACCTGGATTTCCCCAAAGCTTTCGATATGGTTTCCCACAGCCTCCTCCTGGAGAAACTGGTGTGTTATGGTCTAGGCAAGTGGTCTCTGCAGTGGCTGGAGAAGCGGCTGACCAGCTCACCCAGAACACCCGACATGCTGGTAAATTGCTCTGTTCCAAACTGGCAACCTGTCACAAGTGGGGGTCCCCAGGGGTCGATATTGGGCTCAACACTGCTTCCTGCATTCATTAATGGCGTGGGAGATAGGATCAAGCGTAGTCTCCTGACATTTGCCAGTGAGACCAAACTGAGTGGGAAAATGAAGACTTTAGAAGGGAGACCCACCCTGCAGGAAAACCTGGACAGGCTGAAAGAGTGGGATAAGAAGAGTGTTATCAAGTTCAACAAGATCTTGCACCTGGGAAAATGTAGTCCAGGAGTGTAGCACAGGCTGGGATCTATCTACCCAGCTGGATCTACCCTTTCTCTGTGGAAAGGGAACTGAGGGAATTGGAATCATCACCCCAGCGAAGTGGTGGATTCCCAAACATTGAGCAATTTTGAAATTCAGCTGTACAGGATGCTGAGCCATTTTGACTAGACCGTGCTTTCACCAAGAAAGGCTGGACAAGATGATCCTTTAGGTACCTTCCAACCTGGTATTCTATGATTCTGAGATGAAAATCCATTTTATTGATTATCGGTGCCTAGTGTCTTACTGTTGCATTGACAGCAGCCTTAAATTTTGTTGTTGTTGCTTGGATTAAAAGATGGAGCAGGAGCAGGTGTAAAAAAACCAAATCCCAGGACTCAGGGTGCCCTTTTCCTCTCTGCCTGCCTCCTACCTGCCTGCCTTTTGCTTCCCCAGCACATGAATCAGTGGTCTCAGGCAGAAGACACCAATGCATCGTTCTCGCTATGACACCTAAAAGACCTGATCTATAGGGCAGCTTTTTTAATTGCTGTGGTAAAATCCTATTTAGGGTTTCCAAATATAATAAAAAATCAGACCTCCAAGAATTTTGGTTGTGCAGTGGGGAGCTGAGTAGGATCCAAGGTGAAACACAAGCTTTCTCACTGGGATGGGATTTACTTTGTCACCACTCACTCAACAGCAAGCTCTTTAAATACCGCTTTTTCCTCAAACATGGTTTCTGAACATGCTGTGGTATGGCATTAATAGGAGAGGAGACCGTAAAAGTTATTTAAATAGACATATCAGATTTACATAGCAAACAAGATGTACTAAATTCTCTTAGCTGCGTAAAGACTTTTTTAAAAAAGTTCTTTATATGGCATATAAGATACAGAGCCAAAAAATACATTAAATCTTTATAAATTGTGGAGTCCTGTTTAAATAAAATTATTTATGCAGGTAATTCTATTAATGGTATTGATAGCTATCTGCGCAAATCCCAGCCTTTCTAACAGAAAAATATGTTTTTATATTCAAAATGCATCTGGACATCAAATAATGTAGCATTGTAATCCTTGCTCTCAGTTACAAAGACGAGGATGGTGTTCTGTATGTAATTATCATATACATTAAGGAATAATGCAACAAGATATTTTCAAGGGATTTTTTAATAGACTGAAAAATAAGATGTTTGGTTATCTTTCAGAAAGACAGAGCAAATATGGCCTATGAGGTCTCATTTATTTTCTGTTCGAATCATCTGTAACACTTGGAAATTTAAAAATCTTTTTGAGATGAGTTAATTTATTTTTATCAAACAGGAACAAGTTTGTGTAGAAGAGATATTAAAAAATTTCCAGATACATTTCTTAAAGCACCCAACAGCTGAAATAAGTGTGTGGACTTGATAATTCCTGATGAGTGTACTAGAGCTCTGGCCAAATAGTCAGTAGAGAATAGGATCAAATGCTAATATTTGACTAAGTTCCTCTAGAAGTTTTCCTTTAGATTAGGTCAGAATCCTACCCAGTTAAACCTGGATAAGGAACATGTCTTCAGAAAATCTGTGGGGTGGGTGAGAGGTGGCAGGGGAAGGAACATTCTGATGCTTGACCAAATATCCTACCAAAAAAAATGGTCTGTGATTTGCAAGTTGTGGATCTGAACTCAAAATTAGAAGGAGCGTGGGGATCTTCATCAACCTTATCCTGACTCTTGTAATTTAAACAATGTTTTTACTTCCAGAAAAAATGGATGAATGTGTCCATAGCAGCATAGCGGTACTGGGAGGCTGTGTGCCTCTCCCACAGCTTCATTTGGCTAAATTACCTCCTCTCAGTGTTGTGATGCTGCAGCTCAGTGGTTAACCAAGCTAGCTGAGACCTGCTTAAATCTTTGCAGGCACTGCAGTTGCCTCTCTGATGTAGCCTCGGAGGGCCTAGCAGTCCATCCAACACCACTGCATCCCATGGCAAAGCTTCAGGTGATTTCCTTGCAGAGACACTCATGCCCACCCGGACTACTTTCATCTTGGTGTCCCATGCTTGTTTCCTACACGGATTGCATTTTGCCTTTTACACTGAAACAGTAAAATGCTTATGTTTGGTGGTCAACTGCTGTCAGATGGCCCAGAGATGCACTCCTCAGCATGACATATTTCTCGGGGGTGGATGTCAGGCGTATTCTGGGCAGCAGAGCAGGAAGCAGGCGCAGCAAGTCCATCCACTGAGGAGCCAAGCACTGGCTAATGTTCTCGGTGTGATGTGGAACCCAGTGTCCCAGGTAATGCAATAGGCCACAGAGCTCCTCACTGCCTGGATGTAACTGCTTGGGTGGGCATTTACACCTGTGTTACTGTGTAGGGGTTTTTTGCCTAGAGAAAAACTGCCTTTTAACTTCCAATCACCTAGGTAAGGTCTCTTCAATACTCCTACATGTATTTAGCCAGAGATTTACAGCATCGTTTCAAGGGACATTTGAATCTTATTTCTGCTACGTTTATTAATTGAATATCTTGTGTTATGTCTTCAAATAATATTTATTATGTTCAGTGTGACCAGAACAATTTTATTGCCCTCTATTGTATGTGAACTTGGAGAAAGTAATGCAACAGTGCTGCAAATTACTCTTTGCTGAGGCAGTGGAAACATGCTAACACCCAGAAACTCTGGCAGTGTGCTGGTAGAGGAAGGAAAAAGAAGCCTGTAGGTACAGTATTCAGGACAAAGCATTCTGGAAAGGCTTATAGGCACACTGAGCATCTTCTGGAAAGACTGAAAGGATTGAGATGAAAAAGAACAAGCAGAAGGGAAAAAAAATGATGCTTTTATTGTTTGTCTCTTACAACTGACAGGAAAGATCTTTAAAAAGTAGTCTTTGAAGAGGGTTGTCTAATTCTGATTATTTTATTGCAAGTCCATGCCACTGCTGTGTGTTTTGATATATGTTCCTTCTCTTAAATAGTTCAATCTTTTCCAAAGTAATCAATGCATCTGCTTCTGTATTCCTCAGGCTTACATACACTATGCAATCATTAGTGAAGTCTGTGGCTGATATTTTACGCTTCTCCACACCCAGAAGTAATGAGAAACTATTTTATAGCCAGACATATCTTCTGACTGCTTACTTTACAAAAAGGAAATTTTCAGAGAAGCTGAAAAAATCAGAAAAAGTACTGAAACTACTGTTAAGATTCATATTTTTTATCCCTAGGATTATTTTTCAATGGTCATTTATTTCTAAGAATTTTTTTAAGTAATATGAAGAATCTAAACAGAAGAGAAATGCTGAAAGAAAAAACATCCTTATCTGAAATAGCAAAGTATTTTCAAGTCCACCTGTAAGACATCTGTTTTATTTCCCGCTGAGGAGATTGTTCACTTCTTCTTAAGAAATGGTGTGCCTTCTCCAATCTATGGAGATATAACAGGAAAAAAGGATTCTGAAGTCCAGATGCTGGATTTCCAGGGATTCAATCATGACAGGTCTGATTTGTTGTTTTCAGAATGGATGGAATTCACTCCTTCAGGCAGCCTGTATACAAAAGTCAGTCTCCAGTTTATTCCAATCTACTTTAAGCTCCTAATTATAGATTGTTACTGATATTCTAAGTAACATGCAGGGAGAAATTTTTTTTCATTTACATGCCATTGGTTTCCTTCACAATTCTCCGAGGAAGACTTTTGGTAAGGTGAAATATCAGACACAACCTTCAGAGGACGAAAACAAACGTGGTACCCTACCTCCCATGAAGACCACTTGCAGAATAACAACTGTGCTGAACTGCACCCACTGCTGAGCAAACACATGTCAAAGCCTCACTTTCTGCACTCAGAATTACTTTGGGATTGTTTGTTTGTTTTTCAATTGTTTTGCACTCCAGAATTACAGTAGGATACATGAAAGCCAACCCCATCGAAGTCTTTGTATCAAATTTCACATCAGGGTTTTATCTTATGTTGCAACAAAGAGAATAATTTCTGATGTGCTTTAATATATGCTGCTGTACCTGCTCAGAAAATGAGATAGTTCGTATGAAATTTCACACAAAAATTATATATAATTATCTCCCCTCTACAAGGGAATGTACTAGGCTGAATAGTTGTGAGTATTTAATGCTATTTTAAAAGATAAAAATGTAGGCAGACAGATTTACATTTAAATCATATTTCAATCAACCTTAAAGGTTCAGTTTACACAGTGAGGGTATAAAATGTTAGCACATTAAATATGCACAATGTTTTGCATTGCATGAAGGATGTGGATTGTACTTTCAGTTTCCAAGCAAATTAAACCTGCTGTCAGTAAGTACACTGTAGCAGGATACAGTGGGCTCTGTGGAAACCAACTTAAGCAATTTATGCTACTGCATATCAGTGGGGTGAATTGGATTTCAGATAAATCCTCAGTGACAAGCTTAGGTTCTTCTTGCAAGACTAGGAAGAATCCACATCTCTTTTTCTGATCACAGCTTTAGGACAATACTTTTACACTCTATGCAAAGGAGTTGAAAGAGTTGTGGTGGGAGATCCTGCACAGAAGGCACAGAAAAAAATTATTATGCAGTGAGAGACATTCTCTATGACTTAGCAGTAACTGCCTATGTCTTGCCACGTACACATTAGGGATTGATCCGGGAACGTGTGTGTCGCTGGAGACCAGCCCACTCATCCCTAGCCTTCTTCCATGTGAATGCAGTCAGTGACCCCAGGGTATCCTCCCTTCTCATTTCAGTTCACAGACACTCAGAGATGCTTTTTTCAGGCCTTTGAAGTCTGCATAAGGAGCCAGATTGTGCGTTAATTCATTCCAGTCAATCTACCTCATCATATGGTTTTCCTTAATCACTGTGTTATAAAAAAGAGGTGGGCAAATCCTGCCTATCCAGTACCTCATGGTTTATGTTTTTTTTTTCATAAGATGTAATTAGTAAACTACGCTTGAAATCAAGTTTTCAAACACCAACTTTCCACTCCTTCAAAGTGCTCTAATGAACAGCCAGGGAGACATCATCATACATAACTTCTTATGGTATTCACTGTGCTTTAAAAAGATATTCTAAGAACTTTCCAAATATTGTTTCATCATCCAGATGAGAATTCTGTGGATTCATCTGTTGAGAAAAATGTTTATGATAAAGATAAGGCCATGAAGTAACTGCCTGCATTTCATTAAAAAGTATTTCAAATAACTGTACGTGTAACATAAACAAAAACAAAACAAATTTGAAGATAACCAAATGTCTAAGGCAAGATAATTTTATTGAACACGTACAATTCCTTAGTAATAATGCATTCACATCTTTAGGCTAGAGGGTTCTTTACAGACTGCATGCACTGTTTTCAGTGTATTCATAAAAACAGACAAGAAGTTCTAGGTGGTACTCTTAAAAATTAAATGACTCAGCAAAGTCCTTTTATGATTCTTTCTCAAAAAGACTCTGTGAGGCTTTATATTGTCATTATATCCTCCCAGTCAACATATTGTTAAACTGCTGCGACTTCTGAAGAAATTGGGTTCTATTTGCCCAACACCCAACCATATTTTCAGCCATCTTATCTCTGGACAACGATCACAGCAAGTCCAATTTCCAGCCATAAAGTCTGTTTTTTCAAAAGTGGCATCCATCTCCCAAAAGATTTCCATCAGACATTTCTGTGAGCATCTTTCATGTTTCCTCTGGATGAATCTGTCATGCAATTAGGTTATGGATGGGCTGCCGTGACAAATAGGTTGCCGTTTGCCTTTTGATGTACTTTTGATTTTGATGTTTTAAGTATTTCCTTCTTTTAAATGCTGTCTTCTGGGAGCTGTACCCACTCTGTTTTATGTTTTGGATAAAATACTTGCAGCAGCATCTTTTCTTTGTGAATCCAAAGAGCACATTATAATGTGTCATATTTTTCCCAGGAGTGAATATTATTTTGAATACTTACTATATTGCAGAATAGCCTGCAGACTAAAGAGTGCATTTAGTTACTGGTTTTCTGTGGCCTGAGAAATCTTTCAGTGGGTAAAATAAATCACAGAATCATAAAATGGCTTGGTTTGGAAAGGACCTTAAAGATCATCTAGTTCCAGCCCCTCTGTCATGGGCAGGGACGCCTCCCACTAGACCAGGTTGCTCAGAGCCTCATCCAGCCTGGCCTTGAACACTTCCGGGGATGGGACATCCACAGCTTCTCTGGGCAACCTGTTCCAGTGCCTCACCACCCTCACAGAAAAGAATTGCTTCATTCTTTCAAAATATTTAAATCTTAATGTTTTCTGTGAAGCCTTCATTTGGCTCTCTTGCCTGTGGCTTATGATACCATCTTTAATTATATTATGATTTAGTATTTTTCCTCAAGATCTCTGCCTTTGTTCATTGCACAGTGGACTGGATCTGCAGATAAATCACATCTAAGGAATGAAACAGACTGCTGTCTGAGGGAATTCCTTTGCCGAGGTTGGAATCGTGAGGCAGGAACCTGAAAGAGAAAGAAAAACTGAGACAGCTATTGCTGCTCTGGAGGAATAGATTCTACTCCTCTCTTTACTGCCTGAGTTTCTGACTGGTGTTACTGTCCACTTCTAGAATAACTTTTGTCTAATAACTGTTATTTTCTTGTTCCTTTTTTTTCTCTTGTTCTCTTTTTTGCATTAATTAAGTTTGCACTGAGATATCTTTCTAAGAAACAAACAAATTGAATACTACTGCAAAAATTTAAAAGATAGGAGGTCAAACTTATCTTTTTGTTATTTAAGTAATTCTATAGTTAAATCCAGCAGCTAGTCCATACTGCTTTACTCCCTACTTCTCACTGATACAATTTTCCAATTTATTCATGGGCTTTCCCTAAACCAATATAGACTATTTCAGGTAAAAGAGACTTAATTCATTGTTAAAATTATTTATTTAAATTCCAATCAGAATGAGCTTTTATAAAAATAGCTTCAAAACTTTGCACAGTCCTGCTTTTCATTACTGTGCTTAATGAAGAAATTATGAATGCAGATTTTAATGTCATCAATGTGAGGATATTGCTTTTGAATTTTGCAGCACATCTAGAGGCAAAAAAATAAAATGTCCCTTTGAAAGCAATGTTTTGTACTGCAGGTAGTTAGGCAACTCCTTAGTTCCTCTGCATGTGAAGTCCTATATTTCATTTATGCAAATAAATCACACAATTCTAAATCTGCCCCTAAACCAGGCAACTGATCTGCGAATAAATTTGAATTAGGTAGTGACGAATATTGTTATCTGAGGGCTACAATTCCAATTTTGTTGTATTTTATTCTTTTAGTTGTCTAATGTCCTTGTAGCTTAGAAAACCAAATTGCCTTGGTGTTAATGAGGCATAATTACTTCCACTTCCTAAACACTAAGTATTCTCTTTCTTTTTTCAAAGTTTCTAGGTCAAAACACTAGCACTTTCTAGTGCTAGTGTTTTAGTCTACGTTCATGCTCTTCATTTGGTCTGTTAAAGGATGGGTTTTCTCAAAGCAATTAAGCCATTTGGGAAGGTATGTGGTACTACTTTTATTCACTGGTCAGCATAAAGTAGCATAAATGATTTAGAGCGCTTGATACACTGGCTGTCAAAGGTATCAGAAGATGTCTATGGTCTAAAAACACTTTCTCAATATCCAGGTTGTAAAATAAGAAGAGATAAAGGACTGGAAGTAAAAAAAACAAGCAAACAAAATAAGCCCCATAAAATAAAATTAAAATGGAAAACTTTATCCAGGCCATCCTATATTCCCAATTCCTACTACAAGTCTTTCTTAAGTATCTACTTCATTTTTATGCTGCCGTCCTTCTATTGCAGGTAAGTAATTAACTCTCCAAAAGATGAGTTTAACTTAAAATAGGAAATACTTTAATTTAGGGGAGAAGACCCCTAAATTCTTCATACAAAAAATCAACTTCCTCATGAACTTGCCTCTAACACTGAAACTGCTGCCTATTTCATCACAATGTTTCAATGTCTTCTGCTCAATTTAAAGGAGACATAGGTAATTATGCTATATACTACATAAAAACTTTTTTTCAGCTACAAGTAGTTGCAGGCTTTGTGCATTAAGGATGTTGCCTTCGTACTGCATGCTAAGGAAAAGTACTAGAAATTATACTAACTAGAAATATAACTACTTGTTCAAATATTAATATACTCCCCATATAGTCATTATAGCTAAAAGGGAAAAATTGCTTTTGAGCATTTCACATTCATCAATAGTTCATGAAAATACGTAACGAGTTATGACACATCTAATAAAGATGAAAGGGATAAAAATCCTTGTGAATTTTTAATGTGGATAATAAAGGGCATTAATACAGCTTAATTATATTGATAAATAATTTAAATTACTTTTTAAACTATGTTTTATTTTTATTTGAAATCATTTTATGTGGTATTCTTGGAGGAATTATATACATGGCATTATGCTGCCAGCCACTCTACAAGGGGAAGTAAAAGTTGTTGTATTGATGATCTGAGTAAATATGGCCATTTAAAACATTCTTAGAACATTTCAACCAAAATGTTGTATCTTTTGAAATATCCTTTTAAATCCAAAGTTTAGATAAATATTAAATAACAGCAAAAAACTCTCAAAGGTCTGTCCTGAGGTTGGATGTCTGATTGGTCTGCCCTCTTAAGGCAAATCAATTTCTGTACACATTGACGTACAAAGGAGTTATGCTGCTGGCTTTGCAGGGGACACATTTCGTTTCAGTCAGCTCAGGTATAGCTAAGTTAAAGGAAATGTAGGTATTTCATTTTAAACCAGGAGCTTAAACCGAAGTTGAAGACTAAGTCCCTAGCTTTACCTCAGTGAAATATTGTAACTTTATTTTCTCAGCAAAGTAAGCTATTATTGCGTAGGAGATTTAACTACTTAGCAATTCAAGCTTGACACACTTTTAGCAAGATCCATGTGCCCAGTTTGAAATTTGTCTTTTTCACCTTTGCTGCATCTTCACAGGGGAGTGTACCAGTATACCTCCCTTTCTCTCTTTCTTCATCTCTGTCTGTGTTCCCTGGCTGCAGCCTGCTGACACTTACCTAGAATCATAGAATCAGAGAATATCTTAAATTCTAGGGGATCCATAAGAATCACCAAGTCCAAATCCCTTCTTCCCACAGGACTACCTAGAACTAAACCATATGACTACAAATATCATCCAGACATTCCTTGAACTCAGTCAGGTTTGGTGCCATGACCACTTCCTTACAGAGCCTGTTCCAGTGACCAGCTACCCTCTCAGTGAAGAAGCTTTTTCCTAATGCCCAATCAGAACTTACCTAAACACAACTTAATACCATTCATTTCCTCATGTCTTATCACTGGTCACCAGAGAGAGATCAGCACCTCCCCCTCCTCTGTATCCATTGAGAAAGCAAGGAGGGCAAACCCTCAGCCTTGTCCAAGCTCAGCAACCCAAATGACCTCAGCCTTTCCTTGTAAATCTTGTCCTTGAGTCCTTTCACCATCTTCTCACTCTCCCCTGCATACACTGTAATAACTTTATAGCCTCCTTACATTGTGGCCCCCAAAACTGCCCCCAGCACTGGAGGTGAGGCCGTCCCAGTGCAGAGCAGAGTGGGACAATCCCCTCCCTTGCCCGGCTGGCGATGCTGTGCCTGATGCACCCCAGGACACGCTTGGCCCTCCTGGCTGCCACACTGTGAAGACACACTGGACACAATACAGGGCACACTGCTCAACTTGCCATCCACCCAAGCATCCTGATCGCTTTCCACAGGGCCTCTCTCCAGCCTCTTGTCCCACAATTTGACTACATAACCTGTAAAACTTGCTGTAGTAACTGGTTTGGTCTTACCAGCTACCTGAGTTTCTCCCCTTCTGGCACTGAGAGCCAGGGAAACAGTTATCACAGCCACCTGAATCAGCCAGGGCAGCAAACTTATGCAGGGAAATATATTTTTTATTCTTTTAGTATGATGTATTACTTGCAGTACTCTCACCTGAGGGCAGGTACCCCCAGAGATGCAAAGGAATTTTGTGTCCAAAACTCAAGTGAGTCTGATTTCTGCCTTCTCCACCTGAAAAGTTCCATGAAAATCTGTCAGGGCTGTTTCTTAACAGTTCTAGAGACCTTTAGTCCTTCTCTTCAAATTACATTTCTGGTCTTAACAGTGATCAGTCCAAAGACCCAGAGTTACTAGTTGTGTGCTGTCCTGTGCATCCTGTGCACAAACAAGTTGCAAGTGTTCACTGTCAGGTGACTTTATTGTACTATCTGCATCCTCCTGTTTGAAAGATTCCCTACAGAAAAATACTTAAGCCCCAACACTATGCCAATAAGCAAGCCAACATCAATATTAATAAAGCATTAAAATCTCTGAGTGTTTATCACAACCTCCACATATTTAACTTCTGAAATATTTATAAATTGTGCAATATTTTGTGGAGTTATCTGTATTTTATTTTTAAAAAATAAAAGTAAAAATAAAAAAATTCTCTGTCCTGTCCAAACAGTGGATGCTAACAGGAATTTTTGGTAGGAGCCAAACTGGATCTTTGCAACAGCTGAGCAAATCACCTGCTTTCCAGAGACAGAGTGTGACTGGTGCACTTCTTTCACTCAGGGAAACACCACTTCCATGACCTCCATAGCAGAGTAAAATTAAGACTTTTTTCTTCCTCTCAGTCTACTTAAAGCTAAGGGTAATTGAATGGATCACAGAGATGATAGAGGAGGAGAATGCCCCACTGTCCAATAATATTACAAGTCCTAAAAAAATCAAAGCAAAAAACACCAAACCACAATAAGAGTCACCTAGAGAAAAGCAGCTTCATAGATATCTATAAACTATCCTCTCATTTAAATATTCAAAGAAATTATTTAGTGGTGCATTAGAATAAAATAAGCCACTATAGCTGAGGTAAAACATTTAGGAGCAATGTTTAGTGATTTTATTTCACAAAATATTTATAAGTTTAAAAAAATGGTTGCATTGCAATTAAAAGGAAAAACATACAAAAAATGTCCCTCGGAATGATACAAGAAGAGGAGAAGTGGAGCAAAACCTGCCCTAGCTTTTAGAAAATTGAAATCTTTCATCCAGAAAACACTCAAATTTGAAAGGAAGAAAGGTGACAGAGTGTGTCCACTTCAGTGAAAGCAGATCTTGCTATCTCCTTTTGCAGCAGATGACATCCAGAGGTCCCTTGACAGGATGTGTCCCCTTGCACAAGGACACCTCTTGCCAGTCATTGGAAACCAAGATGCCCCATGGGCCAGACCACCTCAGAACTGGACCTGGGGACATGGCTCATAAACCCCTCATAAAACACGGTGTATGTCCGTGGTATACTTCATCAGCATCCGGTTTGTACCACATTTGGGCTGAGAGCGAGCCCAGGACTGCCTGTAAAACCTTGTGTCAAAACATTTTGATTTTGCTGACGTTCCATCTTAACATGGCATTTATCTCCGATTCAAAAGACTTAATAGTTTTCCCACTGTCTTCAGTATATATATATATGTATAAATTCACTCTTTCGATGAATTTCGTCAAAACATAACTACACAATCATCACAACAGGTCATCTCCATCTAAGGTATGTTTGGGGTTTGCTTATGCACTTGCACACCTGTTAAAGAATTGAGCTAGATGACAGTAATGCTACTGCTTATGGGAGAACCTCAAAATGACAATGGTATATGAAGCGATACTGCCAAAGCAATGGAGGAAACCGATGTCAATAAAGTTATATAAAGTCAGGACTGAAATTACATTTTTGTCCTTCAGTAATGATATTCAGCACTACCACACCTTAAAGAAAAATATGTTTCTCTGTGCACTAAAATTGAATCCTGTTCTTTAACAAAAAATGATTGATCTTATAAAGACTATATGGAATTGTATTAAAATACATCTGTTGACATAGTAACCTTTGTTACCTCTCCTTTCTTCTTCTGTATTATTTTGCTCTTTTGAGCCTGTCTGTAAGAACTGCATATCAGACCATAGATAAAACAAAGCATTTCTTGGGTTGTTCTCAATAATTTAGTACATTACGGAGATCAGGATTTGAAGGAATTAGAAAATTTCTTACTTCCTTTTGCTGGATTTTAGGCTGAAGTTTGGTTACCTAAAACTCTGGGAGAAGGATGTCTTTACAAAGTAAAAATCTCACAAGGGGCATTTAGGTGACTACTTCAGACTATTCAGACATGCCAGTGATTAGATGTAAGTCAGCTAAAATCCATGCTTCTGAAAACGATGAGCAACTCTGTGTTATGTGTAGATTTGAAACATCTAATAATAAAAACCCATTGCAAAATATAAAAACCTTGCCTTTCTCTGCTCAAGATTACTGTGGCTGTGTGAACACTGCATCGGTGACCCAGGGTCAGAACTCCAGGCTCTCACCTGCCAAGTCAGCTGTCATGGTCAATTCATGTCCATAGTTTCATTCCCAGCTTGATCTTGCCGTTCAAGCAGCACAGTTTAGGGCCAATTCCACTCAACAACTTGTTGCTATTATGGGATTTTGCAGAGTGCAAGCATGCTTGTTGTGAAAAGGGAGCTTGTTTTTCAAAAGGAGAAGAGGAGTTCAAGGGGAAGGCTCAGTTGTTTACCTTGCAACTGGTGCTGCTTGGTCAGATGTGAACTTTGGGGGAGGATCAACACTACTGATTGTATTCACTATTCTTATCACTTAATGGTAGTAGGCTAAAGTTTTACTTCGCTGTGGTCTTAATACAGTCTATTGCTTTTGTTTACCTGTTTAAATAATATTTGTGGAATAACATCCTATTTGGTTTTGAGCTCTGGTTTACTTTTTGTGTAACAGAATTGTCACATGCGCAGTTTGACCTCCTGGGATCTGAGGGATTTGTCAGCCATTCTTTAGACTGAATAAAGACAAGTGAGAATAGTCCAATGAAGTACACCTAAACTCAGGGTGTAGTCAAATTAAGTAAGTTGGAAAACTCCAACTGACCCACTTTTGCAATACATGCCTATGAAAACAAATTTAGGCTTTAATATCCAACCTAAACAGTCTAAATTATGCATGTGCAAAGAGGGGAAATTTTGAAACCTTCACATAATGAAACATAAAATTGAGCATATTTAGTATGCAGTTTTTGGAAGATGTTGGTTGCATGTGAAGGTCTTGATGGGACAGACAAACCATTTTGAGTAGTGCCTAATGCAATGCACTTACACTCTCTAAGAGAAGTTTTGAGGAAGTTGTGGTTTAGTTTCAGGTAAAAATGAAACATTCCATCAGTGGCAGACATACTTTGACATAGCTCTGACTAGAGCAAATGGTTATAATTCAAAGCCTTTGTAATATTGTTTTGCATGTCAAGGATTATGTGACTTACTCTTCTCTGTTTGTTCAATAAATGTAGGCAAGAAGAAAATCAAAACTACCTTTTGGACAATTTGTGGGAAAAGGTTTCAACTTAAACTAAGAGAGGAAACACGAAATAGAGTTGATGAGCAGTTAGATTCACCAGCAGAGTTTCTTTTTCTAATATAGAAGACAAAAAGCATGTGAGATCTGAAAGTGAGAAAAGTAGTAGTATTCTGGAACCCCGAAGAAAAATGGAGGAAAATTCTCAGTTAAAAAAAAAAAAAAATTAAAGACCTGGGATGAGCTACAATTAGAAATTAGCATACATGAAATCTTAAACTTTATATAATTCTGACCTTTGCAAGGCAGATTGGTTTTTCTGAGTAAAATATTAAATCTCTGTTCAAGTCTTTCAAATACCTTCTCTGACCAGGGGAAAAAATCTGAATTTTGACCCTCCATGGTATCTCGGAGACTTTAAATTGTGATTTCCGTTCTAAACACTGTCAGCTATTTTCCAAATATGAATTGGATTCATGGGTCTGACCTATACTTTCCTTGAAGTTTTTAGGCTCAGTCTACTGCAGCTTCGTGTACAAGCACTGTATCTGTGTGGTTGGGTATGTGTGTTTAAAATAAGTAACTGAAACCCACAAGGAAGGGAGTGCATCCTACAGTGAGGTATCTCAACCGGTAATGATTTTTTCTATTTAGTGCTGTTACTATATGCTGAAGTTTTTAATATTTCTTTTTGTGAAAATTAAAATTGGAGTTTAAATTTTATTATTTCTTGAGTGTATTTGTTTCCATTAACCATGATATTCCCTTCATTGTGAGAAAAGCTTAACCTGAGAGAAATGTGTTTGAATATTCTACTTCTGTAATTTTACTGAAGATAGAGTAGCAAAGTTTGCAGAAAATCCAGGCATTTATTAGATGAAATGGAAAACATGCTGTCAGGATTAAAGCAGCAAAATAATCAGAACTGCTAGCTTCTCTTTCCTCTACCTTTATCAGTTTAGGTGTTTTTCTGAGTCTCAGAGCCCTTTTTCAAAAGGAATATCAGGGTCCTTTTTATTATTTATTTTTTCTTTTGAGGAGTCTGTAATCACTTTTCAAATATTGCACTCCCAAATCCCTTTCTGAGACAGGCACACCTTCTTCTCTGTAGTTCTTGAGAGTTAAGCCTTCTTCCTCTCCTCACATGTATTATTTATGTGAGTAGGCAGAAAAGCTGAAAAGAATAAATTGGCAGATCCACCATTGCACACCACTCAGTAGAAAGGTTAGGGAGCACAGCACGACAGAAAATGCACCATAACTTTCCAGATTTCATTGAACACTTTGAAACATTATACCTCTTGGGCAAGATGGCTTCTGCCAATAGAACTGGAAATTGATCATGGCAACAAATACTTGTAAAAGTTGTACCTGCAATAAATGAACCCAAACGATAGTAATAATTCAAATCTCACAAGATTGTCCTTTACTACTTTTAAATAACTCTGGTAAAGAAAATTCAAAGGTAGACTGTCTATCAATTAAGATATTTTATGGAGGTTATTAATTTCTTATGCCTTCCCTATGAAGAATTTTCTCTCTGTCTAGCCACTACGTAGAAAGAAAACAGGAACAGCTATTTTGGGAGTTTTGCCTACACCTGTTAACTTGGTGACAGGAACAGTGGAAACAGTAAACTTCTGCAAATGTAGGCCAGTAGTAAGTTGCCAGGTTCTGCAGATAAAAACGAGAGTATTAGTATAATGTCTTCTGTGAGATGTTCCTGGAGAAGAGCACCATAATATCCACTGGAATAGGCATTCCCACATCTCTAAAGAGTTGTTTAAGAAACACATTCAATCACAGCAGTACCAAAGAACCTCCTGGACTTAGTCTAACCCTAGGCAAGTGCAACTCGAGCCAACGACCCAGTGTGATATGCAGCAAGGCAGAAAGAAAAGCCTCTCTGAGCTGAACTACCTCAAGGTGCAACAGGTTGATATGTGCAACTGTGAAGTCCCTGAGTCAAGGCACAGAGTGGCTATTATCTGGAAGAAGCATCCTGAAATGTAACAGTCATTGAAAATATAAAATTCAAATGAAATTATAATTGCATAAGAAGTGTAAACCTCTGAATGATGTTTCTAAGAGGAATCATGCACACACAGGTATGCTGTGGGAACCCATAGCTCTTCACAAGTGTTTATGGTTTCTTTCACTGTGTTTTTGTACTTAAGACTTACTGATAAGAGAACAATACAACACTGAAATTTTATGAAGAAGAAAGAAAGCTTTATTTACCCCAGATGAACATTTAAAACCAGAAAGTTAGAAGATACATGAGGAAACTTCTCCTATGATCCTCTCCATTAAGGAGTTTCTCATCTTTAATGATTGCCTTCAATACTCATAGTCTACTTCAGAGATTTGCATGCCATTTAATTCAAGACTATTTCTGCTAGGCTGTTGTTTGCTGATAATCCTTTACTACTATTCATGTCCCGAGTGTTGTAGTAATATCCTATCAATCTCTATCAACATGAAGGCTGCATTTTTCTTATGTGCTTTACAAACACACATAAAATGCAAATACACACAAATATATATGACTTTATCTCTCTGCTTAAAATAAAACAAACACTTAAAACATGTTTTATTTTTAATTATAGTTTTTGTCACTGTGAGCTTCCCACGTTTTTCCTTAGAGTCTATTCAAATATTTTCAAGTAATAAATTAGAAAGGACAAAACCCTAGAATATCATGCTTATGCTCTGGTAGGTAAACAAAACTGCACAGTATATCTTAGCTAAGTTTTTTTTTCTCTAGTCTATTTCCTCCTGAAGCTGAGGACACAATAAAACTGGGGAATGGAAATTCATGGTTTTATGCCATACTACATATTCTAGAAAAGCAGTTTTCTGGATTACTGAATGAAGACAACTAAAATGGAGAAAAGATGACATTAGGATGTTTTACTGCTGTGTCTAAAGCTACTTGTGATGGAGCAAATTACAAAGTGAAGTTGCAATTCAAATTCCCTTTCACAACACACAGTTCCTGTTTACTGATTTAATGAGTCTATAGAGCTTAAATTTAAAGAGTTGTCATTAATTTTAAAAGTCCTGGTCTTGTAATTCTTTGCAAACTACTTGAGTAAGGGATGCAGGATTGTGCACTGTTTTTTTCTACTGATTTTGGACTTTTGCTGCCTGCAATGTCTTTTTTCCTCTGCACAATCAGTTATTTCATTTGACTTTATCTGTTACCAGTTTGCTGTTACTTTTCCTGTAAGTTCTAGCTGGATGTAGGAGAAAGAGTTGTTGACCAGGGCAAGAAGGTCACCAGATTTAGCAGGGCATGCCAGGTCAAGTTGTATGGCTGCAGCAGAGGAGTCAAGAGAAGGTTCCTGGCCAGGCACAAGAAGAAGGTCTCAGTGATTATGTGGATGATTATGATTAGCTTTATTGCTAATACAGTATCTAAATATTGCCAATGCAGTATCTGTACAACTCATCATCTGCTACAGTGGATCTTAGTATGATACAGTCATGGTCCCTCCCGTTGAGTCATGAGCTTTAGTGAGACCTGCTTGCTTCCTAAACTTCTCAGAGAAGTCTAGGTGTGGCTCAGTCCACTGAGTTTCAGATTTGGCCAACAGTCTATTTCTAAAGGGTTATAATATAAGCAGGTTCAGCTAGAAATTCTACAGAGCCAAAGGTTT
This sequence comes from Ifrita kowaldi, assembly GCA_013398055.1. Taxonomy (NCBI): domain Eukaryota; kingdom Metazoa; phylum Chordata; class Aves; order Passeriformes; family Cinclosomatidae; genus Ifrita; species Ifrita kowaldi. Next base: position 374,013 of record VZRS01009391.1, read on the forward strand.
ATGGTCTTTGGTTTTGCAGAATTCACAATTAGGTGAACAAAGCACCTAGGTAGCCACCTGATTTTATGTCTGTATTCGACTGGATCTTAGTGCTTTATACTCATCCATCCAAAAGTGTTTCCCATCTTCAAGCTGGACATAGGGAGAGGATCTGCGTGGAAGTTGCCTGAAACCTTGGTAGAGCAGATGGCCCAGTCTCCAGCAGCATTTTACAGCCTTTTGCAGGTTGATGTGTGTCGAAGTCAATCACAAACATCTCAGCTCCCCCATTTCTGGAATGCATTGCTTATGTGAGCATCCAGACAGTTCTTCCATAAATGCTTGGTGTTCTTATCTTAGGACAAGCCCATCAGAGAACTGGAAAAGGAAAGAGGTTGTGGGGGAAGGACACCCTTTGGTCACCAACACAGTACCATGTTTGATCACTACAATTACAATTTTCCTGACCTGAAAAAACTTTGGTAACTGCATGTACTTTCTCATTTTTACATGGAATGAGAAAATGTTATGGTCCTCCACTCAACCTGTGGAGAGAGAAAAATCTGCATGAGAGGAGAAGAAGCAAACACAGGACAAATAAAGCAAAAGTGAAGTGTGTTGCTTCTCAGTTACCACATGCTGGAACATTCATCTTCCCTAGTGTTCAATCCATCAATTCAATCCATCTGACCCAATTATTCAGGTTACCATTTTAAGTCAATGTAGAAAAAGGTATCTCTGGAGTATGGTACCCTACATTATATAGGAAAGAGACAGATATATATATGTGTGTATGTGTGTAGATACGTGTAAAGGAACAACATTTTTTTACCTCTACAAGACACAGTTTCCCTTTGATTGTAAAGGGATTCTACACGCCTTGCTTAGCTTGTCTTTGCTAGTCCATTATTACATTTTAGGTGTTTAAAACTAGGTACCACAAATACCTCCCTGTGTGCCTAGAAGAGAGATCAAAGCAAATCTGCTCCTTACTTCAGTCCTGGTTACTACGTTGAGTAAATAAAGCGTGCTTATATGAGACTCAGGTGGGATTCAACAGGTGGCAATGCATAACTGTGTTTAAATCAGTCAGCCTTCTCTCCTTTGACAGTTACCAGAATTATATTTAACAGAGTTAATATGCTCTAGGATGCAATTCATCTCATCAAAAAATAATCATCTAATAATACAGGTCATATAAATCACAGTTTTAAAGTGGATGCTTGCCTCCCCTGGCTGTAAAATAGGAGCCTATAACATGGTGATGGAGGAGCCTGGCGCCAGGACGAGAGCAGCAGGCTTGTAAAAGCCTGGCTCCCAGAGTGCTGTTCACAGCTTTTGCTTACAGACCGAAGCTACACCTTAAGGTCAAGCACTAAATAGCCTAGAAAAGTTGTTTTTCCTGATGCTTTCTGTTGTCTTCACCCTCATTCATTCATTTAAGCTAAGTTATACTCTCTCATAATTAATTGGACTAAAAACATGCTCCTGGATACTTGTAGCTGCTCAGCTGACAGGAGGCAGCTTGTTAAGTCACAGCAATTCAATTGTGTTTGATTGTACTGCTGTAACTTGAAGCTTTGGCTTTCCTCTGCTGTGGGTTTAAATCACAAGTAACTTCCCTGAAGACACTAGATTTATTTCACAGAATAAAACCAACATGAGAAGAGAATCAGGGCCTTAGGCCACCCAGCTTATGCAACAATAAATGGGAGAAGGGGAATTTATGGATGACATCATCAAAGCAGGTCATAAAATGAAACTCACAGCTTGAAAGTGCTATACTAATTAAGAAAGTGTATTGCCAGAGTTGGAGACTGCAATGTAGATAATAAAATTGTAAAAAAACATAAAGATTTTTTTAATAGAAAAATAACTGCTGAACAATAGCTAAAACCTACACAAGTCTTGAACCATGAGTGCTTTAACTTGATCAGAGGCAGAGGAGTTATCTGCTGCACAATGGAAATATACAGCTTAGACAAACCACTGAAGTGAATATGAATCTTTAGATACTCAGAGTGAGTATTTCCTGTCACATTGCAGGTATCTGAGGCATGAAGTTTATTTGATTATTCAGTTAAATACATTAAAAAGCAGAAGCAAAACCAACACACCATACAATTCAACATTACTAAACAATTATTCTATTCAGTCAGTGCTTTAAAAACAAACCCATTCCAGAACAGCTGGAAGCCTGCAAGTGACATTTATAACAATTGCAAGTGGTAGTTAACATAATGTACCATAAGAAAAGCTTGACTCTTTTGGTCTTTTTTCACATATTTTATTTCTAAATTTACATTTGGTTTATGATTTTCATGTAACATCTTGCCTATTCTTATATCTCTCCTGAAAAGTTCTAATTAGCAATTCTCACTGGCTTTGGTGCACCTGTCACTAGAATCCCTCCTAATGCATTTTAACATGCCCAAAGCCTGCTCCAGAGTGCTTTTATACCGGTATGTATATTTTGCTTGTTTGTTTGTTTCAAATTCAGATACATCCCCGTAAGCACAGGTTTATCTGCCAAAATGAATAGTGCTAGGTATGCTGGTATAATGGTGCTAATAGCTTATGAATTACTTCTAAATGTAGTAGAAATAAAGAAGCTTTTTTTTTTTTTTT